>JAJJMC010026628.1:0-14086 GCA_023531435.1 Papaver californicum
CTATGAATTGAATGAACCCGTTTATGTTTACGATTCCATCATCAATGGTACCTGTGTTCTTATTTTGTGTCTGTGAATTGTAGGATGCTAGAGTATATGATACGAAACTTAGCACTTACAAGGGAAAAGCTCTTTTGGTTGTTAATGTTGCTTTTTATGGTACACGAATCTACTTCTTTGTACTTCTTTAATTGTTGCTTAGTTCTAATTCATATTGGGTTGGTTTTGGTCACAATTCTGATTGATAACTGTATGTTATATTTGGATATGAGAATACATAGTTAGGTTCAAATAGTTTTATTATAAGGTATTAAAAATTCCTTTTTTTCATGTATGTTATGGATTAGTTAACTTGAACTGCACTTAAGTCGGGTATATCCTTCAAAAGAATTGTGATAGTTTTTCATTCTTTTGTTTAATTAATGTACGGGTCTACTGGACTTGAAGTGGTTAGTGTGATAACTTTGATAATTGGCACAACTCCTTAGCAAGGCTATTTTCTTCTTGTTATGGATTTATTGGAAACTTGCAAGTTGTTGATATTTTTAGAGTTTCTTTTGAACTATATATCAATTGTGATTATGTTGTTTTTGTATGTTTTTTGAAGCATATCGATGGGTCTAGAGTAAGTTGGAAAAAAAGATGTCATCACTTGAAGTTATTCTTTGATCTGAAATAGTTGTTGGTAGTTTTTGTTTGATGTTGGTGTTGAACTAATTTTCCCTCTGTGCTATTCCAGGGAGAGCTCAATGCTAATGGGATGCCTTTGGTTCTTTGTTGGTTTCTTATTGTACTTATTTAATTGTTGTTTAGTATGGATGCCTCTGTACCAATTTTATTCCTGAAATTGTGCTCTCTGTTTTTCATGTTCTTTAACAACTTTGATTTGAATCATTTTCATATAATTAAATTAAAATTTGGTTTGGGTTTAGCACTTTCCTTGATTAATTGATATCTGGGTGTACAAACTTTATACTTAGTTGTTGGTGGCCATTATAAATAATCTTGCTAGTAGCACATAGATATTTTGTTCATGTTATATCAGATTGAAATGGTGTTTATGAATTTTTGCATTGAATCTGGGCGGGTGACCCACACCCGACCCGTCCTACGACGGGTTGGGTGCGGGTGAATAGTTCAGTCACCTGCCAACTGACGGGTCGGGTACGGGTGTGGTCAAACCCGACCCACCCGACCCGATGTGCAACCCTAGTTGGAACTCATTTTATACTAATATTGTGTTTTTATGTATTTATATATATTTCTAGAAAATAAACATTGTTGGAAAAATTGGCTCGAAAAACTACTAAAGGCACCCAAAAAGTGTTAAAGACACTCCTGAAGAATTACTAAAGGCACACGTACATTGGATGAGGGCACCCACCTCACTTGATTCAAATTCAGGCGGGAAACTATTTTGTTCTCTTACGTGAATATGAGTTTGAATGTTTGAAGATATTATACGTGATTTTGGGCTTTAAAACAGAGAAGATATTGTCCCTATCAAGAGTGAGTTGCTCATAATCAAAAGATACGTGAAATCAAGGCAAAGTATCAAATCAGATCGCGAGAATGCATGAGAAAATATTCCCGAGTATCATCCTTTATTAATGAAGATTTTTGGTGATTTAATGTGTTGTAATATATAAATAGAGGTGCTGGGAAGTCACAAAGGGTTCAAAGAAGATTGGGAAAGCTTAGGAAGTAACCAGAGAATAAAGCAAAACATTCCAGAAAGAATAGTTTTCTGCTGATGTAAAAGAGAAGAGGAGGAACATAAGGCTGGTGAGAAATGTCGCTGATAGTGTTGCTGAAGCAGTCATATTTTAACAACACCAGAAGTATGTCCTTTTCTCCCGTGGTCTTTTCTTTCTTATGTAACACAGAGAACACTTCTCTGTGACTCTTATAAGCGTATCAAGTATCATGTGTTACTATTATTTCCCTATTGTAAGCACCATTTGAGCTATGAAATATATTTTTGAGGGTTTTCCAAAACAATGAGGAGCTAAACTTCATCTCTGAGGCGACGGAGGAAGCTAATTTTCCAAAGATTATGTGGTAATTTATTTAATTAATTTATGCAATTTATAATTCCCTTGGTTGAAAATTGATTTAATGATTTCTGTTAAACAATTGTGATTTCGTTAGATGGTACATGCTTTGGCGTAGGTTTTAGATATTCCATGCTTTTGTTATACAATTTTTATTTTAAAAATCTACTTGTTGCTATATTTTAGAATCAAATTAAAAGTTAGAATTCCATAAGTATAATTATTGAATTTAATAACTTTTAAAAATTGGAGAATAGTGGAATCCTAGCCTCAATTTACTCTCAATCTTGTTATCAATATTATTTGAATTCTTATTTTTAGTCTTAGAAATTAGATTTAAAAACAAATCTTCACAAGTCTTAGACGAACCATTATTTACCACTATCTCAAAATATATCAATTTTTGGCGCCGCTGCCGGTATGCGAATATAGTGAACTATCTTGTTAGTGATCGAATGCCCCAACATTGGGGTAAAACAGATCGTTCTAGATTTTTAGTCGAGGTTAAGCATTTATTTTGGGATGATCCTTATCTGTTTAAGTATTTTCCATACCAAATTATTAGGAGATGTATACCTGAGAGTGACCAGTCAAGTATTATTTCCTTTTGTCATCATGATGCTTGTGGGGGTCATTTTAGTATTAAGAAAACCACTGCTAAGATATTAAAGTGTGGATTCTATTGGCCTTCATTGTTTAAAGACACCCACCATTATTGTGTTACTTGTGAGTGTTTCCAGAAGTTATGACCATTTCCCGTAGAAATATGATGCCTTTGAACCTATTCTAGTTATTGAGGTCTTTGATGTGTGGTTCATTGATTTTATGGGTCGTTTTCCTAATTCCTTTGGTTATTTTTACATCCTTGTCGTTGTAGACTATGTTTCTAAATGGATTGAGGCAGTTTCGTGTAGAACCAATGACCACAGGGTTGTGGTCCAGTTTTTGAATGATAACATATTTGCACGTGTTGGTACACCACGGGCTATAATTAGTGATAGAGGGTCGCACTTTTGTGATCGACCATTTAGGCGTTTGATGAAGAAATATGGTATTGCCCACAAAGTAGCTACCCCATATCACCCACAGACTAGCGGTCAAGTAGAGGTTTCCAACAGGGAAATAAAACGTATTTTAGAGAAAACCGTTAATCCTAATCGGAAAGACTGGTCATTGAGTCTTATTGATGTCTTATGGGCTTAACGTACTGCGTTTAAGACCCCCACTGGAATGTCATCTTATCGTCTAGTTTTTGGAAAGGCATGTCACCTTCCCGTCGAGATAGAGCATAAAGCATATTGGGATGTAAAGCAACTTAATTTTTCGCTTGACAAGGCGGGAGCTCACAGGAAGCCCCATCTCAATGAGTTGGACGAGATTCGTAGAGATGCATACGGTAGTGCTAAGGAGTATAAGAACAAAATCAAACTTGTGCATGATAAAAACATTTTAATAAACTCATTTTCTGCAGGTCAAAAAGTTCTTATGTATAAAAACCGTTTACATCTATTCCCCGAGAAGTTGCACTCTCGGTGGACGGGTCCTTTATAATTCGCACTATTTTTCCTCATGGTAATATTGATATTGAGACATTATATGGTAGTTGTAACACCCGTAATTTTCACATGACGCTTACTCATGGACGCGTCATGGCCTGGGTTGAAGTTTCATCCTAAGCTTATAAAGCTTACCCATATATGCAGTGGGGTGTGGATGCCTTGACCTTGAAATATATTGTTAAGGCCCTATTACGCGTGATGCGTATTCAAGGAGGTATGATAGTGCAAAGGCACTATTATACCGAGCCAAAGTTGCATATGAATAATGCATTATAGTGCCAAGACACTATATGTCGTGATGCATTTTTGAATGCATCACCGAGCCAAAGTTGCACACGGATAATGTTTTATAGTGCTAAGGCACTATATGCCGTGATGCATTGTTGAATGCATCACCGAGCCAAAGTTGCACACGAAGAATGCATTATAGTGCTAAGTAACTATATGCCGTGATGCATTGTTGAATGTATCACCGAGCCAAAGTTGCATACGAATAATGCATTATAGTTTTAAGGCAGTATTATGTCGTGATGCATTATGCAAAGCATCACCGAGCCAATGTTGTTATTCGATAAACGCATCATAGTGCTAAGGCACTATTATGCCGTGATGCATTATGCAAATTATCACCGAGCCAATGTTGTTATTCGATGAACGCATCATAGTGCTAAGGCACTATTATGTCGTGATGCATTATGCAAAGCATCACCAAGACAATGTTGTTATTCGATGAACGCATCATAGTGCTAAGGCACTATTATACCGTGATACATTATGCAAATAATCACCGAGCCAAGAATGCATCATCGGGATGCAACAGCGTGTTTATTCGTTTGGCTTTAGCAAGAAATCTTCATTTCGGCCTTGCAGTCGATGAATGACACCTCTCATTCTAATCTTTATTTGTAGAAATGCGAATAAAATATATATATGGAGGGGGTGTTGAATGAAATATGCATGAGCGGTAATGCACATATAAATGCGATGTAGCCTATACATTGGAGCATACTTGATGCATAAGCATCAATATGCTTGTAGCTTAACCGATGAAGCTTGAATGTGCACGAGGGGTAATGCACATATAGATATGCAAAGTTGCCAATACGTTGGAGCACACTTGATGTATAAGCATCAACGTGTTGGTAGCTTAACCGATAAAGCTTGAAGGTGCTTTGATGCTTACCCGATGTTTGGCTTTGGCAAGAAATCTTCATTTCGGCCTTGCAATCGATGGATGGCACCTCTTATTATAATACTTATTTGTAGAAATGCGAATAAAACATATATAGGGAGGCGACGTTGGATGAATGTGGATTAGCGGTAATGCACATATAAATGCAATGTAACCTGTACATTGGAGCATAATTGATGCAAAAGCATCAATAAACATATATATTAGCCTATAAAGCTTGAATTATGCGAAAGCATCATTCAATCGTGTTACGTACTTGAGAATGCATATTTGCATAGTAAATAACGATAGTTATGCACAAGCTAGTGCATACCTTGCGAAAGTCCTTCGGCCTATACGGGCTAGGATTTGCTTGGCCTTGTAACGAAGTTGGAATCAAGGTTGGCTTTACCTTAATAGGCTTGCGTTGTTAGTTCCTTTCGAACTGACCCTCTGATGAACTACAATCATTCTTGATCACATCAATGTACGAGTTGGGTACGTAGGCAGCCGCAATGCAATGCATTGTGGTGCAACACCTTGTCGTTCATATCATATAATTTGGGAGATGATGTGATATTATGGTAACTCATATCATCTGGCTCGACAATACTAAACAAGAGATGATTGTTGCCACACTTGATGGGGTAGTTGCAATTCCATTTGATGGATTGTTCATACTTTCTATCAACCGTTGCGACATGGAATGGCATGTGCCTGGATGTTGCACCCTTAGAAAAAATAAGATAAGTGCAGGCTCCAACGCATGATCGAAGTAGAATTGATGAAGCGAGAGTTTAGGCTTGAAATAGCCTAGGTGTTGGTCCAAGGCATGAGTTAGGCCTGGACAATGATTGAGATTATGTGATGCTTGCCAAAGGCATCCCCATTAACTTGTATAACCTTCAACCCTTGGTAGAATGAGGGTAAGTGAGAATGGTATGCTAGTCCAAGGCATGGGTCAGGCCTGGACAAGGATTATACTTAAGTGATGCTTGTCAAAGGAATTCACCATGGGATTTAATAGCCTTGCACCCTTTGTAGTTCAAGGGTGAGTTGGAACGATACAGAGACTATGGTCTGAGTACTATGCTTGCAAAACATGTGTGAAAAGGCAAATATACCTGGAATGGTATAAGTGTAACTTAAATGATGTGGGAACTACGTTTCGAGCATAATGCTTACAAGGCATGTTTGGAAAGCAAAAATTTACCTGCACTTTCCGACGAGAAGTTAAGTTTTAAGGTCCGATCATTTTTTTTAACTCACGCATTAAGGAGTTCTGGCCAACTCGGCGCGACAAACAGGAGGCGGAATTTTTTGGTCTGTGACACATGCCATATCCAGCAATCATAAGAGTCATCCACTTCCAAAATAACAATTGGTTTTATGTAATGACCCTTATACTGACCTTGCCAAACATAAGGACATCCATGCCACACCCAATGCATGCAATAAAAGCTACATAGCATTCCGAAAAATCATAGTTTGGTGTTCTCAACTAGTAGTCGGTCGACATCATTTTGCGTTGGTTGTCGTAAAAAACATGAAGCAAAATGGTTGACTACAGTTTCGTAAAACATTTTGAGATTTTTGTATGCTGATGTTTTTTTCATACGACAATACTCATCACAGGCATCCGCCGACACACCATAACCTAGAATCCTTAGGGCTGCAGTGACCTTTTGTTATGTCCTCGTATGTTTAGTACATCAAATTGATAGTTCAATTTAGGGTTTACCCGAAAAAGTTCTCCAATAACCCGTATGACCAAGTGTTGGGGCATGCGGAAGCGATGTTGAAAATCTTCATCAGAGCACACACTTCTATTAATAAAATAATCACATATCATTTTTAATGTTATTTCTCTCGATATCTCCACATCCATCTTCTTGTCAATATAACTTTTGGTTTTGGATCTCGAGGTATTTTACCTGAGTATAATTGTATCATATGGTTAGTCATCCTTCTATCATTGTGTGAATCTTTATCCATTTGATCAATATATAGCATAATTCTTTAGCTTCTTGGAGCCATACTTCCTCTATCATTGTGCTTCTTTATTTTCCACTTTAGGATCCATAAGTTGCAATCAAGAGTTTGAGATGAAAAACTTAAGATTGAAGTGAAGTATAAGATTTTTTGAGTGGAAAATGTGTGATTTTGGAGTTAAAAATGTTTCAATTTGTAGGGAAAGAATTATAACCGTTGGATAAGAGCCGTTGAGATTCGACCGATGAGTGCAACTTGCACCGAGCCTCGTCCTAACATGGGCCGAGCGACTCAATGTGAATCGAGCGTCACAAACTAAGATGATTGACTTAGTCTGAACCTCGATGGGCAAATCTCCCAATATATCCATTTACCAAGTCATTTTTTGGGTTTACCTATCCTACTGTAGGGTGGTAATTGATAAATTAGCCAAAATACCCACCCTATTGGCTTTGTTCTAATAAAATCAATGAGAACCCGTCTTAGTTAAGGCCCAGGCCCTAGAGGCACTTGTCCCTAAAGTTCTCAGGGGCTTGGGCTTCACTTAATTGTCACCTTTCCCGCCAAACCTCGTATTGTTTCCCGCCAAAAATCCGCTTACATTAGGGCGCCGTAGTTTGTGACAACCACCAGCAATTTCACCCCCCATCAGAGAGAGAGAGAGAGAGTGAAGGAAAGAACCAAGATGTCTGGTTGGGACGAAGGAGGTGTTTATTACAGTGATCAAGCACAGTTTCCACCAGGTGGAGGAGGAGATGCTGATAAATCATCAGCAAGTCGTCATTCAATCTTGGTCAAGTTTAAAGAATTCATACGAAGTTTTGAATCAGAACCAAATGTTTTCCCATACAGAGAAAACCTCGTTCAAAATTATGATACTCCTTCTAAATCACTACTTGTTGATATTGAAGATCTCAATGCTTTTGATTGTCAACTCCCTTCGTTACTTCGTTCAGCTCCATCAGATTATCTACCTCTGGTATTTATTATTATTATCTCCGTTGATTTTGCTTCTTAATTTATTTGTGTTTCTAATTTAGTGTTCATTTTTGGTTAGTTTGAAACTGCTGCGGCTGAAGTTCTTTCCAGTTTGAAATCAAAAGTAACTGGAGAAACTGGTGAAATTGAAGACCCAACTGTTGCTGAAATTCAGATCTTACTTACTTCTAAGGAGGATTCTGTCTCTATGCGAGCACTTGGGGTTAGTAATTTAATTTTAGGGTTTTTATAAATCTGGGTTTCTGAAAATTGAGAAATATCTTTTAATTTGTTTAAATGTTGATGAAATTAGGCTCAAAGTATATCGAAGCTTATAAAGATATCTGGGATTACCATTGCTGCATCGAGAACAAAAGCCAAAGCTACTTATGTCACATTGCTCTGTAGAAATTGCAAGAACATAAAGGTTATTCCTTGCCGTCCTGGGCTTGGTGGAGCTATTGTGCCGCGGTCATGTGACCATGTGCCTCAGGTATATCACTCACCTAAAAAATCCACTATTTCATTCTGGGTTAAATTTTGCGCCTTTTTCTTTTAGTATTTTCAATAATGGAATTGTTTGATGTTGGTGTAGACCGCAGGAGAAGAACCTTGCCCTATTGATCCTTGGATTGTGGTTCCTGATAAAAGCAAGTATGTTGATCAACAAACCCTTAAGCTACAAGAGAATCCTGAGGTAATAAGCATTATCCGGTGAATAACATGGAATCCTATGAAACATATAATAAGTATATGTTTTTCTTAGAAGTATCTAAGCCTATATGATCAGTTTGTATTTCTCCAAAAATGAAGGATGTCCCTACTGGAGAGCTTCCAAGGAACATGCTTCTCTCTGTGGATCGTCATCTGGTTCAAACTATTGTACCTGGGACAAGGCTGACCATCATTGGAATTTACAGTATCTTTCAAGCAGGGAATTCAGCAGCTAGGTAAGACTTGATCCTTAATTTTTCCATCATTTAGTGTAGTCCTGCAAATACTGATTTTTGGTATGTTGGATTGTGTATTTATCTTGCAGCCAGAGAGGAGCTGTTGCAGTGAGACAACCTTATATCAGGGTTGTCGGTATAGAGGATGGCAGTGACTCCAATTCTAGCGGGAAATTTGTCTTCACTGCGGATGAGGTGAGACCTGATGAAGGACAACCTAAACTTACATGCCCATTCATATATATTGTCGTAGCTGTAGGATTCAAATTTCACATTGAGCAAAAAAGAAAAAAGAAGACATTTCCTGAACATCTAATTCGTATTTTGTTCTGCAAAGGTGAAAAAGGATACTCCTATCCGTGGTCACCATACAAACTGCATAGGCATGCTTGCAGCGGCACCCGGAGTACTAAGTCTAGTATTTTTACCTTTTTTAGGGACTTTTGCACGGTATTAACAAATGGAGTCTTGTCAATCTTAGTGTTTTTACCTTATCTATAGTGGTGTACCTTATCTATGCGAGGTTTTAACTAATTCAATTTCGTCATCAAAGCAAATGATGAACATGCTAGTGGTGCTAGTTTTTCAACTAAATTAGACGTCTTGTTTTTAATGTGAAAAACCTCTTTTGTAAGAATAGGTCTGCTACCTACATGCCCAGTTACAATCACCCATTGCCAGACCAACTCAACTGTTGGACACTTACAAGTAGATGTGGTTCTTACCAAAAGAAGTTGTTAGCATTTCAGCTTATATATGTTTTTCTTCCAACTGGACAATAAGCATCATCTAGTACTATGGTTTTTCATTTCCTTTTCGCACAATCAACTTGGGTTGCAGGTGGAAGAATTCAAAAAATTTGCTTCAGAAGCAGATTGTTATAAAAATATATGCTCCAAGGTTGCCCCTTCCATTTATGGCCATGAAGATGTAAAGAAATCAGTGGCTTGTCTTTTGTTTGGAGGTTCTAGGAAGGTATTTTTTGCTTTTTCTGAAGAAAAAGGTTTAGTATGATCATTGTTCTATTGAGTGTGAAGATAACATATTCAATTTCCTTCAAAATGCAGGAGTTGCCTGATGGGGTAAAGTTAAGAGGTGATATCAACATTTTGCTCCTGGGGGACCCTTCTACAGCTAAATCGCAGGTTGGGTCTACATGTTTTGGCCTAATTATAATTTACATGACTCTTAAAGCTAAATGAAATGGTATCAAACTGGGTATTTTTGAATCCTTGATTTTTTGCTTTTACTTTCTCTTGTGATAAAATATCATCAGGCTCTTCTTTGAATTATTATTGCGTATGCAGTTTCTCAAGTTTGTTGATAAAACCGCTCCTATAGCTATTTATACGTCTGGAAAAGGGTCATCTGCTGCTGGACTTACAGCTTCTGTTATTCGTGATAACAGCTCTGTAAGTTTGTGACCACATCCTCTTGTTCTGCTGTAGTTTTTAATTATCTTATTTTCCTCAAATGTCTATGGAGCATTGTCTTCTCACTATTTTTGAGAAGAAAATGACTATTTAATCTTCCTATACACAACTTTTCAGCGTGAATTTTATCTAGAAGGAGGAGCCATGGTTTTGGCAGATAACGGAGTTGTCTGCATAGATGAATTTGACAAAATGCGGCCAGAAGATAGGTACTAATGGTCAGGCCATTTATTTTTGGTGATGTATTTTTCTTGAAAAGATTGTGGTTAGCAGCCAGTGTTCTGAAGAATCCAAGTTTCTACTTATTTTTGTCCCACCAGAGTTGCTATTCATGAAGCTATGGAGCAGCAAACAATATCCATTGCCAAAGCTGGAATAACAACAGTACTCAACTCTAGGACTGCTGTACTGGCAGCTGCTAACCCCCCATCAGGGCGTTATGATGATCTGAAGGTCGATATATTTTTCTGTCTCTCTCACTCTTCTTAGGTATTTGACTCTATAAGAGTTTCCATGGAGAAAAACTTAGTAGATAATGTCATTTTCCAGACAGCACAGGATAACATTGATTTGCAGACAACAATTCTTTCCCGATTTGATCTAATCTTCATTGTGAAGGATGTCAGGCTGTACAGTCAGGATAAGGTAACTAATGATTGCTCCACTTGACTATTTTTTATTATCTAGTCACCAATACAGCGGAGTTGACTGGATGTTGTTTCTCGTTGCAGCTTATAGCTAGCCATGTTATCAAGCTTCATTCCACTGCTGAAGCAGCCTCCGATGACACTAGAACCTCAAAGGAAGATAACTGGTTAAAAAGGCAATCTTCTGAACCTGTTCTGCTAGTATTATTGTACCGTAGTTTGTTTTCTGGAACTATGTGAATTGAACATGTTATGTATCTCATCAGGTACATTCAGTACTGCAAAAAGAACTGCTACCCTCGGCTTTCAGAATCTGCGGCCACTGTGTTGCAGAACAGCTATATTCAAATTAGACAGGTAGAGTACATTTTCGTTTGTCTTTAGTGGTCTTCAAAGGTGGAGGAGTGAGGATATTTAACTCTGTTCTTAAGCCTATTAGTTCACTGTTTCTTATTGCATGACCTAGCTGATTGTGTCATTCGGTAGCATGAGATAAAAACAACTTTCCATTAGCTGTCTTTGGTGAGTACATGTTGTATCCCCATGCGCATTCCCATCGGCATCCCCCTGTACCCATTGACTCTCCCCTGTTCACATTGAAAACCTGGCCATTTGATGGGGATTGCCTCCTGAATCAAAGTCGGTCTGATGAGTTATGTAAATTATATTATTGGGAAGTCACTAAATACAAGTCAATCTAGTGAAACAAGTATAATACTGACATTTATAAACTATAGGCATATGATGACTTTTTTGGCTTTTTCAGTGGAACAATCTTAGGCATGCTAGTTAGATAACCTGTTCTGATTATTGCAGGAAATGAGGCAGCAGGCAAATGAATCGGGTGAATCGGCTGCCATACCAATTACTGTAAGGCAGCTTGAAGCTGTAATAAGGTTAAGCGAGGCACTCGCTAGGATGAGACTGTAAGTAATATCTTCAATTAGATCCCACTCCTAAGCTCCGCTAGGTATCTAAGAATTTTCACATAATAAAATTGAGGGAAAATTATAAAATTCCTTGATGTGTTTGGGAGCTAGTGTTTGATTGTGGGTTGCACTTACCCTGAAAATATTAGGCAAAAGGTTGTTAAATATTACAGCACTTCCATGAATGCAAAAAATCACCACCCCTTTGCTGTCTAATGGTGTCCAAAGTGCAAATTATGATCAAAGTTTAGTGCAGCTCGTACAAAATAAAAGAAAGTTTTCCTTGTTCTCACCATGCAAATTTTCAGGTTGCTAATTGGAACCTTGCTTATATTTATTTTCGTAATTTGTCTCTTTTATTTTCTTCTTGAAAGTGTTGAAAATGCACATTTATCGCCACTGACTTCTTTGATATACTTCACTCCATTGTTAATACCTGTAAATTTTTATTCTTTAACATTAACAACATTAAAAAAGTAAAACAAATGAAAGAGGTTGAAATCATGGTACTTTCTCTTTGTCCTAAAATCAGTTCCCATATTGCAACTGAGGAAAGCGTGAGAGAAGCAATCAGACTCTTTAATGTTTCTACGATGGATGCTGCCAAATCTGGTGTTAATCAACATATTAATCTGACTCCTGAGATGGCAAGCGAAATAAAGGTTTGTCACATCAATACCAGACCTCATCCTTTTCATTTTACTTCTGACATCAGTTTCCTTGTGGAATGCTAAGACCTCCTTGTTTAACCTTGATTAATGTATGCATTACTTTACAGAAAGCTGAGACACATATAAAGAGAAGAATGGGAATTGGAAGCCACATATCGGAGAGGCGTCTTATTGACGAACTCGCTAGAATGGGACTGAATGATTCCATTGTAAGGAATTTTTCTTTATCAATTTACTTGTTTTATGTTTCCATTCATTACAGGCTGCAAACCAAAAAACTGAATTGCATTATCAGTTGATGATGTGGATCTTCTTCTCGCCATATTTGTTTTTTCCTGTGCCACTGAGAAATGATACCATAATAGTGCCCATGGACTTGTCTTTAATGTTCAAAATTACCCATTGCAGGTGAGAAGAGCTCTGTTAATTATGCACCAAAGAGAGGAAGTTGAATACAAGAGAGAAAGACGTGTTATTCTACGTAAAGCTTGATTTTTTCTAGTACAAAGAAGAAAGGTAGAATCCTAGGATTTGCATATTTTCCCAGGGAAATAGCTCATATGTTGAATTATACTACAGTTCTTCACTAAATTTCTCCCTTGTAGATTTTAGATTTTGCCTTCACAACTTCATTGTTATGATGCTAACTGCATTGATTATGTACTTACTAATGCTATGTATTCTACTCGCATTGTTCCTTGAGATCATTCAGTGACTTGTAACTGAATTATAACTTACATCTTACTGAGACAGTTTTAAAGACTATATTGCTTTTGGTTCTAAGAATGTTATGCAATTATTATTACTATTAGATTGAATCCCTTGACTTAAAGTTTTTGTTTTACTGAATATTTTCACCATAAGTGGATGGATGGTAGATAAATTTTCCCAAATCTCATATTGATCTTCACCAGTAGATTTGATGGTGGAGAAATTATGTAAATAATTAAGTCATGAATTTAAGCCAATGGATCAGCTCCTTAATACTATATAATGTTTATCATTCATCCAATACTACGATTAAGAATTTAAAATAAAAGAACCAAGAGATGAAAAATGTTTATCACATTCATCCTATAATTTAAAATAATGGAACCAAGAGATGAAAAATAAAAGAAGCTGTTATTTCATCTCTTTATTTATAATATACCTAAACTTTGAGCCTGATTTACAAGGTATTCCCATATCAACTTAGCCTTTAGAAACATCACCTTCTAGTTATTTCCATTATAATTCAAAATGTAAAAATCTGAATCTCCAACACAACAAAATTATTAAAAATATAATTAATTATCCTTCAGTCGTTGTGTTGCATATTATTCCTTGCTCTCTCCTTCCATATATCTGCTGCTGCTATCTCCCCTAGCATTCTGTGGCTCTTTCTCACTTACACTGTATAGTGTTGTTGAATGGTCTCAATGTCAAGTCCCTTTAGCTTCACCACTGATTCAACATGTCCCTTCAATGTGTGAAGTTCCCTCAGCCTGTTTCCAAATGATATACCCCAATTTCATCAAAGAAGAAAACTAAACAGTTTTATCATTTTAATCAACTGGTACTAAATATTACCTTGCAACCTCAGCGCGCCTCTTAGCTTGCTCAGCAATCTCAGACAACTCTCTGTAACTGCTCTTGTCTTGGAACAGAGCTTGGGACTCTGGTGGTTGTAAGCCATGGAGTGTGCGTTGAGCCAATGCCCATT
>JAJJMC010026629.1:0-11071 GCA_023531435.1 Papaver californicum
TCTCCAGGGATCCTTTTGAGTCTTCTAAACCTAATAGAACTCCTTAAAACACTCCCAAATTCATCCAAATCCGAATCAAAGTATAATACCCTTTTCCGGCGAAACTCGGATTTGGGGCTATTTTTCCGGCGTAAACCTCTAATTCTTCACGTGTTTAGTCTTGTATTGGTCCCATCTATCTTGTGTATCAATTTGAGCCGAAAATATGCAAGTTTAATCGTAAATCAAAGTGTGCAGTTCTTTTGCAGCAGTTCCCGTCCCGATCCCGTGCTGATTGACTCGGTCAACTCGGGTTGACCGATTGACTCGGGTTTGACCCGATTTAACTCGATTTGACCGAGTTGACTCGAGGTACCCCTTATCCACTTCTACGGTGCCAAATAACACTTGTCCTTGGGTGCCTTTATCACTTTTTGAGCCAATTTTTCCACAAATCTTTATTCTTCTAATGTACCTACAAAAGCATAAAAACACGTAATATTTGCAAAGTCGAATACTAACTTAATAGAAACTAAGGTACAATTTAGACACTAAAATGTGTCTATTAGTACACAAGTCAATTCACGTGTGCCGATTCTAACATTTGGGGATTTTTTCCCCAAAATTAAGACTAGGTAGAATTGGTGGCTATAGGAGGACCTAAAAGACGATTCTGTAGAATCGTTTGATACTATAGTTACCTATCCGTCGATTCAATTGGCATAATTTTTTGATTTGTATTGTAGATTGCTCGAACGGTCGGCAACGACCAACCTGAACCTCTTGCTCAGATGGGGCCTGATACTTCTGCCCACTACTACACTGATTTGGTGTGGGAAAAGAAGGAAGATACAAGGCAATGACTTGTGTACAAAGGCAAGGAGATAAAATACGCACTAGTCTTAGGCTGTCGTATGAGGCGTGATCGTTTGGAAATTGTTTGCGAGAGAAGTGGCAAGCATGAAAGTCACCTAGCAAAGGAAAAACCATATGTGAAGAGGACGTCGAGGGTCTACACGAGTAAGTCAAGGAAGCATTATTGCCCGTTTAAGATTATAGTGAATAGAGTCAATGGTGTATATAAGCTTTCTAAAGTGAGCAATGGTTGTCATAATCATGATGAATGTTAATCAAATTATTTGGCACTCTCCTTAATCTTTCTAAAGTAAGACATTTTTTCACTAATAGATAAAAACTTAAAATTACATATTTATTTGAAATTAGAAGATATTTATTTCCTGGTGCGAGACTAAACATTTTTGGAAGCTTGAAAATGATAAAACGGCTTTCCTGTCCATTTGGTATATGCATCATGTGCCACAAACCTGTCCCCTTTGTGCCTAGCGAGAAACTCGTTGTACTTGTAGCACAACTTATTAACATGAATGGTCTTATCAGCAATATAGTCGTCCATGTAATCAAAGTGTGGACCCCTGTATTTCGCGCCCAACTTGGGAATAAAAGGTCATGTTTTTACCAGATTCCAAAATATACCATCATCCCGATCTTTATCTGGAAGATGCATGATGACGTAAAATTTCCTAACCCATTTTGTCCCATCCTCAATAGACTTTAATCTTTCCCTTATTTGGAATTGGTCGTAACTTTGTTTCTTGAGTACCTCTTTATCCATGACACTAATTAGTTTGCTTCTTTTGTGTATCTCTTCTTCCATGACACTTATTGATTTTGTAGTTGATGGTGATGATAGAGTAGTTCGTTTGCATCTTCTGAGTACCTCTTCAGTTGAATAGGTAGTTGATGATGGACTTGCCATTTCAAAAGTGTTTAAAGGAACCCGTGAATGTTGAAGAAGGATTTGTTCAAATGAAGCAGTGTATGATGGAGAATGGGTTATCCTATTTATATGCATAAAGGGCGCAACGACTATATTTTCAAAAAAAAAAAAAAAAAAAACTAGCCGTTGAGCCGAAGTTTGACCATGTGCAATGAAAAGTAACACATAAGACGTAATTAAAACCTTAATTCAAAGACCATTAAACCTTATAGTCACTACGATCCAAACATAACAAGTCGTTCTAAATAAACATAAATTATTGTTTTATATATATATATAAACATCCATAAACTAAATCATTTTCAGCATCCTCTCACTAATCATCTTGAATAGCTTTAGCAGCTTCATTAGAAAATAATGCCTCATCAAACTCCCTCCACATATCAATCTATTGGGTTCTGAGTGTTGCAGTTCTAATGACCTCGTCAAGTTCTTTCAAAGAGAACTCTTCAAGAAGCTTCTTGACTTGCTCCAACTTTGTCTCTCTTCCAAAACCAAACTTATATAGGTTTCGCACAATGGGTGGCTCCGGCTTTCTAAACACATCACACTCACGGATTTCAGTATAATAGCTAGTACTCTTGCCATTGTTCTCTATGCCTACAAAAAATAAATTGAAGAAAAAAAGATAAGCATGGTTAAAGAGAAATAAAAATCAACAATCACTAATTAACAACAAAAATCAGTAAGGAAATAAAATGAACTCAACATAATCGGTGGTTAAGATAATATTTATCCACTGATTTCAACCATAAAAGTGCACAGAAAACGAGTAAAAATGAATCGTGTCCAAAATCGTTGGATAAGACAAACCTTATCCAACGATTCACATATGAGAAAAGTAAAAAATGAAGTAGAAGAATCGGTGGATACAATGTGTCTTATCAAACGATTCTATATGGTATATGTTAAAGCAAATAATCAGGTTCTTATCCAGCGATTCTCATCTTAGAAAAGTGAAAAAAATGACAAGGTAGAATCATTGGATACAGAGGATCGTATCCAACGATTCCCATACAAGAAAAAGTAAAAAATAAAATAAAAAAGGTTGAATCGTCGGATACGATCTGATGTATCCAATGATTCTGGGCATGGTAATTATCTGCGAGTAATATGGATTAAAAAATCGTTCGATGAGGATGTATCGTATCCAACGATTCTGATGCATGTTCTTCATGTTCATGAAGATCATACAAAATCATTGGATACGATACATCAATATCGCACGATTCTGGTAAAAAATTCAGGAATTTGATTCACTAAAAGTAAGATTAAAACACTTAGATCAATCAAAAATGCTATTAGAAGTATGAGTTTATATAGATTTACCTTGTAGATCAGTGAGATAGGAAATCCGAGATTTTTTCTGGAAAAAATTGGATTAAGGTTTTTTAGAATTTAGAAAGTTTGATGAAAATAAAAAGTTTTTTTTTTGTTTAGGGTTTTATTAGATTTGGAATGTAGTGAAATAAGGAAAGAATTTTGTATTTATATTATGATTTTAGTATTATGGTTAATTAATGAGTTAAGAGTAATTTAGTATTTTTGATAATATCTAATTAGATACTCCTTATCTTATTCTCTAGTTGGATGCAAAATTGTGTAGGCCCAATATAATTAGAATATGCCCTACTATAGCCAGGTTAATAATAGACCGGCATCCATCTTTAGCGGTCATGGAAATAACGTGGACCAAAACCACCGAGTTAAAAAATGGCACGATTTTGCTCTTTTCGGCTGTAGTGCTGCTGGGTACAAGCATTAGGGTTTTGCCTTTCTAGTGGGTAACTAACGAGTAACGGCTAACACACCCTATACGTTTATTCACCAACTAGTGAGGCGTACAGTACTTTGTTAGGTATTCTGTTAGATATTTACCCAGAAATAACGGGGGTGTTTGGTAACCATTATTATAATGGATCATGAGCCCATAATCCATTATATAGGTGTTTGTTAAAATTTATAATAACTGATTATTTTAATCATTATTAAAAAAACTCATTATTTTTATAAGTAAAAAAAAGTTGTTTATAAAAATTATCGTAATCAATTATTATTTTTTAACAAAAATGAATTAAATTTTTTCCTTATTTTCTCTAAACTATCAAGGGAGAGACAAAAAAACAATAGTGGACTAAAAAAAAGTTCTTAGATCATCATTCTTTCCTCTCTTCTTTGAGAATATTTTTCTAAAATAATCAATTATTTCAAAAATATGTTTGTTAAAATTTATTAAAATATTAATAACATAATTATTTTTCAATTTATGATTATCTATAATCGTAAATAATAATCATAATTTTTACCAAACACCCCGACACCATAAATAAAACAGTAACTCTTTAATTCCTGCTTTGAAAAGCACTATTTTGGATGTTTTCTTAAAACGAATCACTGGCATTAGATTCTGCAACCCAAAAATTATCAGTAAAAAAATAATAAAGATTGGATTTTTAAAATATAGAAAGCCTATAGAAACTGTGTAACAATTTCTCTCTGTTGCACAGATTTCAGTTGGGTTTTTTGAAATTTCTAAGTATTTTGTGAATTGTAGAATCTGGGGTTTATCAAAACAATGTATCGTGATAAGGGGTTTCAGAAAGGTATGAGCTTTATCTTGATTTTGATCTTCCCTCTCTCCGTAAAACAATTTTGTTTTTCTTTTCCTCTACAATTATACTGAATTCACGAGTTAAATTTCTGTAATTCACATATATTTGATAAGTATATTAGTAAGGATTTGAAATTCTTAGTGGAAGGATTTAATTTGTTATCTGTTTTTAATCCACTTTGCTTGATTATATGGTCTGTTTCTTATTTGATCGTCTATGATGAATTGGCTTGAAAATTGCATGTAATTTGAACCAGGGTGTGAAACTAGGGTCATGCTGTTACCTAATTTGTAACAATGTGTTTAAGTTTAGGATTGATTTCCTTGAAAGCATTCATTACTAATTCGTTAAATAGATTGAGATTTAGTGTTGTGTTTACTAGGGTAATTGTATTGCTCTTGTTTTAGCAAATAGTTAGTTACTTTCATTTTGTATTTTGGAAACTAGTAAGCGCTTAATGTTTACCTTCTTAACTAATCTATCCAGGGGAAGAAAACGCGAGAAGAGCTTATTCAACAAGTGTTATTAAGCCGGTACGTACCACATTAGTATTTTCACCTCTGACTACTTATTTAAAGTTTTTATCACGTACATAGTTCTTCTGTTCTGTCATGTTCGGGTAAATTTTCAATCTGCCTTGCTTCTGGTTCTATTACGTGTTGTGTATATTCTGTGATTTTAAGACAGTAGAAGCAGTTGCTATCCTGTTATTTGGAAGTAAGAATGGAAAAGCTATTATATCATTGACAAGTTTAACATGGTTCAACAAGTTGAGCTATCTAGAATTGGAGAAATTAAGAGCCAAGGAACTATTTAAGTTTCTTGATTTTCCGATGATTTCATGGTTATTTATTATTCTATCACCGACATTCCATGGATCTCATCATGTAATTCGTAATATCATGTTTCCACATATTAAGCAGAATCTACTAATTAACATTACTTCTTACTACCGTCAATTCCGAGTGTTGCTATATTTATCAATTTATGGTGTATGCTAAGTACTGACATTGATTTGTTATGATTTTCTTTTCACTTGTTCGTAAAATTCTAGTTTAAGACCCTTTTGCTGAGCCATTGGTTTTTAATAACGTTCTGGTGTTTAGTCTAATGTAAGAATCAGCACACTGAGTAGAAAAAAGGGATTAGAAAACTATCGAGGAATAGGGGTCATTCTTTTCCGAGATTTTTAATTAAAACATCTACTTTTGCTTATATGTATCCCCTTTATCTGAAGTGAATTGCTGCATTAGTTGGCTTCTGTCATTATACCTCCGCCTATATGGAACAAATTTTACTGTTGGATCATGCTGCTCTGAGCGTAGAGTTGGGAGTGGTTTTGTACATTGTACTTGGGTTAACCTTATCTTTAATGTTTACACTAACAAGTATAATCCTTTTGTGCCACAGCTTCCTGCTGATCATCAAACTGCTCAGAACATTAAAGGTGGAAGCCATCCCATGAGAAACCAGTCAAATGGCTGGGCTTTGGATGTCAGACATGGATTTGGGGAGTTAAAGACCTGGTGTGACTCAAGTTGTGGTCCTAGGTCCGTTGGAGGACAAAACCGTTCAGTTTCACCAGCCAAGAAGGGTTTGTTTGGACACAGAGTCCAAAGAGACAATTATGACCTTCCAGATTTCGTTACTAATTATGAGAACGCAAAGTTCTTTGTCATAAAATCCTTCCAAGAAGTCGACATTCATAAAAGCATTAAGTATAAATTATCCCGTGAGACACGCAAAGTGTGTCCTATCTTTCTCTTCTTTTCGGTAAGTTTAAATGTTAACCATTTGATACCTTTACTATGATTCTTGTTTGGATATTATCCGATGCTTATTAAGCCTGCCTGTAGCATGTATCTTGATACTTCTTTGTGTACATTAAATCCCTTCTATTCATTAAAAACAATTTATGAATTGGGTCTTATCTGCTTCTTGAAAACTTATGAAGGCCAACCTAGCTTTTTGTTACTCCTTTATGACTTGTTTTGGTTATTATTAGGCACATGGAAGTGGGCAATTTGTGGGTCTCGCTGAGATGACTGAACCAGTTGATTCTGATAAGAATATGGATTTTTGGCAGTTAGAAAGGTGGAATGGATTCTTCCCTGTTGAATGGCGCATAATAAAAGATATCCCGAATCATCATTTTCAACACATCTTAAATGAATTTAATGAAAAAAATCCTGTAACTTACTGTAGGGATACTCAGGAGGTACTTTTCCCCCTCATCTCTCCCTATTGTTACACTATTTTAATTGGTCAAATGGGTCCATTTTGCATTTTGCATTTTGCATTTTGCATTATGCTTGTGATACAGATGCGAACCACTTTTTCTTCAAACCCACGGATAAACATCTACTCGTTTCCTAGGTGTATATAGAGAGGAGTTCCATGTACACCTAAAAAACACCTATTGAACTCTGATGCTTGTACTCAAGTTTGAACTGTTGTTATTTTCTTTTTTTAATACTAACCATCTTGTTTGAAACCGAAATGTCGAAAACAGTTTTTTTTCTTTGAATAAATTCTGAAAATCTAAAAATATTTGTTATTTAATATCTCTAACATGCTTTTGGATCTTGAGATGATTGGGCCTACAACCTAGTATCCCGACTGTATCCTCATTTCTAGAATATAACAATGCTCGACTTAAATAAATATGTTGTCAGTAACTTGATTACTGTTTGCAGATTGGATTGAAGAAAGGCTTGGAGATGCTGGACATATTTAAGAGCTATCAAGTGACAACAATGTTGCTAGATGACTACGATTTCTATGAAAATCAGGGGAAAATGATGCCTGACAGGAGCAGTAAGGTTGAAGAATTTCTATGAAAATCAGGAACAAATTGCATGTTTTACTGTTCTGTTTGTCTAGTCAATCTACATTATTATCACCATTATGACTGTGTGCAGGGCCAGGATCCTCCTATCGTCCTTGTTCATGCTTTAAGTCCCTCGACAAAGGCTACACCATATCCTGCACGTACAGATGCTCCTAGTCTCCCGGCGAAGGCGATACTGAACTCTCGACGATTGCCTACTTCACGTACTAATGTTGCTAGTTTCCTGACAAAGAGGACATCATATTCTCAACCCCCGCCCCTTGCATTTTCAGATGCTCCCAATCCATCAACAAGGACATTGAATTCTCCTTCAGTATCTTCACACAGTGAAACCTTCCATGCTAATAAAGGGCGATTTCCAAGTTTCAAGGAAGAGTAAGAAGAATGCTTGCACGTCGCATCTTCTGATAACAAAGAAACTTCAGATACTGATAAGAGGGATGGCGTTTTCAAAGTGGGTGATTTGGTGATGGTATATCAGAAAATTCGGACATTCCCTTCAAAAGAACTACATATGAAGCGAATTGGACCATTTCGTATTCTGAGGCAGATAAATGACAAAGATTATAAAGTCCACTTACCTCCTGATTATCGTATCAAAAACACTTTCAGTGTGGAAAACTTATCACATGATACAGGTGATATTGTTCCTCCTGTCAAGCTCTCAAGTCGGCAACTAATTACTAAAGATCGAATTTCAGTCGTTTTATGTAAAGACAAGTCACTTCAACTAGACGAACATACACCAAGTTTTTAGTTAAGTGGAAATACATTCAACAGGATACTTGGCTCAATGAAGATACTTTCCAACAACTGGATCCAGAATTCTATAAGCGTTACATGGCATACATAGATGAAGAACAAGCTCCTGAACCTGCAGGTAAGAATGTTAGCAACTCAAGTACAACGTCAGAATCTGTTCCTGCCACCGAATCATCCAAAACGAACATAGCAGTTGCTGAATCTGCGGATAACAATGTTAGCACCTCAGGTACAACGTCAGAATCAGATCCTGTCAACGAATCAGCCAAAACGAACATAGCAGTTCCTAAATCTGCTGGTAACAATGTTAGCAACTCCAGTACAACGTCAGAATCTACCCCTGTCACAGGATCATCCAAAACGAACATACCAGTTCCTGAATCTGTGGGTGAGAATGTTAGCAACTCAAGTACAATGTCAGAATCTGACCTTGTTACTGAATCGTCCAAATCGAACATAGCAGTTCCCTGATTTGTAACCCTAATCGAGTCATTGTACCTTTCAAAGTGATCAGAACCCGTTTTATGGGTAGTGTTGTAGAATAAAATAAGAATGAGATTTAATAGGTAATGCTAAGGATTCGAACAACACCGACTATTCAGAGTGAAATTCAAGAAGCCAGTGGTGGCACTAACCTGAGCAGTAACACCTGATGTAGTTTTGAAAGTGGTAAATAAGGTGATCGTTTCTCGAACTTGTAAAGGTAATGATTTTAATTAACTCTAGAAAATTCCAGGAGTATGAAAAAGACTAAATAACCTAAAGATGATTTTTGAATAATTTTAAAAGGACCAGGAATCAGGAATCAGGGAATTCTAACAACCTATGTGATTAATCAGATAATTCTTTTTAAATTAATTGAAGCGCAAGTAATTGCCAAAATTGGTTTCGTTATGCTAACAAACAGAGGTAAATCACAAGCATGGACTATCAAAATTAATTAACCAAGCATAATCCATCAGGCAAAAGCACAACTGTTGAAAGAAAACCGTTTTCACTATTTAAAACTATGCAATTCTAATAACAAAAGAATTATAAATAATTATTAGAAAATAATTAAATCACATAAAATTGAGAAAATTACCTTATCCATCATCCCAGTAAATAAAATTAGCTCATGGTGAAGAAAACTTGCTCAAAAGATCTTTTCATTGCTCAAAAAGTTGATTACAAGGTTGAAAGAATAGCGCAACAGCTGAACAACAATGTTTATAAGTGTAACAGGACAGGGTTCAGCCGTGGCAAAGAGGCTTAAGCAACAAAAGAGTTTCAAAGGCTAAGGCAACAGGAGCAGAGCTGTAACGGTGGAACAGCAACGAACGCAGATGTTGCTGCTCTTTCTTCTCCGATGAAGGCTGATGAAGAACAGTGCCGGTGATGCACCAGCAGGTGATCGGCGGTGACCGGAAGTTGCCGGAAGTGATCTCTAGGATTCTGTCCTCGTTTTTCTTCGATTCTTTTGGTTTATATAGGGTCTACAAACCCTAGAGAGAGTTCTAAACCTAATAGAACTCTCTAAAACAACTCGTAAATCCTCTTCCCAATTGAAACAGGAATCCGGCCAAATACATGCTTTTCCGAGATGATTTCCCGGGATTTTCTTCTGTTTCTCGATTTCTTTGAACTTGTATTGGATGTGTCTTGCGATTGGGTCCCAAAAATTCTATGAAAACAACTTCAATTTCTTTTCCTGTTTGAAACAGGAGATCCCGATGAGTTGGATTGGCGACTCGGCTGAGTTGACTCGCTGGCTCGCTGTGTTGACTCGCTGGGTTGACTCGGCCGATCCTAGGGTGTCCCTTATCCATTTTTGGGGTGCCAATAACACTTGTCCTTGGGTGCCTTTATCACTTTTTGAGCTAATTTTTCCACAAATCTTTATTCTTCTAATGTACCTACAAAAGCATAAAAACACGTAATATTTGCAAAATCGAATACTAACTCACTAGAAATTAAGGTGCAATTTAGACACTAAAATGTGTCTATCAAATACCCCCAAACTTACTATTTTGCTAGTCCTCGAGCAAACTACTCAAAATAAAGTAAAAATCCTAACTCACTTTCGCAGGAATCGCGACTACATTTAGCATATGCAGTAAGCCGTTGAACCCCTAGGTGTCCCTAGTGGACGAGTTTTGTCTCGTGAGGGTTTACAAGAGGTATACCCACAAAACCTGGATCTAGATCTTAGCAACACGTGAATGATTAAGGGTAGACACTAAACAAGCTAGTTAGTTGGCTACTTAGATATTCGGTTATAGGGACCATTACCCTTAATGGATCCAATCACTGTACACGAGTGTTAACTCAAGCATACTAAAATTCATACTAAGACAACAGAGTTCTACTCAGACAGTTATGTAACCACCCATCACATGAAAAGACTTAGAAGATGAACGTAGACTGTAGAAGGTCGCAAATATTGACTGAGGCGCACGGTGTTTCCCATATCTGTCTGAAGGTTAGTACCGAGATGAAACCTAGTGTGTCGAGATACTCCCCATTTATTTTCAACGGTTACTACTAACTAAAATATTTACAAGTTCCCATGGATCCTGCGTTCCACGCTTGCTTAGGCGACGGAGACAGGGAGAACTTTAAAATAATAAATACTATTTTTTTTTTTTTCAATTTTTTCTAATTTTTTTCGGTTTTTTTTCTTTTCTTTTTTTTTTGTTTTTCGAATTTTTTTTTTTTTTTTCTTTGACTCCTAATACATGTGTGTTCCCATGGATCCTGCGTTCCACGCTTGCTTAGGCGACGGAGACAGGGGGACCACACACATAACTCTAAGACAATAACATATTATTCATACTGGGGCATGATCTCAACACACTAAATGTCATTCCAGCGCTAATTAACACGTCGATGCTAGGACCCACCAATACTCTCAGAGAAACACGAAATTGCAAATAATAAAACAGAACGTGATATGGTGGTGACAACTATCATGTTATTTCTAACACCTGAACTCTGTCTCCTTTATGAATAGACCATCTAGCTGGGCACACCAATCCTTATAGCAAAATGGCTAAGTTTCCATCTACCTAGAGTGGTTAGTGTCACCCT
>JAJJMC010026634.1:265-42166 GCA_023531435.1 Papaver californicum
AAAAGATAATAATTACTCTATTCTTTTAAAGATCGAGAAAGTAAAAGGTAATTATTATTATATTATCTTAATGATCGAGAAAGCAGATTATAATAAATACTCTATGATCGAGGCCACAGAAGTCTTAAGGGATAAGGAAACACGTGTCGGACATATAAAGTATCGAACCAAGAAGCTGTTAAGAACGATCTGTCATCTATACAATCGCACCAAATAAAGATAAAGTACAAGGACGATAGATACATCGAAACAAGATGGATCGACCCAGAGAAGAATTGATCCAGAATCAATGACTAAGCTGAAGAAAACGACACGTGGTATAAAAAGCGATCAGAAAAATATATCTATAAATAGAGAAGATCAAACAACGAATAGGAGGACGGAAAAATTGGGAAGAAAAAACCTGAGAGAGGGAGGAGAAGAAATTTTTAGGTACAAACCTATGTGAAGTAATTGTATAATGTTTGAATTTCTGTATTGAATGGAAAAGTGTAAAGATTATAAACCCAGAAATTATAAAACCTAGATGATTTATTGTATTGAGCTTAAACAATTTATGAAAAAGATGATTCTTTATTACTTTAAAAGATAGTTCTTTGTTATTCGTTTACATTTATTTAACTTGTATCCAAGAGTTTGATTGGTTGTTTAGCAAAAGGAATTTTTGGCTTAAACAACCGGGACGCAGGAAAAATATAAAGAAGTGCTCATAGCAAAGATGAGAATAGAAATTGATGCTTTCACGGTTGATGATGTTGTTTTCGACCCTTATGTGAAGATTAGCATAGAGGGTGATGGACATGTTGAGGATTTACGTGAATTGTCGGACGTGGCAGGCTACAACGGCCCTTTGTATCATCCGTTTGGGTACGTGATGTCCAACCCCCGCCGAACTCTCCGGCAATATGGATACGTCCAAACAACGGTGACACGCTAAATGTTTAAATTGTGTGTGAATGGGTCGATGATCGAAGGGCCAAACATCGTGCTAAACTATGAGCCGACGCCTTCAGTTGCGGTTTGGAATAACCGCACTGATCCGAAATACCAAGTCCAAAGGAATGAGTTAACTCCCTCTCCGGGCACAAAAGAGGCTGCAGAAGATTACTTGGAGTGGTATCGCCATTTTGGTCATCCAACTATCATCAACAATGATCCTGAGACTCTGGCAATCAACACAGGAGATGGTTTCTGGAAGAAGGCATATTTCAATTTGGTACGTACATTATTTTTGTTATTAATGTTTTTAAGATTTATTACTAAACACTCATCCTACTTTTATTTTCATATGTGAATAGAAAAAGAAAGCCGTTGCATTGGCGGACTCTATTAATCCATGCCTAAGCACAATTGATGTGAGGACGCCTGACCAACTCCAAGCTTTGATTAGGGAGCTTCATCATGAAGTTGAGGATGTGCAGCGGACTTTGAAGAGGAGTAGACCCGGTACAAGAGGCGCGACTAGAGATGCGAGTACTACTAGAAGAGAGCCCCAAGCATCGGATGAAGAGACACATGATGAAGCCGGGGATGCGCAACGTGGTGCTCGTACTCGAGGCTGTCGTGCTGGAGCTCGTACTCGTGGCGGTGCTGGTCATCGTAATGTTATGAGCAAAAAAAGAGCTCGTCAAAGTCATCGACCTACCCCTCCTCCTTCTCCCTAACTCTATGTCTATGGTTTTTTTTTGTATGTGTGAATTAGTTGTACCTTTAATGTGAAGTTAGATTTGAAGTTTGAATTTAACTTGCACGTGAAAATTTATTTGATTAATTTTTTTAAGTTGGAAACCATGCATTGGGAAATCCCGGTAAAAATACCCAGTCACATTAGTGTTACGGTTGGGTTTCTAGGCAAAACCCAACCGTAAAACTGGCAAAATGAAAAATGTGACAGGTTTACGGTTGGGTTTTGCCTGGAAACACAACCGTAAATCTGTCACATTTTAATACTACAGTTTTACGGTTGGGTTTTCATCCAAAACCCAACCGTAAATATGAAAGAATAATTTTACGGTTGGGTTTTGGCTGAAAACCCAACCGTAAATATATGACCACAACACATAATTTCCCTAGGATATTACGGTTGGGTTTTTAGCCAAAACCCAACCGTAAATTCTACTGGATAACTTTAAATTTGATTCTCTAATTTGTTTGTTTTTCGTTTTTTCTTTGTTTGAATGACCCAATTTACCTTCAATCTAGTTAAAATGATTGAATAAGTTCAAATTTTTGATTTTGAAACCCTAATTTGACCTTAAAACTGAAAGCTACAAAGGTTAGTTACGGTTGGGTTTTGGCTGAAAACCCAACCGTAAATATATGACCACAACATATAATTTCCCTAGGATATTACGGTTGGGTTTTCAGCCAAACCCAACCGTAAATTCTACTGGATAACTTTAAATTTGATTCTCTAATTTGTTTGTTTTTCGTTTTTTCTTTGTTTGAATGACCCAATTTACCTTCAATCTAGTTAAAATGATTGAATAAGTTCAAATTTTTGATTTTGAAACCCTAATTTGACCTTAAAACTCAAAGCTACAAAGGTTGGTTACGGTTGGGTTTTGGCCTAAAACCCAACCGTAAATAAAGAACCTCAACACATAATTTTCCTAGGATATTACGGTTGGGTTTTCAGCCAAAACTCAACCGTAAATTCTACTGGATAACTTTAATTTTAATTCTCTAATTTGTTTGTTTTTCATTTTTTCTTTGTTTGAATGACCCAATATACCTTCAATCTAGTTAAAATGAATGAATAAGTTCAAATTTTTGATTTTCAAACCCTAATTTGACCTTAAAACTCAAAGCTACAAAGGTTGGTTACGGTTGGGTTTTGGCTTAAAACCCAACCCTAAATAAAGAACCTCAAAACATAATTTTCTAAAGATATTACGGTTGGGTTTTGGCTAAAAATTTTCTATTTTGAGGGAAGTTTTGGGTCGTTTTTGATTTTTTTTGGGGTTTTCAAATAGAGCCGTTCAAACCTTGTACGACCCATTTTTCAAAATATAGCCGTTACACTTCTGGTTTATAAGTGAAAAGTTGAGTACATATCCAACCCATCCATTTTTTTTAAAAGTTAAACCTTTATGTTACAACAATCATCTCTAACAAAACTAGTACTCTAACATAGTGGAATATGGGTCAACCTGGGATTAAAAATCCAGATTTTTCTTTGGATGAAGATTTATGTATTTGCCGCAACTATGTATTATGTTTTCCAAAAAGAGGAGAAGAAAGAAGGCAAAGTGGTATAACGAGTCCGAGTTATTGGTAAACAATCCATGAAAATTTTTGTTCTGAAACCGGCAACGCTTTTTATACCGGGTTATTGGCAAACTGGGTGTTACAGAGATCTCTTGAAAAATGGAGGAAATGGAAAATATGGCCCTTTTTATACCTACCTCATTATCACATCCTAAAGGACTTTTTGCTCACTCGCAAACCTATTTATTAGTTCTTTTGTAATGCCATTTGGGTTTGTTAGTGGTAATTTCAATTGTATCCCAGGTTACTTTAATGATTTCATGGGTTGTAATGTGGTCAAAAATTTGATGTTTACATAAATTTTGTGTTTTGAACCCAATTTTGAGTGAACTTAAATTCCAAAAAAGGTTAATAAAAATATTTACGGTTGGGTTTTGAATGCAAACCCAACCGTAAACCTTCCAGATTAAAATTCACCCAGGTTTACGGTTGGGTTTGGTCTCAAAACCCAACCGTAAACGTTGCAGTTGTACGGTTGGTTTTGGAGTCATAACCCAACCGTAAAACTGGGTGAAAAACCCTGGTAGGTTTACGGTTGGGTTTGCACTCAGTACCCAACCGTAATTTTTTTTTTTATGGTGTAGTGACTGGTTTACGGTTGGTTCACAAAAATAAATGACTGGTTTACCGTAAACCTGGGTGAATTTTGTTGTCACACATGTGATACTCCAAATTTTTCATTTCAAAAAAAATATATATTAATATTATGATTCCTCCAACATACATATGATATTGTTACTACGAATATTAAATGCCTTCCAGGTTTACTATATTATCATTCCGACTCCGAGTCAGAAACAAATGATATGAATTGAAAGGTCGGGGAGGGTTTTAATGCCTTCCAGAGTTCAAAATTGTGCTTGAACCGGTGACACCAAGACTTGGCGATATCACCATCGTATCCATCCTGTAAAGGGGGTAATGGACTTCCTTCTTTCAACTTGAGACCGACATAATGGCAGTTCTGGACCAGCCCAATCACACATCTTCTATTAGCTAATTGTTCGACAAATGTTGATCTTGTTGGTGCAAATGTAAAACAATATCCATTTGAGATATAATGTGTGACGAAATTGAAAGCGTTGGCGAGGATTTGCCCATATATTGGCATGCTCATCCAATACTCGCTAGTGCAAGTCTTGTTGCCTATTAAACGCCTTTCGAGAGCGATGAAATCCTCGTTTAACAACGACTCTTCATCTCTATATGCACACATCATTGGCTTGTATAAATCCGGGTAAGAGCGTAGTTCAACCGCTGACTTATGTCTTACATAAGTTACTTCGTCCATACCCAACCCTGCTGCTCCGCTAAATGGTCCAACTTGTTCGATGAATACATGGTATCCACAATTACCATCACCGGCAACATCGTCGGTTGCCTTTATGAATGGACGAAAAAAACCCGAAAACGATGACATATAATTTTCATAAATAATGTGCTCGGTTTGGACGATTTTACCATTCTCAATTCTTGAAAAGTTTGATGGAAATTGCATCAATCCTCTTGCAATCCGGATCATATATGGCTCTTCAACCACTAATGTATTGGCTTTAAGTTTTTCTTTTCTTCTTGCTAATTCTTTCATACTAACTATTTTTTTCCTTCTTGCTAATTCCTTCATACTTACTCTTCTTGAGTTTGGGTGTGGAGGAACTTTTCCCTTGGCACCAAGTTCAATTGTTGAACTTTCTTGAGTGGGAACCGCGGGACCTTTTCCTTTAATATCTACTACACTTGGCCCCCCTTGTTCCGTTTGACTTATTTTTCGTTCAGCATCATCCTCCTTCTCATCCTATATGCTTCGTATTCCTTTTGCAAATGCTCAAATGCACAAGGGTTTCTTTTCTTTGATTCTTCATGCAATTCCCTTGCTTTTTTGCGTCCGACGTCCCTCGATTCTTTGGTAGAATGCCTACCTTTTCTCTTCCCTCTAATTGGTTCCTTGACAGCGTACCTTGTGTGTGGAAACACGAAATAACTCAACTTCGTCAACCAAATTTGCCTTTGCGCCTTATTTAATGTATCGTATTTGTTGGCTAAAGCCTTTCCAACGTGGGTGTCGGCAAACGATGCACCAAAATCTTGCTCGACGATGGGTTCATCGAAAGACAATTGTTGCCAAAACGGATCAATATCTTCAATTGGGATCACACCGTCTTCTTCGTACTTGGGCATCAAATGCCGGCAGTCCCAAACTTGACATGTTAGGACAAATACATTCTTCTTCTCCGTGTAAGTTGCCCAATCTATAGTGCTTTACTTCGTACATTATCTTCTCAATAGCACAATGTGACACCTTATAAAAAATACTTTGGAGCAATGTTTCGTCCTTATAGATGACGTGTTTTCTAGAAAGGCTTTTTTCAAAAGATTCCTTAACTCTGTCAAGGTCACGGAGAAAATAATCGTGCATCGCTTCGAAGACCGTAACAAACTGATAGACACATTTTAGTGTCTAAATTGCACCTTAGTTTCTATTAAGTTAGTATTCGATTTTGCAAATATTACGTGTTTTTATGCTTTTGTAGGTACATTAGAAGAATAAAGATTTATGGAAAAATTGGCTCAAAAAGTGATAAAGGCACCCGGGAAAATGGATTAAGGCACCCGCATATTGGATTGGGGCAACCCCTTTTTGGTTTAAAATTCGAATTTGGCGGGAAGAATGATGGTTACGTAACCAAATTCTGCTGTGAAGATTTTAAAGAGTTTGATCGAACAAAGAAGCCTCTAAGAGATACTAGAATGATTCAAACATCTCATACACGGCAAAACAGCACATCTAAGAGCTAAATATTGGCCGGAAATCGTGGAAACAAATCGGAAAAGCCAATCCGATGCTGTTTGAGTTCATCTCGGATTTACAAGTTGTTTGGATAAGTTTTGAGAGTTCTAATCGAATTAGAACTCTCCCTAGGGTTTGTTTCATCTATAAATAGCAAGATAAGCCAAGAAAATCAGGGGGGAGAATCGCTGGAATAGTGAACAGAAAACTTTCTTTTCTGCTGCTGCGTACAGGGAAGAAGGAGGTGAAGAACAAACAGCTCCAGCAAACTGTCGTTCACTAACGCTGGAACTGTCGTTCACTAACGCTGGAACTGTCGTGCATATTGAGCTGCTTCAACTGTTTCTTTCCTGTTGCTCATTTTCTTTTGTAACGGCTGAACCATCTTCTGTAACGATTATATACGTATCTGTTCAGCTGTTACACCATTATTTCACCTTGTAATCAATATTTTGAGCAATGAAGAGATCTTTTGAGCAAGTTTTCTCCACCATGAGCTAAGTATATTTACTGGTATGATGGAGGAGGTTTTTCTCTCAATTTTATGTGGTAAGTCTATTTTTAATTAATTAATTATAATTCTTTACTTGTTAAAATTGCATAGTTTCGAAATAGAAAAACGGTTTCATTCAGTAGTGGTGTTTTTGTTTGATGGGTCATGCTGGGTTGACAACCTCTGATGTCCCATGCTTATGATTTACCTCTACTTGTTTGCATAAAACCTATTTTGGCAATATTTGAGCTTAATTTATTTAAAAGAATTACCCGATTAATCACATAAATTGTTAGAAATAACTGATTCCTGATTCCTGGTTTTCCCCATATTTTCTAAAAATCATCTCTAGTTTATTTTCCTGATTTTTATTTAATTAGATTAAGTCTAATATTTTCTAAAATCATTACCTTCACAAGTTCGAGAATCGAACCTTTATTTACCACTTTCTAAACCACATCAATTTTGGCGCCGCCGACGCGGACTTGTTTTTAGGTTTAGGGTTTTAGATTTATTTTTAGGTTTTTATTTTTAGGTTTATTATTACTTGTTTTTGCTCCATTGAGCTTCTCCTGTTTCTCTTCAACTTGATTTAACTCGGATTGCTCGGAGAGATTCGCTAAAATTGTAACCAGTTGCCTTCTGAAAGAATAGAAGCTGGTCTAGAAACAATCTAAGTGGAACCATCATGCTTGTGGTTTGCTAGACTTAGGTTTGATTTGGTTGAGTCAGGGCACGATTGTGTTTGATAAATTTCTTGTTAGGGTTTAATTTTTGCATTCCAAGAACGCCCTTAAGGCGAACTTGGGATAGAGACCCTCAAGGTAGGTTAATTAGTGGAAGACTGGTAGTTCACCTTAACCTTGAGAAGTCAACTGAGAGTGAAAATAGTCCTTTAAAGTGGTAAATAAAGGTTCGATTCTCGAACTTGTGAAGGTAATGATTTTAGAAAACAATGATTTAAATTAACTCTAGAAAATTCCAGGAGCATGAAAAAGACTAAATAACCTAAATATGATTTTTGAATAATTTTAAAAGGACCAGGAATCAGGAATCAGGTAATTCTAACAACCTATGTGATTAATCAGATAATTCTTTTTAAATTAATTGAAGCACAAGTAATTGCCAAAATTGGTTTTGTTATGCTAACAAACAGAGGTAAATCACAAGCATGGACTATCAAAATTAATTAATCAAGCATAATCCATCAAGCAAAAACACAACTGTTGAAAGAAAACCGTTTTTACTATTTAAAACTATGCAATTCTAATAATAAAAGAATTATAAATAATTATTAGAAAATAATTAAATCACATAAAATTGAGAAAATTACCTTATCCATCACCCCAGTAAATAGACTTAGCTCATGGTGAAGAAAACTTGCTCAAAAGTTGATTTCATTGCTCAAAATAGTGATTACAAGGTTGAATAAGGTTGTAACAGCACAACAACAACGCAGTATAAGCGTTACAGAAGCCGTCAGCTGTCACAACAAAAGCCAACCCGGAAACAAAAAAAGCAACAGAGAGGTTTGAAATAAGCAACAGTCACAAACGTTACACTGTCTTCTTCCTCAGCAGCGTTGAATGAAGAGCAGTCGATCACCGGGAACAGCAGCAGTTACCGGCCGGCGTCGGAACTTGAACGGAAAGAGGGAAAAGTGATTCTAGAGCTGCGTCCAGAAAATCTGAGGCTTGCGACTGCTTTATATAGTACTTAGGAACACTCTGGAACATCCCAATCCCAGTATAATTCGGTTAATCACCTTGTAAATCCTGTTTTTATCCAAAAAGGAACAACAACTATTTTCCGGCCAGATACATGATTCTATGGCCAAAATTACTCTGCTCTGATGCTTCTAATAGGTTATACGGACCTTTAATTAACTTGGGTAGCTATCAATTTGGCTGAAATCCCATGAATTTTGCGATTTGATTTGAGTTAGAGAAGTTCATGTTTGCCGATGAAGCTTTGACCCGGTCAACAGGGTTTGACTCGGTCAACTGGCTTTGACCGAGTTGACTGGGCTGATTTGACCCGCTGAGTTGGCCCGATCCAAGGTTGCCCCAATCCAAAGTATGGGTGCCTTGATCCATTTTTCCGGGTGCCTTTAACACTTTTTGAGCCAATTTTTCCACAAATCTTTATTCTTCTAATGTACCTACAAAAGCATAAAAACGCGTAATATATGCAAAATCGAATACTAACTTAATAGAAACTAGGGTGCAATTTAGACACTAAAATGTGTCTATCAGACGACCGCATACAACCATAGACAAGAACCACTTATTCTCGTTGTTCTTACGAAATTGAAGCTTGAAAGGACATCCCGTCTTCTTAGTGTAAGTTTTTCGCTTGATCTTCGTCTTTGGTACATACTCAGTACCCTTTTTTGCATGTCTTGTGTATTGTCCACTACACTCACAAACCATTTGAAAGCGGTTGTGTTTTTGTTGGTTGTTACAAACAATCACACACATGATGAGTTTCCCATGTTCTGTAGCCCACTTCTTTGCATCATCTTTTTTATCCCATGTCTGCATGGTCCAAGAACAGAAAGTTAGGAGAAAAAAAATGGCATTATGTTGGATGTCGAAAAGGATTAACAACTTATCAATAACCTACCAGGTCGTTCAAATAGTGATCCGTAGTATCTATAGTTTCAATATCATTTGGAGGAGGCTGATCATTCATTGGTTGAGTTACAACTGCGAGCTGAACAAAAGAGATCAAGGCCAAGCGTCAGACAAAACACTAAAACCAATAAGTTTACGGTTGGGTTAGAAGTGTCAGACCCAACCGTATAATCGACGGACCCAACCGTAATACAACAAAAAAGCCAAACCAATGTTACGGTTAGGTTAAAGAGTAAAACCCAACCATAACAAGTGCACTAAATACCCATGCACGTAATAAGTTACGGTTGGGTTTTTGGTAACCACCCAACAGTAAAACTGTAAAACTCTATTTTTCAGAAACACAAATGTATAGTTATGGTTGGGTTTTGGCTTAAAACCCAACCGTAACCATGATGGTGTAACAAAAAAAAAACTGATTATGCACCTCATTTCCTTAAATATCAGCAAAAAATGAAAAAGAGTTTAAGTTAGAATGATACCTGACTATTCTCAGCAGTTGAATCTTCACTTTGACGACTACTTTCTCCATTTGGTTTAGTTTCACCATCACACCTTACACTTAAAACCTCTCTACCATCCAAATAATCATACATAGTTGGGTCTCCCTCAATGGGTATGTAGAATTTAGTTTGGCAATCATACAAGGATTCACCCTCCACAAATTTGCCACTAGAATCACTCATTTTGGGTTTTTTCAAAATTTTGGGTTTAATATCTCTTATCTCTCTTCCACTTTTACCACCAACATAAAACAAATACAAAATGATTTAAGCATAAAAAATGAAGAATATAGGAAATGAAGATGATCATTTACGGTTGGGTTTCAAGAAATCACCCAACCGTAACTACATTTCCTCTAAAAAACTTATGTTTACGGTTGGGTCCGATAATTAAACCCAACCGTAATATAATTTGTAATAAAATAACATGTTTGTTACGGTTAGGTTGCATTACAAAAACCCAACCGTAAATGATCATCCCACTTAAACTAACATTAAAACTTACGGTTGCTTTCTAAGCCAAAACCCAACCGTAATATAACTTTACAAAAACCACAAATTTGTTACGGTTGGGTTTCATTACAAAACCAAACCATTAATTATCCCTGAATAGTGACAAAAAAATACAATTCCAACGGTTTTTTTTTTTGAAAATCTAGCCGTTGCGAATTTTTTCCCTATAAAAGGAAACCTTTCCTTTTCACTTTCTCATTATTCTCTATCCCTTTCATTCTCATTATAATTCTACACTTTCCAACTCATTCTCACCATACCCTTTCAACCATTAAAAATGGTTCGATACACGAATGATGAAGATGTTGCAATTGTTCGAGGGTGGGTTACGATGATAGACCACGCTTACGAGAAAGCCTTCTATAACAACAATAGAAACGTTGTTATACCTGAAAATTGGATGGACTGTCAGGAGGACGATTCTTGGTGGGAGCGTGTGTTTGAAATGTTTGTGGCATTACACGGGAATAGATATCGGAGGACGTGCAGTACCATCAAGGGACGCTTTGAGGCGTTGTATGAAGAAATGGAAAACCTAAAACTGGAAATGAAAATGAGAGTTGAAGCATTTCCCGACGAAACCAATGTGGAAAGAGTAAGTGTGTCAATTAATAAATCGTTTTTTCTCAAAAATATTTAAAATAATGAAACTTATAATTGATTTATTTTTTTCAGCATGCCATGGCTAGGGCGCAGTATAAAATCAAATATGGGAAGGAGTTCAAGCATACATATTGCTATCGTATCTTGGAACAAAGTTTCTATCTTGAGTTTCGCCGTTATGATTAAGTGTTTAAGTGTTTAAGTGTAATCATCTAATGATCTACTGTATTTCGTTTCCTTTGGTTCTTCCTTTAATGTTAAAAATAAGGTTTTTCACAACTCTGGTATTTGATAAGAAAATGAACTAAACCCAAGCATAACTAATTTTGTCTTAAAAACTGCTTTTACGGTTGGCTTCCATGACTCAACCCAACCGTAACTACAATTCATACTACAAACATTCATATTTACGATTGGATTCTATTACTAAACCCAACCGTAACAAAAATTGTACAAACAACGCAACTAGATTACGGTTGGGTTTTAAGGCAAAACCCAACCGTAACAATATGGTAAAATACACACTAATACTAACACTAAAAGTTACGGTTGGGTTAGGTGAGCCTTTCCAACTGTAACTACATTTCACTCTAAAAATCATTTTACGGTTGGGTTCGATTACTAAACCCAACCGTAAATAATTTGTAGAAACACCACAACTAGATTACGGTTGGGTTTCACCTCAAAACCCAACCGTAAATTCTGCGATTCTCAAAATGTCTGAATTTCCGTCTCCTTAAAGTACACAATTCCAACGGATTTTTTGTTTCAAAAATCTAGCCGTTGGTTCCTTTTTCCCTATAAAAGGAAACCTTTACTTGTCACTTTCTCATTATTCTCTATCACTTTCATTCTCATTATAATTCTAGACTTTCTCATTATTCTCAACATACCCTTTCAACCACTAAAAATGGTAAACACATACACGAATGATGAAGATGTTGCAATTGTTCGAGCGTGGCATACGATGGTAGAGCATGCTTACGATAGAGCCTTCTATAACAACAATAACAACGTTGTTTCACAACAAAATTGGTATGAGGGTCAAGATACCGAAGAATGGTGGAAGCGGGTATTTCGAATGTTTGCGGCATTAGAGGGGAATGTAAATCATAGGCCGTGGAGAGCCATCAAGAGACGGTTAGAGACGTTGTATCGACAAATGAACAACTTAAAACTGGAAAAGCAAATGAGATTCGAAGCAAATCCCTACGAGAACGGTGTGGAAAGAGTAAGTTTGTCGATTAATAAATCGTTAATTAAAAAGAGATTTCAAAAACTCAAACTAATAATTGATTTGTTTTTTTCAGCATGTGTTGTCTATGGAGCAGTATAGAATCAAATATGGGGAGGAGTTCAAGCATACAGATTGCTACCGTATTATGGAAACAAGTCGGGTGTTTGATTATCGCCATTATCTTTAAGTGTTTAAGTGTAATCATCCAATGGTCTATTGTATTTCGTTTCCTTTGTTTTTTTCCTTTAATGTACTACTTTAAATCTATTACAATAGAAGGAATAAGTTATAAAGTTGTGTTTTAAACCCAATTTTGAGTATATTGAAAATCAAAAAACAGTTAACAGGACCATTTACGGTTGGGTCCGATAACTAAACCCAACCGTAATACATTTTGTACAAACACCACAACTTGTCTAAGGTTGGGTTTTAAGGCAAAACCCAACCGTAATTCTGTGTTGAAATTGAAACAAAAATTAACAGAATATGTTACGGTTGGGTTATAAGCCAAACCCAACCGTAAGTTCTACTGGTAATTATGTGTTGAAATTGGAACAAATATTAACAGAACTGTTACGGTTGGGTTATAAGCCAAAACCCAACCGTAAATTCTACTGGATAACACAAATTTGGATTATCTAATTTGTGTGTTTTTCATTTTTTCTTTGTTTCAAACACCCAATTTACCTTCAATCTAGTAAAAATGATTGAATTATTTTAAAATTTTGATTTTTAAAACTCAAATTTTACAAAAAAAATCAATCCTCAAAAGGATGAGTTACGGTTGGTTTTTCCTTTAAAACCCAACCGTAACTTTTGGAAAAATGGTGTTCATCATTTTCTTCTACTTACGGTTGGGTATGGTTTAAAACCCAACCGTAACTTTGCACAAAACATGGTGTTCATCATTGTTCTTTGATTTACGGTTGGGTTTTGTTGAAAACCCAACCGTAAATCTGGCCAAAAATTAGTGTTCTTCGGTTTTCTTATGGTTACGGTTGGTTCGACATGAACCCAACCGTAAATTTCTCTGAACAACAAAATTTGAATCTTTCAAATCGTGATTTCATCAAGTTTTTTTTCCCACCAAACACAAATTCAAATAGAAATTTTTTTCAAATCATTTGATTAGGTAAAAGATTATGTTTAATTAATCATGATTAGTTTAAATTAATCTTAACTAATTAATGTAATTAAGATTACTAATAAGGGGTTTGGGTATTGTGAAAATATTATGGATAAGAAATTTTTGTGTTTTACTTTATAATGTCCCTATTTCGTCTTATTAGAGGAGCCCCTCAATCAAATTTGGAGCCCCTATATCTCTCTTCTTTTTTTAGCCCTCCACCCTAGTTAGTTTCTTAACATGTAAACCTCTAATTCTCTTTCCCCGGCCTTCTCTTCCGCCTTCCTTCTTCTCTCTATTTCTCTTTTCCCCTTCTTGTGTGTAGGAGAATTCCTACACAAAAGAAAAGAACGACCTAAAGAAAAGAATCCCTAGTTTTTTCCCTCTAAAGAAAAAACCCCAAAATCTTCGATCTACCTTGCGGATTTCAAAGGTACTATCTTTATTATATTTCTAAATCATTCTCTTGATCTTGATTTGAATACTTTGTAAGTTTACGATTTGAATACTTTATTAAGATTTAATAATTGAATCATGAAAACTTAGAATCAGATGCATGATTTTGTAAATTCTTCCAATTTTAGAATTTAATTTGATAGTAATTAAGCTTTTTACAGTAGTTGATTAAAATCTTTGAATATGAATCACACCCAGTTCTACTGCATTAAAATTGTGCAGGTTCTAACAAATGGGCCTGATATTATTAGAGAAGATTATATGAACGAACTTTGCATACTCAAGATGATGTTCCATCTTTCCCTAATTAGGTGACAATTTACTTTCAAATGTGTGGGTCATCTTTGAGAAGGTTCTTTTTTTCTTCTTTCCTTTTTGTTCTGATGGGATGGGGGAAATGCTCTGATAAAGTTATGTATAGGTTGCATTCACCATTATTGAAGAGGAACTAGGACATCCCCTAGAAGCTGTTTTCAGCAAAATTTCATCACGGACGGCAGCAGCTGCAAGTTTGGGTCAAGTTTATCCTGCAACTATATGTAACACTGGAGAGGTAGTTGCTATTAAGGTTGTATGCGATATCCCTAGTGGTTACTTTTGTTTATTTTTCTTCAGTTCCTTGTCCATATGGTGCTACAAATAAATTTTCTTTAGATTTATCTTGTGATATTATGATTTCTTCTTAAGGGTATAATATTATACATTCAAAAATATTCCGTAATTAGGATCTCTATACTACACAGATAACTAATCTAGAGTTACTTATATGCATCACCCGAATACATTTAGCATTGTTCGATAAATGAGATGCATTTCTTGAGAGCAGAGATGGTTCAGACGTTAATGAAGGCAATTGAGGAGAGAGCTTAAATGTAAGTTTTATCTGCTGGTTGTACATTGTTTATGTTTGTTATAGGCTTATTTTGTTTTTTCTAGTTTAGAAACTGATGGGAAGAATTGTTCTGAACAGTCATAAGGTATTTTATGTGGAAGTAGAATATTGATCTCGGACAGCCAAAAATACGTCGAATTGTTCAAAGAAGTAAGAAGTAAGCATCTCATAACTTTGATCAATTTCTATACGTTTTGATACTACTTTTACGCGAACCTTTTATGGTTGGAGCTTGAGTACAGTAGTAACTCATATAACAAGACTGTACTAATGCTGTAGATTGGCATCTAGATGAATAGTACCCGGAGCCTAAGCGATAGCTTGTTAGTGACTGGCATTTCCCCGAATGTACCAATAAGTAAGGAGCGCCGAAACCTGTATCTATTTACATGAGTTTCCAAAATTGGCTCAAGCCTGCACTATCTAGGACAGTGTACTATATGTTTATATTTTTCTGCAATATGCGGCATACCTATTCCTATTTTTGTTTTCAGCTGAAATCCACCTTCCATCCATGAATCATAATGTGGTAGTAGATTCTAATAATTCTAATATACGTTTCCAAATTTCTAAGTTCCGTTTCCTTGAAAAAATCTACTGATTTTGATAATCTTATATGCCACATGTAGTATTGTGTTCGGATCCGCACACTCTGGTGGCCGCTCCTGAAACATAGTTAGGAATTGTCAACAAATTCAAACATGTCATCCAGCACGCGCGGAGCAGAACTAAAGATTCGTGTAACAAAGATTCAGAGAACAGGAATTAACATGTTCGCGCGGCCTTGCCAATCTTTGAGTTAAAATGTTTAATTGCAATTTGCTTCATGACATGATCTTCAGAAATAAGATAAGCTGTCATTCTCTATCATTTGGCATGTGAATTGCAGTGTATCATCCAAATAGTTAAGGCAGTGGTCGACACTGTTAGACAAACTAACAATATCAAATCTCTATTATACTACTAAGTTTTTTGAAGTTGAATTTGAGATAAATCTCTATGTTAGACAAACTAACAAGATCAAAATGATGAACGTTCTTTTTCTTCTTTCAATTGAATTTGTGGACAGGGAAATGTATTTTATACTAAGTTTTTTGTTTTGTTTGCTAAATGATAGGAGCCTAAAATACATAATTCAATAAACATTTCCGATGCTTGCTTTAGTTATTTCTCTTGTATTTTTGACATATTACGCTTGTCATAGCTTTTTTAGGTACTCTGGGGTTACATGAAGCAAAAGAAGAGAAATAGGAGCTTAAGGCATTGTTCGGAGTCATAGGGCGTTGATGGGTGCAAAGCTAGCGAGCACACAAGTCTCTAACGCATCAAAACAGAGAATTACTAGGGGGCCGCTTGTTGTTCTATAAAGAACTACTAAAGGCAGCACTCTTTTGTTCAGAGCCACCTCTTTCTGTTTCTTAAACCTAAAACTAGGTTAAACATTAGTTCATATCTGCCAAGCTCAAGCTCTCCAAGGTTCTCTCGACTGCACCAAGTCATGCCGGTATAGGGACTTGTTGCCGTGTTGGCCGGATTTGGAAAGAGAAGCCAGCGAGAGAAAAACAAGGAAGGTGACGGTCTGTTGGTAATTTTGTTAGTACAGGGAAGAATGGTGATGATTCAGTGAGAAGAAATCAGAGAAGTAACAGATTTAGAGATGGTGAGATGGTGTAATCGCTGGATGTAACTATGGGTTCGAGATCTAAACAAGAACTGAAATTAGAAGAGAAGAACTAGAGCTTGCAGAGAATGGATATTGGTCTGCTGTTCTTGAGACATGGAATAGAGAAACAGGTGGGTTCGCTGCTACCCCATTGATGTTGCCATCGATGAGGGAAGATGTGAGCAAATGGGTACGAACTGTTGAAGCAGAATAAGATAAAGCCTGATATGGGTTTTTGGGTTTTTGTTATAGCTGAATAACGAGAGGGTGATCTGTTTTTGGTTGAGACATTGAGCTCGTGAAAGCGAGAGAAGAAGATAAGAAAAACAATGAAGAAGTTGTGAGTGCAGGTGGGTTTCAGTCGAGATGGGTATTGAGAATGTTGCTGCTGAGTTAATTGAAGACTGGCTAAGGCAGATTAAAGAGAATGGTCGAGAATGTGTGAAATCTACTCGTTGTTGTTGGAGAATTTCCGAGATTCGAACAAGGAACAGGTAGGAATAATGGGTTTGAAAGAAAACAAGAAAGAAGCTGTAGCCGTGGTTTGTGGATGGATGAATGGCTTTCAAATGTTTGAGATAATTTCAATGTTGGGTTGTATTGATTATGTGTGAAACGACTGCAGGGGAGAAGAATTGGAAGTTAGAAATAACGAGAAGTTCACGCTGGAAACACAACCAGAAACGCAGCTCAGGTGCTCGATGAAATGACTCAAAAAGTAGCCGTGAATAAATTTTGATTTTGGGCTTAAAGAGTGTGGGCTTTATTGTGAATCTGTTTTGGGTCGGAGATGTATGGACTTGACATATGTTTGGAAATTAAAGAGTTAGGGTTTATAGAAAAGAGAGTTCTATTCTAAGAAGCTTTCTGGAAGATAAAAAGCTATATAAGAGCAATTTCAACAATAGGGAGAGATATGTAGGTTTTTATCTAGTTTTCGTTTCATTTCTTCTACTTCTTTTTGTAGGTTTGTGCGGGGAAGATTTCTTGACGTATAGGGTTTACAATTTATTTCTTCAATTTAATTTTGTGAACTCCAATTATTATGAGTAGCTAGTTTCTTTTATTGGTTAGAGATTAGTTGAATTTTACAATACATGATTTTTTGATTAATAAATTAGTTTTATCTCAATATTATCATTCATAATTCACTTCTAATGTCGTTATGTATGATTTGAGTGTTTGTTTCGTCGAGTGGCCAATTGATTGAACTCACATTCATATCCATAGCTAATTTAGGGTTTACTATATATAAAAGTGATACTCCTTGAATACAAGTAGTATAAATATGATTATAACTATAGTGATATATCTTTGTAATTATATGTGAATCGTGACCTTTGTTAAATTGAATTAGTGTGTTTTTCACATTCAATTGCATTGATTAGCCTAATTTTATGATTCTTAATGCTCCTCGGGAATTAAACTTGACTAGTGTTTTTTACACGTTAGGTTGTTCTCTTGATAAAATTCATATTCGCATCTTTTAATGTGTTTGTTGATGACTTGAGGAAATTTACGAGATATTCTTGCGATCAAGGTATCCTAAGGCTTTTGATAATAATAATAGATTAAATATCAATTCTATATATTAAGACAAGAACATGTTTTGTGAATGAAAACAAAACCTTAATCAATATTCTCAACTCTTTGATTCTTTTCTATGATTTACTTGTTTTCTTAGATAGTTTAGTTATTTCTATTGAATCTGGAAAATTCCCCCTTTTACATAAGATTTCGAAACTATATAACAACAAGACCTTCTCGTGGGAACGATCCTTTTTACCTTTGCTTCATAATAAATCATAAGTAGTGAGAAAGTAATAAAAAAATTTAATGTGCTGCGACACACATCACTAAACTAATTATAAGCTAAATCAGAGGAAACATGATTTTTTCCGTTTCATTTACAAAATTTAGAGTTTTAGTTACTCGGTCTAAGTTTCTCTCCAAGTTACTAGTTTTTAATTAGGGTTTTTTTAGAGTCATTCAAGCAATAATGGCGTCATCTTGTTCATCTTATTCTTCTCCATATGTACAATATGGTGATGGTAGTGCTACTTCCGTTGTTACTGATGCTGTATTGTTAATATAGTTGGATAACTATCATAGGTGTAGTGTTAATTTAGTTGGGTATAATTTAATTGGCGAACTGCCAGAGGTGTAGGGTTAAATTAATTTGGGTACATGTTTGAGCTAAAGAAAAGAAAAATAAGTTGAGATAAACATTTATTTTAAACTCACACCAGATATCTACTAACACGACATCAAATAAAGACTACACCATAAAAAAAGAAGAAAAAAAAAAACTAAGATGATTCTCCAAACAATAATTTTAGTGGAACAATTGTTCGAATTAAAATTTATATATATCTGCAAATTCCCTTCTACAATATTGCCCATCCATGACATTAGTTCACATAGCAGACTAATCATCTTAACTGGTAAATATAAAGCCATTTAGAACAATACCGGTTCCATTTCCAGAATCATAATTAGAAGAAGACGAAAGACCTGCCATAGCACAACAAACTCCCTGATATATAAACTCATAAACATTATTGTAAGAGTGAATGCTCGGTTGAACCTACGTACCTTGAATTGTTAACTATGTTGTCAAATTTTAGTTGCCAAAACTATTTCTTGATTTAGCCTACTAAAGTCAGGTTTGGTTTGGAATATATTATTGTTGATACCCCAATTTCGCACTCTTTGTAAAAAAATCATTTGTACGCTTTAAAACCGGATACAAAAGATGGTTGCGAAATCAACTAGTGTCGGCAAGACAAAGAAAAGAGAAAAAAATGAGAAATACTATTCATTCCCTACTAACATCCCATTCCATAGTACTCACCAACACATTTCCCAAAGAGGAAAATAAATTCATTGTATTTTCTTTCACCTTTTCCATTGATTTTATAAATCAATATCAAAAGAAAAAAAGAGGGGATAAATACCTTTTCAAAAGAATAACAAAATCCTTCGCACACGTACCCAAAGAATTTCTCCTAACCTATAGCCAAAAATGGGAAAAAAAAGAAGAGATAAACATAACATTTCTTTTAGCCAACCTTTACACCCATTTTCCACTAATGCTTCCCCCATTTCAAAATTTAAAAACTATTTAAAAAACTCATCCAAATCTTTTCATATTATCATTTTTATTTCCATTTTAGTTTGTCCCCCACAAAAACCAACTTAAAATGCTATAAGTAGCAAAGGAAGAAGCCGTAAGAAGACACACAAAATTATTCACATCATAGCATCTTGACTAGATAACATTCTCACTTCGCACAAAAATTTCATTTTATAAGCAAAAAAAAAAGTGAAAGAAAGGAGTAAAACAGAAGAGAGTATACATGGGAAGAAAATAATATGAAAATTCTTATCAACTACTATGTATACATTATTTATATTTATATCTTAAATTATGAGATATTGTCTATCTTAAATATTATTCAAGGTATAATTTGTTTGCATCTCATTCAAACCCAAAAATAAAAATTAGTTTAATGAATCAAGTATTGTCTATAAGTTTGTAAAAGATTAGCATTAAGTTGCTAGTACTTTAATTAATTTTAGCATATTTATCGGAGGCAAGAAACCACTGCAAGATGCCCTTCAAATATCATATTCCAGGTATAATATTTACTTATTCCTTCGGTAAATTATGTAGTCATGCGGGAACACGATGATTTTCCATCTCGTAGTAACACCGCGACTACTGTTGTGTTAGGTTAAAATTTCTTTTAATTATTTTATACTACTAATTGTCTAATTGGGGGTGAATCTAACCGTGGGTATAAAGCAGAATTCTCTCTCACATTAAACCCCTTATTAAAAAAATATAATTGTTACATTAATCCCTCTTTTCCATTATTTATGTGCCATCCTGGAGGTTAATTGTTTAATTTTGAAATTTCATCTAAATTTCGAATTTGAACTAGAGTTAATCTTAACTCCAAATGATGAACCTATAGATGGGTTAAAAATATTCAGCAATATTATATTATGCATCGATTTATTCTCAATTCTTTACAGATTACTGGTTTAATTTTGATATTAAAATCAATTCTAAATTTAAATCAAAATTATCCCATAACTCGAAATGTGTAAATCATAGTCGAACTAGACTACTAGGTGAAATCCTTTTATGTTTAAAACCGTCATTACATTCTTTTTCATCACACATGAAGCCGATCTAAAAACTCTGGTAAATGATTTTATTATCGTCTTAGACTTTAGATAATTCTTATCATGTATGTGGATGTCTTTGATTCTTTACTGACACGATAAACTTTGAGTCGAACTAGATTCTTAGTATTTTCAGTATTTTAGGAGTTGGCCTAAGCCCCCTAGGTATCCAAAATGTTGAGAGTTGACATGAACTCTTGATGTCTAAATCCATAATCGAAGCTTCGCCAAGCTTCCAACTATGCCTTGGTTCTACAGAACAAACATGAAAATCAATTCTCAGTTTCCAACAAGTTCTAAATTCTAGATTTTCAATCACAAAACCGCATATGTATGTTTTGGTAAAATAGAACTATAAACGTTTCCCCATTTAGTCATTCAAGTATAAGACAATTTTACGATTGGCCGGTTGATGGGTGCCTAACACCATCTCATCCCATACTAGAATTTCTTTACCTGCGACTTTCTAATAAGCAGACCGTGAAAATGAAAGTCATAACTAGATATGTTTTTCCGAAAGAATTCAAGCTAGTTGAAAAGGGTTCTGACTCCCTTTAGTCAGGTGGCGATTTCAAAACATCTCTCCGTTCTTTGCTGTGTTAGCTCTTATTAACGAACTAGTAAGAAATTAACTCAGTAGAAATTCTACAATAAACATTCACGAACATATGAACACATCTTATACGTACCTCATCCCTCGACCATATACCACTCCATGATAGAGACCTTAAGAGATAAGTACCAACTCCATTATAGGCACCTGTTCGGTGTCATTCAGCGGTTTATACAATGGTGACTCCACTAGGGAACTAAGAGGTTCGACTTGAAAAACAAATGATGCATGGGAAATGTTTATAAATTTATTTTTTGTTATACTGATCACCAAAACAAGCTTTGTGATTCCAGGTACTCATATCAGCGTAAGCAACAATAACGAGAAAGAGAACTTACGTTTATAGCTGGCACTGGGAACAAAGAGAAAGGCTGATCAAGATGCCTACTTCACAATACGAACAAGGAAAAACTAGTGATCCCGAAATTTTCACCTCAAATATAGAACGGATCACCGAAGATCAACTTGCCAAGTTCTTTAGGAAGCTGGAAGACGGGGCTAGAAACAATGTGAATAACAAAGGGGTTCTAATTCTCGTCAACAAACAAATGCTTCGGGACCTAAAGGCGTTCCTCTAAACCCACATAAAGAGGAAAACAAAGATGGGGAATCCATAAATCCAGGTGGTTATGATAAAAATGTATAACAACATGAAAGAACACCACCCAACAAAGAACACTTGGAATTTTAGTATTTCAAGGAGCATGTAATGAAGAGGTTGACGATGGTTGAAGTCAGCATCGACGTTGAAAGCAAAGTGTGGTATACTCCACCAAAAGGAAACCTACCTAAAGGTTTCAAGTTCCTTAAAATGGTAAAATATGATGGCCCGGGACCCCCAGGGTCTCACATCAAGATATACCTGAATTATCTAAATCCCCAAGGGTTAATTGATGACTGGATGCTGAATTTGTTTCCCCAGAGCTTGACTGGATTAGCTTTTTATTGGTATCAGCATGTGGAAAAATCTACAATATTCATATGGCCAATCATGATTGATTCGTTTGTTGAACATTTCACTAAAAATACAGATCATATTGTGGCCCTACATCAACTTGAGTCCCTCCGACAAGGGGCACACGAAGGGTTCATCGACTGGATGAGTCGGTGGGATAAGAAAGTGTTCGAAATGTTTGAATGACCATATGAAGAACCACAAATATAAATGCTAATGAAAAATGTTACGATGTCTTACAGGGGTCTAATCAGCATATCCGTCCCTGAAACTCTTTCTGATTTTTAAAGAAAATGAGCAAGCATTGAGGACGCTATGAGGGACGGTGCCTACGCCGAATTTCCTATGGGGAAAAGCTCAACAAAAAAGAAGGAAGTCAATTACGTTAACCCAATTTTTACCCGACCCACATACCTTGGGTCAACGGGGAAGGAACCATCTATTGAAACACATCGACAAGAGAGAGGACAATGCGAACAATATGTTGATAAAAGATGAAGCAAAAATCGAATATTCTACGACTTAGATGGAGAAATCAATACGTTCCTACCCATGTTAGTCAAAGAAAAATTGACACAACTCCGAGAACCTAAACCAATACCCAACCCCAAACCTCGGGGGTTTGATGAAACAAAAACTTGTAGTTTTCATCAGGGCGCTGGGCATGATACCAATTCGTGTTGGGTGATGAGACACCTCATTCAATACCTATTGGATGATGGTAAAATAGTTATTGAGGTGTCATCGAAGCAGCCTAATATTCACCAAACCCCTTTACCAACACATTCAGGGGGTCAAGGAGTCAATTTCATTGAAGCCGACAACACCAATGATATGGCGGAAGTACGCCAACATAGACAAACATCAGTCGTCGCTGCAAAATGGCATGTGCAAACTAAAGAGGACTCCATAAATTTTTCCAGTGGCGGAGAGAAAGCAACAGAAAGCACGTCGAATACCAACATCCATTAGATGCACAAAAAACCTTTATTCACAATAGTTTGGAATAGAAACGTAATATACTCAGAATAACCCTTTAACCGATGCAAGGAGATGCAACACCAAACCAGAGGTGGAAGATGCTTCAAGCCTCCTAACCTGCAATACGAAAACCCAGGTGGTTCGGCTAGGGGCAACCCAGTGCAAATCAGGCCAAGTAATCAAGAAGATGTCATTAGATAAGACAACTTGCTCATCGAGGAGTTGTATAAAACGAAAGCAAACATTTCTATTTGGGGATTGTTAGAAGCCTCGACAAGCTATTTTCAGGCCCTTCTGGAGGCGCTAAACTCAATCCAGTTTTCCATCAGCATCATTCCTAGTGAATTAGTGCTTATAATCGACCATACTGGCAGGCTGGGTGCAATTACCTTCACCGATGATGAGTTACCACCGGAGTGAAGGAATCATAACAAAACATTATACATAAGTATAGGATGGGAAAATATGATTTTACAATCAGTTTTCATGGACAATGATGCAGGCGTCAATATATTTACTTTGAAGGCAGCTGAAATGATGGGGACCAACCTTGACCGTATCATTAAAGGTGACAAATGAGCTTTAACATTCAGGGGTTCGATAATGGTAAGCAAGTGGTAATTTGGGAAATCACCTCAAAATGTGGGTCGGACCTCTAAAAAATCAATCCACCTTTATCCTCACGGATAACGTGGAAAGTTTCAAAATGCTTTTGGGGCGTCCATGGATGCATAAGTACGAAATTGGCGCATCTTCCTTTCACCAGAAAGCATGGTTTCGGATGGGAAATGAATTGATCACTGTACATGCAGATGCCGGGAGAATGAAATAAAGGCTCACCAAGCCTTTATAAACATGGTCCTGGTAATTAAAAATTACACTGCAGAAATCAGGTATGCGGATAAAATTGAAGTAGCAACTTGCCATACATGTTCAGGTCAACTCAGGTATAGGAACCGAAAGGTGCCAAACATGCTAGGGAAAGGTAGTTCTTCCTCGGAATAGGTCTCTGTCTTCGACAACAAGGGCCCACACAATCAATATCGATACCAGCGAGAAAGGCATCTGACACATCATGCTTTGGTTACTGCTCGACTCAGGTAAAACCTACAATGTTTGGAAAGAAGCAAGAGGACCAAAGAATCGATTGGAGCCGCCAACCATCTTTTCAAAAATGGTTCGCCCCATAAGGAGAAGGCAAGCTTCTAGCATCTAGTACACCAATGAAGATTGAACATGTGGTGATAAGATAGAGTGTTATATAAGGAAAAAACAGAGGGACCTGTCTATGAAGGGGTAAGTCATCTCTTTTCTTCATTCTTTATTGATGATGCAGGCGAATCAAACGGATCTTAAGAAGAAAATTAACGGGAAATATAAGTTCCCGAGCAAAAGGAAAGTCTGACAACACAAAACCGAACCCAAGGAAATGGAGGAGCATCCCAAGACTGCATGGTTATCACATGTTTGGGATTGCATTCCCTAAAACGAAGAAATTTCCAATCTACAACGGCCGGGATCCTTCCATTTGTCACCTCAACTCATTTTTGTCATATATGAAGCCATTGGGAATGTCTGAAGAACATCTAAAACATTACGTTAGCAACATCCTTACCGGTTCGGCATTCGTATGGTATGCAACCACTGACCATGTCCGCTCTGCACATGGCCGTTAATGATAAATACATTTATTGATCAGTTCTTAGAAATACGCCCAGAAGAAATCAACCAAAATTTGGAAGAATACTTTGAAGGCAAAAGGGAACGATTTTGGAGCGCCCACATCAGAAGAAGGGAACAGTCATCTTCTCAAATTCCTCCCAACTACGAGAGAAGCATTTACATGATTGTTCCTCACGAAGGTACTAAGGATGTCAGAACTTTTTTCGACGCTAAAAAAAACGACCTAAGAAGAATAGATGATGAGGGTCCACAACTGACAAAGGATGACCGGCAAAAATCCTTGTGGGCCCCGAAGGATGGTATTTGTATTTTTAATGCACCTTTACTTTTAAAGAAAAAACCAAAAAAAATCATAAAACTTTGAAAAAAAAAACGTAGAAAGTATGATTTCAGAAATAAAAGAATGTGAAAACCAATATGACATCTTGGATTTGAAAGATGGCATTGCAGGAAATTTTGAGTATGAGGAAGAAGGAATGATAAACGGTCCAGAAGATGTCCCGGAAGAAATCCAAAAAATCATAGAGAAACATGAAAGGGAGCAGAATTTATCGAAAAAAAAATAATTAACTTGGGAACAGAAGAACAACCGCGAAATATCAAGATTGGTACGACATTATCTATTGAAGAAAGAGCAGAGATGATCAAGCTACTCACTGAACTCGAAGACATCTTCTCCTGACTACCCTGTAGACCTCAATTTTAGGGTCTAAGGTGAGAATGAAGAGTCGATTTCTTTAGCAAGTCATTACATATGATCACCAGACTCTAGTATGATAAGTTGAAAATTCTGAAGCTAACAACATTTGAATAATATAAATTTTATTGTTGAGGATGTTAAGTTCTCGACATTAGTTTTCTGAGGTCGGGTTCTCACACGAGATTGAATAAGTCAGATAGAGACTTGACTTTGTGAAATTTTTGTTAGAGAATAAAGTAGTGATCTCCTGGCACATACTCACATGACTCTAAAATTAGTATATTATGCATTTTTTGCCATTATTGTCAGTATGCTACATTAGTTGGATATTGAGGCATTATACTTAAATGGTTAGTTAAAGGTGAACAAACCTTAAGGGTTTGGTTAGCACTAGGGATACAAATTACACCTACATATACTTGACCTGAACCAAGTTGTAAGTCAATGACCTAGCAATATTGTTATGTGATGATGATGAATACTAGTGATGTGACTAATGAATTTGATAAGTGTATTTACACTAAATCAATTGAAGGTGCATATGTTTAACATGCCCTTTTTATGTGTTTTACAACCACTAACAAATTTTTGTTGTTTAAAGTTTGACAGGAAACTAATATGTTGTTGAAGTGGTCTAAAGGATCAGATAGAACCAAAATCAAATTTTGATGATATAGTTTCTGTTAAATGTGTGTTGTAAAATAGGTCTGCATGTTTCCCACTTTATCCTGGATAATTAAAGGGTTGCTCTGACCACAGGACCATATAATTGTGATGCTCGAGGTACATATTTAATTTCAAATATGTGATATAAATTGCACCAACCTTTGGAGGAAGATGTAATGACCGTACTAGTAAGTAGCACATGTATCTTGTATATGCCTTTATATGCTTTACAACCACTAGAAAAAATGTGATGTTTATGATTGATTGAAAGACTAAGTTATTGTAGACAAGCATGATTTAAAAGTTCATTGAAACTAGAAGAAATTCTGACGGAAATGTTCTTTGTCAAACTCGATGTGTTTAATGTCGTTGTAAATGTGCAGTGAATTAGGTGTACAAAATACAGTTGTGATCCTAGAAGAATTAGTGGGATGATCTGATCAGAAATTTGCAGTACCTGAGGTACATTTTAAATTGTGTATGTGCATGATACATATTACACTAAGGAACTCGACTGAGATGAAATCAGAGTTTGTTTGCTTAAATTAAAGCATAAAAGGAAGTTGAATTGTTAAAAACCTTTTGTTAGGTATTCCTCTATGACCGAAGCCTGTGGCCACCACTGTTGAAGCTCAATTGACTATGTCAGTCTAAAGTAAATGAGCAATGGAAAAGTCTAGACAAATTCGGAGAAGGCTAATTCGGTAAGACAACTACTCTCTAATGAACTAAGTTTTGTAGACTTAGTGAAGTCAAGAGAAAAATCAGTGGATCTTTTGAGGAAAGGATAATATAGAGAGATAGTTTGTTATTGCATCGAGGGGGAAGAGACTTAAGATCAAGAAATAAAATTTCCATGAAGGAAACTCAACCTTAGTGACTGGAGATCCCAAGATCAAGGTTCAATGAGACAACTAATTTGTAGTAATTAAATGTATGCACCATCAAGAGAATTACATTCCATGTCCCTCCCTATGGTGCATGTTGTGATACTGTGACTACATGTGAAGGATGACTTTTAAGAAGTATTAATGAGTTCTATAGTTTCAATTTAAGATTAAAGTGGGGTGTAGCAGTAACACTCTTGATACAACTCACCTATCTGAATGAGGAAGTGGGTCGTTTCCTATGATATGAGCTGATTCTCTAGAGAATTCTGAGAAACGAAATATTTGCTCAGGGCTAATATGAGCACAACGGCACGATCTTGGCAACAACCTTGGAGATATCATGCGTGGTTGTTATCGCGAATTACACCAAGTGCTAGTAGTTCAAGACATCGCGTTCACTATCTCTAGCAAATAATTCCGGTAATCTTTCACTAACAAAAGGTTCAACAACTCATGGACACCTCTGCCTAAAATGGTATTTCCTGCGTTTTATGTGATTTTCGTTTTTTATCGAGATTTAATTCATTTTGAGAAAATGAGTTTTATGTTGGTTTTTTTTATGGTGTTGGTATTACTGATACTTAGGACCTAAGGGTCACTAAAGGATCACTGGATAATTTTCACTTTGGTGAACGAAACCTTTAGTCCCACTATATATGGGAAACTAAAGATGAAAGTTCTCTATACTATTCTGATTTGTGCAATCAATAGTATGACCCTGGGGTCAACAAACTTTTGTGTGAAGGAGAGGACTTTGGAATGGCTAGTATGACTTCAACATGCACGGTCGTGGAATTGGGGTGTTGATTTACCAAGATCTATATGTGTTTTTCATGTTTTACTGAGGTTTTTCATTCATGTGGGGGATTGTTGGAAAAAAAATATAAAATATGAATTTTAAGGTTTTAAGAAAATATATAAATTATTGTTTTCTTTTGTGAATGTAAAAACTATTAGTCCCACACCGGGGAAATCCCTCTTCTTAAGTTGTACTAGGTAATTATATAACAAATTTTTCTCAACCTATTTTGATATAATAAAAAAGGAAAAGGTTTCTCCATATTTTTGGAGAGATCACATGAATAATAACTTTTTATTATCTTTCTCAAGTTTTTGAGATTTTTTAAGGGTTTTTTCAGAGTTGCCAAGCTCAAGTTGCACATCTACTACATATGCTAGTAGTAGGTGTAGTAGAGTGTTTTATCTTGGAGATATCCGCCCTGTGGAGGCTATAGCATCACTCTTGAGTGTATCCGGGCACTAATGTCTTAAGGACAACGTGTTAAACACGTAACTCAATCTGTTTTTCTAAAGTTTTACTGCATACCATGCTGATGTTGTGGAGATACGAGGAGCTCATCCGATTCGACAAATCACTTCCATTAAAGAGCTAAGTATCAATGATTTTTATTTATTTGATTTTTCTTTATTTTTGATTATTACGCCCAACAATTAAACCAGTATACATTAATTCTGCTAGTAATTATGTACTAATTAGTTTGAATTTGAGATTAATTAATTAGTTAACAAAAGTAGCAGTAGTTGGAAATCAATAGGGTGCAGTAGTGCAAGGTTAATTCAACAAGCTTTTAAGCGTAATATCTTACAATCCCGAGGAGTGCTGGTGAGCTGCTCCAGGAACTCAAGTGCCTTCTACCATATGATGTATCTCTTGCAAACCTAAACCTCTCTGGATCTTCATAGCAGTTTATATTATTCACTGGATCTTCATATCAGTTTATATTGTTCACGACAGTTGAAATTTAAAAATTATGGAACACTCAGATATGAAACCATACGTCATATGACACGGTATGTAAAAATGTACATACCATGTGTAAATTGGTATTCGACTGTCTTTGTTTCCTTTTCCCATGACTTGCAGCGTCTCATCTGCAACACGAAAAACAAAACATACGAAAAAGACGTTTTAGAAGGTGAGGGTTTGAGCTTTCCATATGCTTTAGTATATAGTATATGTACCTTAAGCCTTCCCAAAGCCATGGTGACAATACAGTAAAGAACATGAGAAAGGGCTAATACAAATATGAAGATATGTAGCTGATGAATTCCATATGGTGACACAAGTGGCACTTTATTACCCTGCCAGTAAGTACACATAAAACCCTAAAACTAGTTAACATTTGTGCATACAAAAATAAACAATAACATTAATGAGTGAAAAACACAAGAAGTAATTTGATAGCTTATGTATCTTCATGCCTTGGCCGCGCATACATCGTAGTCCCTCCTCCAGCTAAGGCACGCCGATGACTTGGAAGTGGATATGCTGAGGATGATGAATTAGAGAGAAGTCTACGGCCATGAGTGCCCAATAAATTGTTGGATTCATCGTAATCAGTATTATGAAATGTTGTCGTGACGCTGCCAATGTTGTACAATTCATATTCTCGTTGCTTAGTACATGGATACCAAGTATTGGCAACACTCTGTGGGATGCAAATCTTTGAAATGGGCACTTGTCCTATTGTTAGTAGCAATAAAATGAACCCTAGTAACATTAGCTCTGCATAAACAAGTAACCAAAACCCTAAATTATGAATTCAATAGAAACATGTTTAATAAGACATCATCCTAATTACGAGTAGATTATCTACCTGCTTTGATCTTCTCAAGTGCTTCATACAGAGCTCGTTTGCGTTTCTTTGTCAACCACTACAAGTTTGTACCAAAACAAAATTACTATCCATTTTTAGCTAAAACTTAATGAACCCAGCTTACTAGTAAACTCCGAGCTAATCATACCTTTCCGATGAGGTGGTTGAACACTCCGAGCTAATCATACCTTTCCGATGAGGTGGATGATATGTTCAACTATAATGGAAATCAAAACCAACGCAAAACACACCACAGCAACTGCCCAAGTTGGCGTTTGCTCTAATGAACGGCCACTTCCCACCATTACAACAGGTCCATTACAAGATAATAAATCGAAGTTCGAATAAGTTAAAACAAATTATGAGGAGTGGGGTTTATAGAGAAATATAGAGAGCAGAACTAGATGTAACGGTTTGGTAAGAAAGGAGTTTGACACTAGAGACGCATTAAAAAAGAACACTGACTTCTTGATTTTAATTTCTCTATATGTCCTGTAAGAGTTGCGTAACAAAATGTGCACGACTACGACAATCTCCCTTATTTAGATCTATTACTATAATTTACAGGATAAACTTATACTTCTCTGACTTCCATTGTTGGATTTGTTACTTTTGTATATCTAGTTATAAGTTAAAAGCACAGTTGCATACTCCAACTAGTTTGACCTTCTATGTCTGTTTAAGTACTTGCGATCCGGTGGATATCAATATCGATATCAACATCTTATAGTGTTTTAATAGGCACATACTAATCCTGGTTATATTGGGATCTACGGAAATTATTTTGGTCCTATCACTAATAGTTAAAATAGGGTTATTATAAAAAAAAATAACAAAAACCCCTTATCCAACTATTTATGTTATTACCTAATATGTTTGATTAGTATTTAATTCAAATACTATTTAAACTTAGTTAGTAATTAAAACTAGATTATAGTTAGTGTTAGATTGTAAGAATTAGAGTAGAGTTGTTTTTCAAAGTTTGTAGAAGAAGGAGAAAAAGTTAGGGAAAACTAGGGTTTTGTGATTTGGTAGTAAAGATGCAAATTTATAATGGCGATGAGGATTTTAGTAGTGATAATGAAGTGGGTGCATCTACGTATCATCAATCAGACTACGAAAGAGAGTTTGATCCTACCAATTTGGATTATTTGTTGGATGAACAAGAACGTGTGAGCCAAGGCATATTTGATGAATTTACTCAGGCAAATGAAGAATCTAACCGGGAAAATGAAGGTCTTAATGCTTCCAATCATCAGGTATACGTTATTAGGATCTCCAAACATGTTTTTCAACCTTATAATGACCCAAAAGTGGATTTTTTATAAAAATTTTGAGTTGTTTTCTGGGCTATGTTCTACCCAGAATAGTTTGATAAGATAACATCGTATCCAATGATTCTATATCTCATGGAGAATATGAACCGGAATCAGTGGATGTGGTAATGAACAACGACCGATTCTGGTATATATTTTGGCGGGATTGGTAGGTCGAATAATCGGCATTTACGGACTCATTATCGAACAATTCCATCCCTTGAATATTTTCCCATCCAAAAACAGAATCGTTTGATAGGTGTTGCTCTATGTGTTGATTCTAATCGAAACAAAAGGGAAAACGATTTCTGAGAGTTGTTTCATGGATCCAAAAGAGAGTACTTGGGTTCTCCCGATAACGACAAAAATTGTATCATGCCTGACTCTAACTGGGGTTTACGGTGGTGGAGGAACCGGATCAGAAAAAGGTGGAATTCTAGTTGTAAGATATTTAAGGAAACCGTAGCTGGAATTGAGATCTCATTTAAAGAGAAATATATCAAATATTTGGAGTTTCTTTTTGTATCATATACGGATGATCCGATCCGCAAGGACCATGATTAGGAATTTTTTTATCGTCTTTCTCTAAGGAAGAAGCGAAACATAATCAACTTGAATTCGGGTCAGCTATTCGAATCTTAGTGAAACACTGAATTTTTTATCTCATGTCTGTTTTTCATAAAAGAAAGACCAATGAAGTGGAGGGTTTCTTCAAACAACAAGGAGCTGAGTCAACTATTCAATCAAATGAGATTGAAAATGTTTCCCATCTCTTTTCGAGAAACAAGTGGGGTATTTCTTTGCAAAATTATGTTCAATTTCATATGTGGCAATTCCACAAAGATATCTTCGTTAGTTGAAGGAAGAATCTGCAGGATAGAGTTCCACTTTGTTGAATGCTAGAATCGGCACACAATTCAGTTCACGTCTGCCGTTTCCAGCCTTGGGGGATTTTTTTCAAAAATGTTGACAAGGCAGAATCGGTCGATATGGGAAGACATAAAGGAGGATTCTTTAGAATCGTTTGCACGATTGTGTCATGTCCACCGATTCTGTTAGGCTAATTTCTTCGATATGTATTGTAGATTGTTAAAACACTCGACAACGATCAACATGAGCCCATGTCTCAGATGGGGCCTGATAGGCATGTTTTCGTGTCTAATTTGTTCCCAATTTATATTTTGTTAAAGCTCGATTTTGTACTAACTGCGTCATTTTATGTAATTGTAGGTATTTTTGGAAGAATAAACTCCCGAGAAAAATTGGCTAGAAAAGTGATGTTTAGACCCCGAAATTTTTTTACTAAAGGCACCCTCCAAAATTGATTAAGGCACCCATACTTTGGATTTGGGCACCCACTCCCCATTTCAAATAAAATCAAAAGGCGGGAGAATCGTATTTCATTTATGCATGAGTATTTTGCGTGATGTTCATGAGATTTTCTGGATTAAAAACAAGATGATATCTACCTTTATATGCTACAAATCAATTCTCATGATATCCAGTGGAATCTTTGCATGATTCTCAATCAAATCAGGAACACAATCTCGGGATATATGCTCGATACTGTTTACTGATGAGAAGAATGTTCCGAGAGATATTATACTCGGAAGAATCAAGAAATAATCAAAATATATATTCTGGAGTCATGACAAGATGGCAGAATCATCCAAGAATCACAAAAAAATCATCGGGATTATTCTCTGTTAATGAATATCCTGTTGAGAATTAATGGATGGATTTGGAGGTGTTATGAAGCTATAAAAAGGGGTTTCGGGTATCATAGAAGGAGGGAGGGAGCTTAGGGTAAGGTTCAGATTAGAGGAAAAAAATCTTAAAACCCCATTCACGATTCTCTGCTGCTGCTGCTGTTCATCACGTAAAGGAGAAGAAGAAGACGCAGACTACATTCAGAAAGAGTCGCAGAACCCGTTGCTAATACATTTGAAGATTACAGCGCTAAGAAAGTGTCATATTTCCTGTAGCTGCTTCTGCAACATTTTATTTGAATCAGAAACACATCTTTGTAACAGTGATTGCGGTAACATTTATAATCGTTGCAGTTTTTCTGTTCCATTCATTATTGTTTATTTTCTTCTTCCAATTATAATTGTGAGCAAATGAAAAATATGAGGAGCTAAACCCCATCTCTGAGGCGATGGTGGAAGCTATTTTTTCCATAAAAAATATGATAACATTTATTTAATTAATTTGTGCAATTATTTGATGATTATTTGCCTTAAATAAAAATTGATTTAATAATTTTTATAGAGTAATTGTGATTTCGTTAGATGGTTTATGCTTTGCCTAGGGTTTAGATATTCCATGCTTTTGTTATACAATTGTTACTTTAAGAATTTACTTATTGCAACATTTTAGAATCGAACTAAAATTAAAATTCCATGATTTTAATTATTGAGTTTAATTGTTATAAAAATTAGAAAAATAGTGGAAACCTAGCCTCAGTGTTCTCTCAAATTGATTATCATCTTTACTTGAGTTTTTATTATTTTTAGTCTTAAAAATTAAATTCAAATCAAAATCTTCATAAGTCTTAACGAACTTTTCTTACCACTTTACGAATTACATAAATTTTTGGCGCCGCCGACGCGAACTTGTTTTTAGAATTGTTTTTAGATTATTTTTTTTTTAGGTTAATTAGTTTACTAGATTTTTATTTTATTTATTTTTACTTTGTTCTATTTTACGTTCTTTGGGTATTTCTATTTTTGCTACAGGGTTGGATCTTGGATTGAAAGAAAATAAAGCCAAAGACTTTGGTGATCAAAGACTTGAAGTTTAAGTTAAAGACTTGGAGTTAAAAGTTAAAGCTTAAAGAACGGAGAAGAAGACAAAAACTTTTACTTTTAGATTTTATTTTTATTAGATTTTGTTTCTTTAGGATTTATTAATTAGGAATTTTTATTATTTCTGTAATTTTCTTTTATTTTGAACACTTTTTGGACTTTATTTTGGACTTTGGACATTTTATTAATTTTTAAACCCTACGGAAGGGTATCAAATATAAACTGTACAGGGAAGGACGACAATTACGATATTGTCTCAGCCCCTCGGGTTCGTACACTGACACAGGAGTCGGTGGCCCGAGTCGACTACAACCGTTTCATCCCCCGTCTGGTACGGGAGGTAAGCCTCGATCAACCCACGAATCCCCTGCAAGTGGGTTTTCTGTATTCCTTCGTATGCATATATGTTGAGGACTTGAATACAGAACTTATTTTCTAGTAAAGGGCAGAAACTGGCCATATAAGATAAGGGTTCGGATTTCATCACCATATTCTTTCTCCCCGCCTTAGGAACACGTTACCTAGCGCGAACCTAATCCTAAAATTTGACTAGAAATAGACCTATAGGGTAACGAGCTTATTGGAAAATCATTCAAAAGGATTGTATTGGTTACTTTGTTAGCTTAACTTAAAGTTCAGGAAGATTTATTTTAAGTTGATAGAGCCGCCCTGTAACCCAGGAAAAAGTTTCCAAAGAGGCAGGGTTATCAAAGCTCCTTAGAGCTTATCCTGCTTCTAATCGACTTAGTCTAATTCGAATCGTTTTGAGGGATTCGCTAAAACTGTGACTAATTGCCTTATGGAAGAATAGAAGCTGGTCTAGAAAAAATCTAAGTGGAGCCATCATGCTTTTTGTTTGCTAGATTCAATAGGTTTGATTTGGTTGAGTCGGCCTTGTTTGTGTTTTTTTAGAATTCCCTTCCGGTTAGGAGTTATTGCATGCCCAGTGAGCGTGCCTGGAGAAGAGATTCTATTGGTCGTTTGATCAGTGACGGAAGTAGAAACTCTACCTTTGAAATTGAGAATTTAGGAAACCCTTCTTTTGAGAGACAAAACCTTAGTTTTGAGAATTTGTCTCTCAGTGAAGAAGTCATTGATGTAATTTTATATAGTGGTAAAAAGAGATTCGATTCTCGAACTTGTGAAGGTGATGATTTTAGAAAATAATGATTTAAACTAACTCTAGAAAATTCCAGGAGTAAGAAAAAGACTAAATAACTTAAAGATGATTTTTGAATAAATTTAAAAATACCAGGAATCAGGAATCAGGTAATTCTAACAACCTATGTGATTAATCAGATAATTCTTTTTAAATTAATTGAAGCCCAAATAATTGCCAAAATTGGTTTTGTTATGCTAACAAACAGAGGTAAATCACAAGCATGGATTATCAAAATTAATTAACTAAGCATAATCCATCAAGCAAAAGCACAACTGTTGAAAGAAAACCGTTTTTACTATCCAAAACTATGCAATTTTAATGATAAAAGAATTATAAATAATTATTAGAAAATAATTAAATCACATAAAATTGAGAAAATTACCTTATCCATCATCCCAGTAAATAGACTTAGCTCATGGTGGAAAAAGATTGCTCAAAAGTTGATTTCATTGCTCAAAATATTGATTACAAGGTGAAATAATAGTGCAACAGCCAAACAGCAACGGGTATAAACGTCACAGGAACAGGGTTCAACTGTTACAGCACAGTTTCAAGCAACAAAAGAGAGAAGAAATGGTGACAGACAGATTTGAAACAGCAACAGTTAAAACTGTTGCACTGTCTTCTTCTTCAGCGGTGATGATGAAGAACACCGATCACCGGGAGCAGCAGCAGTGACCGGCCGATGTCGGAACTTGATCGGAAAATAGCAAAAGTGGTTCTGGAGCTTCGTCCCCTTGATTCTGAGGATTGTAAACTCTTTATATAGGCCCTGTGAGTCTTCTAGGATGTTCTAATCCCATTAGAACTCGGTGATTTGACGAGAAATCACTAGTTATCCAAAACCGAAACATATTCCTTTTCCCGTCCAAATTCATGATTCTCCAGCCCTTATCTTCGGCTTCTAGAGCTTCTAATCGATTATACGAACCTTCAATTAGATTGGGTACTTATCAATTTGCTGAAATCCCATCAAAATTGCGATTTGATTTGAGTTCTGTTTTGCCGATGAAGCTTTGACCTGGTCAACTGGGTTTGACTCGGTCAACTGACTTTGACCGAGTTGACTGGGCCAAGTTGATCCGCTGAGTTGGTCCGATCCAGCCCATCCCGATCCAAGGGTGCCCTAATCCAAAGTGTGGGTGCCTTGATCCATTTTCCCGGGTGTTTTGAACACTTTTTGAGCCAATTTTTCCACAAATCTTTATTCTTCTAATGTCCCTACAAAAGCAATAAAACACGTAATAGACACAAAATCGAATGCTAACTCACTAGAAATTAAGGTGCAAATTAGACACTAAAATGTGTCTATCAGTCATTCCTAATTTTCTAGTTGTGCCAGAAATGACAACCTTGAAAGCTTTGTTGAATCCTACTAGGACTTCTCGCCCATCATGTATCAAGTTAGCTGAAACTCAAGCAAACTATGAGTTGAAACCTGGGATCATACAGATGCTCTCAATCTTCTTATGGAAAGAAAATGAAAATCCTTTTTTTCATATTAGGGAATTTAAAGAAATATGTAGTACCCTAAAAATTCACAACATGTCTAATGAAGATTTGAAACTTAGGTTATTTCCTTTTTCCCTGAGAGACAAGGCCAAATCTTGGTTATATAGTTTGCCATCTGAATCCATCGAGACATATGAACAACGTACCGCCGCCTTTTTAGCTGAATTTTTCCCTAGGCACAAGATATTATCTCTTAGGCAAGAAATTTCCACATTTGGGCAACAAGAAGGAGAATATTTGTATAGGTATGTGGAAAGGTTCAACGAATTAGTAGAACAATGTCCCCAACACGGTTTAGATGATTCTAGACTAGTCCAGATCCTTTATGAAGGGCTAGATTATCCAACAACGACCTTGGTTGAGTCATTGTGCACAGGGAGTTTTGACAGTAAAAATGTTCATGAGGAAAAGATATTTCTGTATGAAATTGCCGAAAAGACCCATCAATGGGAATGTGGTAAGGAACCCCAGAGAAAAATTCTACTGAACAGAGGTAATGTCAATAGGGTAGATAGAATTCTTGAATCAAATGCTAAATTTGCAGCCATAACAAAAAGGTTAGAAGCCTTAGAAATGAGTCAATCTGGTTGTGGAATAGAACCCAAGTCATATTGGGAAGGGCAGAGTGTTGAAGAGAAAGCCCATGCTCTTTACAATAACACTAGATATGATAACCGTCAAAAGTTTGACCCATATTCAGAAACCTATAACCCTGGGTGGAAAAACCATCCAAATTTTTCTTGGTCTAAGGGCCAAAATCAAGGTCAGACTAGTAACCCTCAGGTTCCCCCAGGTTTTGGTTATACTAAGAATTCTTCTAGTACAACACAATTTCAGAATCCGTTAGAAAAGACGGTCATGAGTTTAGCAGATACTGTAGCCACATTAGCTCAGAGCACTAAGGATTTACATCAGAACACTAAAGAGTTTCAGTAGTATGTCAATCAAAGTTTACGAGAAAATCAAAAGATTGTTCAGGCTAACAGTCATGCAATTTCCAATTTAGAAAACCAGGTTGGTCAAATCGCTGAGTCTTTGAGAGAAAGAGAAAAAGGCAAGTTCCCTAGTCAGCCACAACCCAACCCTAGAAGAGTTCATGAGTTATCTTATGGTGAGAAATCATCAGACCATGTGAATTCAATTAAAACCCTTAGGAGTGGTAGAGTGGTAGATAACAAGGTAATCTTTCCCAATAATGAACATCCTTCTGAGCCTATAGCTGGAGAGACTGATAAAGTATCTAAAGAGTCTAATGCGTCTCCTGCTGAGCCTGATTTTGTACCCTAAGCACCATTCCCACAACTTCTCGTACCAACTAGGAAGGAATCCAACTATAATGATATATTGGATATTTTTAAGCAATTCAACATCAATCTCCCTTTATTAGATGCAATTAGACAGATTCATACTTATGCCAAGTTCCTCAAGGACCTTTGTACACGAAAGCGAAAGCTTAATGTACAGAAAAAAGCCTTTACAGCTACTCACGTGAGTTCAATCATCCAGAATAACACAACTCTTAAGTACAAAGACCCAGGCTCCCCTACTATTTCTTGTACCATAGGTAAATACAATGTGGAGAAAGCGTTACTTGACTTAGGAGCTAGTGTGAACTTACTTCCATATCATGTGTACCTCCAGCTAGGACTTGGTGACATAAAACCTACCCAGATAACACTTAAGTTAGCTGATAGGTCTGTAAAACATCCTCGTGGTATTGTCGAAGATGTTCTTATTGAGGTCGATAGGTTTATTTATCCTGTGGATTTTGTTATTCTAGATACTCAACCTGTTCCTGACCCAGAAAACCAGATACCTGTGATATTAGGTCGCCCGTTTTTAGCTACATCTAATGCGATCATTAATTGTCGAAATGGTATAATGAATTTGTCTTTTGGTAATATGACTATTGAACTGAATATTTTCCATATTTATAAACAACCGCATGAGTTAGATGACACGCGCATTGAAGAGGTGAACATGATAGGAACATTAGTTCAGGAGTCATTACCAGACATCTTATCTGATGATACTCTAGAGAATTGCTTAACCCATTTTGGCTTAGATTTCGATGATGATACCACCATTGATCAAGTGAATGCTCTGTTAGACTCTACCCCTATGTTAAATACTAATAGATGGAAAGCTAAGTTCGAACCACTACCAATTTCTAATTCTACCTTAATTCCTTCCTTAAAAGAGCCTCATAAGTTGGACCTCAAACTATTGCCAGATACTTTGAAATATGTGTTTTTAGGCCCATCTGAGACTTTGCCTGTAATTGTAGCATCCGATTTGGATAATGATCAGGAAAGTATGCTAGTAACCGTACTTCAAGACAACAAGGAAGCTCTAGGGTGGACCTTAGCAGACACTAAGGGTATTAGTCCCACTGTTTGTATGCATCAGATTCATTTAGAGGATGACACCAAACCTTCTAGGGAGATGCAACGTAGACTGAACCCTAACATGAAAGAAGTAGTTCGAAATGAGGTGCTTAAGTTGCTAGATGCGGGTATTATCTACCCAAATTCAGATAGTAAGTGGGTCAGCCCCGTTCAGGTTGTTCCCAAGAAATCAGGTATCACTGTAGTCCAGAATGAAAATAATGAATTAATCCCAACCCGAGTGACCACGGGTTGGCGTGTTTGTATTGACTATAGAAAATTGAACAAGGTCACAAGGAAGGACCACTTTCCCCTTCCTTTCATCGACCAAATGCTAGAGCGATTATCTGGACATAGTCATTATTGCTTGTTAGATGGCTACTCTGGTTATAATCATATTGTTATTGCCCCAGAAGACCAAGAGAAAACTACTTTTACCTGCCCCTTTGGTACCTTTGCGTATAGACGCATACCTTTCGGGTTGTGTAATGCACGCGCCACTTTTCAGCGTTGCATGATGAGTATATTTTCTGACATGGTAGAACGGTTTTTAGAGGTCTTTATGGTTGATTTTTCTGTGTTTGGTTCATCGTTTGATGAGTGCTTGCATCATTTGACATTAGTGTTGACTAGATGTAAGGAAAAGAATTTAATGCTTAATTGGGAGAAACGTCATTTTATGGTTCGATCAGGAATTATTTTAGGGCATATCATATCTTCTAAGGGTATAGAGGTAGACAAAGCCAAAGTTGACCTTATTAAAAATTTATAGGTTCCTAAAACCGTAAGAGATATTAGGTCATTCTTAGGGCATGCAGGTTTTTATCTAGATTCATTAACGATTTTAGCTTGATTTCTAGACCTCTTTGCAATTTGCTTGCAAAAGATGTTAAGTTTGTCTTTGATGATGCTTGTTTAGAAGCTTTTGAGAAGCTTAAAACTTTACTCACTACCGCCCCCATAGTTCAGGCACCTAACTGGAACCTACCCTTTGAAATCATGTGTGATGCTTTAGATTATGCTATTGGTGTTGTGCTAGGTCAACGAGAAAACAAATTACTTCATGTGATTTACTATGCTAGCAAAACTCTGAATGATGCCCAACTAAACTACACAACCACAGAAAAGGAATTGTTAGCCATTATTTTTGCCTTAGACAAGATTAGATCCTATCTCTTAGGTTCTAAGGTCATAGTCTTTACTGATCATGCTGCTTTAAAGTATCTTCTGTCCAAGAAGGATACTAAACCTAGATTGATTAGATGGATCCTTTTGTTGCAAGAGTTTTCTCTAGAAATTAGAGACAAAAAGGGTGTTGAAAATGTAGTAGTGGACCACTTGTCTAGGCTTGTCTTTGATTTCCCTGATGATTCCCCTCCTGTGAGGGATAGTTTTCCTGATGAACAACTTTTCCTTGTTTCCCAATTACCTTGGTATGCGAATATAGTGAACTATCTTTTTACTGGTCGAATGCCCCAAGTTTGGGGTAAACAAGATCGTTCTAGGTTTTTAGCCGAGGTTAAGCATTTCTTTTGGGACGATCCTTATTTGTTTAAGTATTGTCCAGACCAGATTATTAGGAGATGTATACCTGAGAGTGACCAGTCCATAATTATTTCCTTTTGTCATGATCATGCTTGTGGGGGTCATTTTAGTACTAAGAAAACCGCTGCTAAGATATTGCAGTGTGGATTCTATTGGCCTTCGTTGTTTAAAGACACCCACCATTAATGTGTTACTTGTGAGCGTTGCCAAAAGTTAGGAACAATTTCCCGTAGAAATATGATGCCTTTGAACCCTATTCTAGTTATTGAGGTCTTTGACGTGTGGGGCATTGATTTTATGGGTCATTTTCCTAATTCTTTTGGTTACTTTTACATCCTTGTTGATGTAGATTATGTGTCTAAGTGGGTCGAGGCGGTTTCGTGTAGAACAAATGACCACAAGGTTGTGGTCCATTTTTTGAATGATAACGTTTTTGCACGTTTCGGTACACCGCAGGCTATAATTAGTGATGGAGGGTCGCACTTTTGTAATCGACCATTTAGGCTTTTGATGAAGAAATATGGTATTACCCATAAAGTAGCTACCCCATATCACACACAGACTAGTGGTCAAGTAGAGGTTTCCAATAGGGAGATAAAACGTATTTTAGAGAAAACAGTTAATCCTAATCGGAAAGAATGGTCATTGAGGCTTACTGATGCCTTATGGGCTTACCGTACTGCGTTTAAGACCCCCATTGGAATGTCACCTTATCGTCTAGTTTTTGGCAAGGCATGTCACCTACCTGTCGAGATAGAGCATAGAGCATATTGGGCTATAAAGCAACTTAATTTTTCGCTTGACAAGGCGGGAGCTCATAGGAAGCTCCAACTCAATGAGTTGGACGAGATTCGTAGAGATGCATACGATAGTGCTAAGGAGTATAAGAACAAAATGAAACTTGTGCATGATAGAAATATTTTTAAAAAGTCATTTTCTCCGGGTCAAAAATTTCTTTCGTGTGATACCCGTTTGCATCTATTCCCCGGAAGTTACGCTCTCGGTTGACGGGTCCTTTTATAGTTCGCACTGTTTATCCTCATGGTGTTATTGAGATTGAGACACTGGATGGTAGTAGTTCTTCAAAGGTTAACGGTCAGAGATTGAAACCCTTTTTAGAGCCTTTTTCTACAAGTGATGTTGAGGAGGTCCCTCTGGAGGACCCTGGTTACCTTGATTGACCATCAAGGATGTTATTGTACATTAGTAAATTTTTGTAGGTTTTGTTTTTATTTTTCTGTCTTATTCTCCAAAGAAGGATTGTTACGCTACGCCCAGGTACTATCTTTCTGACTTACCTCTTTATTCCTCTAGTTAACTATATTTTGGTATTGCACTTTAATTTGAAACATTGAGGACAATGTTAGGTTTAAGTTTGGGGGTATGGAGAAACTTTTAGTTGCAATTTTAAACTCCAGAGTCTAGAAACTTGTGAACAATTCAGGGTGATGATGTGATTTTTATATAGTGGTAAAAAGAGGTTCGATTCTCGAACTTGTGAAGGTAATGATTTTAGAAAATAATGATTCTACTTAACTCTAGAAAACTCCAGGAATAATAAAAAGACTAAATAACCTAAATATGATTTTTGAATAATTTTAAAAACACCAGGAATCAGGAATCAGGTAATTCTAACAACCTATGTGATTAATCGGATAATTCTTTTTAAATTAATTGAAGCACAAATAATTG
>JAJJMC010026641.1:0-13306 GCA_023531435.1 Papaver californicum
CCCCAATGAACTTTCGAAACTACTAAATTCTCACTCATTAGACCAAAACATTCAAACTATTGTTAAAGGCTTCCAGTCCCACTATTACACAACAGTGTACAAGCAAGTATAAAACAGTATGAGACTTTTTGAGCTTCTTCTACTCTGTGCCCAAGGTCCTGGATTTTCCATGCCAATTAAACTTCCAAGCTACCAATTTCTATCTCACTAGAGCAACACTTTCTGAACTTTGTCGTTAAAGGCCCCTAACCCAATTACTGTCCAAAGTTACCATCTGAAAATTGTTATAGCAACTAAATATAACTTACAAATAGATTTCCATTCTCTAGAGAGCATGCAAGACATGATATCTTAGAGCATCCATAATGGTGGAGGCAAAAAGGCCACACTGGTAAACATTAACTTATGGCGAAGCCAAAAGTGAAAGTTGACCGGTTGAAGTTTTTTATAAAAGAAGTATGATTATCTATTGGCTCAGTTATACTTGTGAAAATTAAGCCTTAGGCGAACGCCACCTAATGCCAGGCTAGGCTATACCCATGTTGACAGGCTCACTGCACTTTATAAGTGAGCCTGGCTATATGCCAAATATGGCTCCCTCCATTGGAGGTAATTTTTTTTTCCCAAACTTGGCATTTTTACCCAACCTTAGTATCCATGAACCACAATGTTGGGAAAAAATAGCCAAATTTAGCATTTTTTACCCGCAATAGAAGGAGCTATATTTGGCATATATGAACACAGGTATAATTTAAAGCTGAGCCTGGTGGAATATTATTAATAGTAAAAGAAAAAACATAAGAGGCTCTCTTTAAACCCCGCCAGACTACAATACAATCGTTAACCAGTGTGGTTGACGCCCAAAAGCCATAGCTACAGCCAATTATAGCTTGGCTTTTTTGGCATCTACCATCGTGGATGCTCTTACAAGATCAATGATGCTAGACTTAATAGGAAAAAAACAGCCATAACATTGTTTATTACTTTCAACCTTGGCATACAACATTATCGGTCTTCCAAACATCTCTCCAAGGAAATTTTCTACATGTTCCATCTCTTCTAAATCCTAAATATTTAAAAATAAGAAAACTTAAAGTTAAGATTATTCATGCTATCATGGCCACATGGTACTAGTTATTGATAACGTGCTAGGCTTTCCAACAACTAATATAACTGGGGAAGGAAACTGAAACCAAGGTAAGCTTTTTATACTAACCCTGATGTTTGCACAGAGATCTTCCATGTAATTATCTGTAATCTGTATATGAGAAACAAAGAGTCAGTAGAGGTACAAGTATGGAATTTCATATTAACTTAAGACAATGAACCCTGAACCAAAAGACAACGAATCCCTTCACCCTTGTTACACAGTTTCTAATAAGTATCTGAATGCATATAATTATTGTATCGTTTTCATAATGCCTTTTGTTTGTACCAAAAGATTGACCAACTTTTTTTTTTTATAATGGCTAACATTTTGTATAGACCCACCAAACATTTCATGCAAACATGCAAGTGCTGGTGAAAAGCAAGTGTACCTGAGAGAACCTACTTGTTCATGCAAGTATATATAACACATTTAGCATATCTAGCCTGACTAAAAGCATCAATCAAGAAATAAGAAAGCCCTACTAGCTACTTGATAAGGCAAACAACAAATAAAAGTAGAATTTTTGAGAATATTAAGACCTTACTAGCTCCTTAATAAGCGCTACCAGTAAATTGTACACAGTTATCAAGACTAAACAACATTACTTGGTGTTTGATAACAATAAAACACAGCAACTTACTTTATTTTCAAGAACTGATGAATTCTGAGAAGCGATTTTTTCCTTATATTTTCTAAAAGTACCTGAACCATCAAATATTGACCTTGTGAGCTAAAAAAGGTACTACACATGCGAGTCAAAGAGAACGACGTAATCATGTAATGGAAATACATAAAGGAAGCTGAAGAAGAATTCTTGAAATAATCTCAAAAATGAACATGGAAATGAAAATACAAAAACCGCTAACCAAATCAGAGTATATTGGGCACCCCTGATTAATTAAGAGAAACAAAAATGGATATTCGATAACTCTTGTCATGCCATCTTGATAAGTTTCTCGATGTTAAGATTATGCACAGTATATATTATTTTTCCCATATCAGGAAACTTAATATTAACTGATGTAATGTTGGGTTAAAGTACTCATGTTACAGAATCCACATGCTCCATTAGCACATAAATAATTTCAGCTTACAAAGAAAAATGGGACTCGGTAAGTTTGGTTGAATATCAAAGAGGTCGCTAACACAATCTACAGTATACTACCAACCTTTATTTTAACCACCGTTAGAGTGAGTTATTAAACTGAACAGCCGCAAGTAACTACAGAAAACACAATAGACTCTGTCAATTGCAAAGATAAAGGAACTTGCCACCAAGTTTATCATAGGCTTCCTCGGAAATGGAGTACTTTTCCACCAGTGAAGTATCTTCCAGCCAGCCACCAGCGGTAACTGATGATGGATCCAGGTCCAATATATTCAATCGATACCTTCCATATATTAGAAAAAAAGTTAATTAGACACAGGGTACAAAAACCCAACAAAAACATTTTTTACAAGAATTTCAAAAGAAACTAAGCAATTTTAGCTATCTAATAGTTTACACTTTAAGTTGCATGGAGGCTCACAAAATAAATCATTGTTTTTGGTCAATGACAAAGAGGTGTTCTTGTATCACATATGAGAATGATGTGTTCCATCTCAGCAGTTTATCCAAACTCTTCTTACCTATTCAGCTTTGGTATAAACACAAATGCCTGCTTCAAATTACTGTGTCAAGTTTTATTCTCACAAAAACAGGGCAACTTGATCTAGGTAGATAAACTAAAAATACATGTCATGTTTCCATTCTTTGATTAGCATTCATTTGGACAGAAGAATACTTGAAAGCGAAACAATATTTCCACTTCAACTTTTATATTTGTCAGATGCCAAAAATATTTGAGATGCAAACAGAGGACCACCATGATTTAAAAAATGAACATAAAATCAGAAGTCCAAAGAATATAATACAACACAAACAAATTCTAGATTCAAAAACCTTTTGAAAACAAACAACATTAAAGTAAGAAGAAACTGTAACTAAAAACTTCTAGGTCATTAACTACAATAAATGTACCTCCATCATATTTGTTTTCACATCAAGCACAACATAATGTACCTTCTACATTTTGCAAGTGATGAACATTGGAAGGATACAAGACAGTGAGCGAGATCGAATAAAAGAAGAAGATCCACTCACCCATCATGAGGAGAGTAGAATCCGAAGGGTTTTGAATTGTCATTTAATTCTGAAACTTTAGCTCCTGTATCATCAAAAAGCTCAAGGGACATTGAATCAACAGAAGTACCAGATTTTTTCCATAGCTTGTCTTTCACAGATTCCACAGTCATCTGATAGGAATGAGAGTTTTCATGTTAGCAACATTTATCAAAAAAAAATAGATCGCAAATTCAACCAATGTTTGCATACTGAAGCTTTCTATGTGATTATTGACGGACAAATACCTAAACTAACTCATGCATCTTCCTATTTCGACTATAGATATTCTCAAAGGAATACAGTACCAAAAAAAAAATGATTTATTAACAAACTAAGAACCTAGATGTGTTCTATTAATATTACAACAAAAATTCTCCAACAATTCATTGTGGTTGATCTATTCTGCTTCATTGAGGTTAATCTTAGCTCGAGTTCACACATTTCAAGACAACATAATGCATAAATTAGGCCAAATGATATGGTGAACCAACTGTAAATCATACGAGATATATTCTTATCATTGTGGAAATTGATAAAAGATGGAATGAGAAAATGTAAAAAGTAAATACCTGAAGAGAGAAGCGAACATCTGCAGAGAAGCTTTTAAGATTAGAGTGACTTACACGGAGAAGAACCGAATCATCACTTGGAATTTGTAATAAATTCGCCATTACTAACTAATAATGGAAAAAAAACACAAGAACCAGTAATTAGTAAAACCCACCAATCCCACTAAAATACGCACAAGAAGAAAACTAACAAAGTAATTAGTGGACTATATTCCACAAATTACTAATTCAAAAACCAGTGAATTATCTCTCCCTCTCTCTGCTTAAACTTTTTATCAGTAAATACTTATCAAAATCTCGTCCGCATAAGTATCTCTAGGGCTTATATTTGGTTCATCTTAATCTGTTATTGGCAGAGATTTTGAATCATCGTCCAGAACTTGAATTTAGTGTAGTTTCAAACCCTAGTTTAGTTCTTGAGATATGTTTTGTTGATTTCAATCTTTTATAGTAGGACATTCACTCACCTCGTCTATGATGTTTAAGAAATGCCGATTTAATAACTCAAATCTGATTGAAACATGAGGGAACTAACCTGAAATATGACGAGAAGGATCTATGAATTTTCTTTTTGAAAACCAACCCCCACCAACAACAACACTAGAAAATGATGATTCCCTCGACCTAATCCACCTTCTTGATCAATTCAATACGATTCTCATTTGATCCAACGATATCACTGATCGGAGTAAATTAGATTGTGTTTACGATGTTCTTATTCAGAGAGAGAGAACGTGGGAAATGGAAATTGAATAATAAGAAGAAGAAGAACATATTAATAAGGGCACCCCACCGGCGCTTATTTACTAGGCCTGGGTTTGTTTCTGTGCTCCAACTATCTTGCTGCATTGCCACTCCTCCGATTGAGCTTAAGCTATAAGTAAAGGGATTGTTTGGCACAGCTACTGCCGATTGTAATTTTTATTTTATTGTATGGTGACGGCCGGGGCTGCCCACCATGGGACAGTTCTAATTAATTAATCTAGTCATAATCTATAGCAACACATAAACACCAAGGGTGGTGTTTTGCATGTACTTATTGACATGTTTTTTTGACACGTTAGAGGATAACCATTACTATCCACATAAGCCCTTCCTACAAATGCGACTTATACTCTCCTTTTGTATTATAGCATTTCCAATAGAGGTTGACTTATACTTTCCTTTCGTATTATAAATATTTTTAGAGACTCTCATTTAAACTCACGTCATCAATTATATGATTTTTTAATTTTTTTTTTAAAAAGTTAATTAATATATATCTTATTTTCAAACTCCGTTAGGATTGATACTTAAAAACTATAATATATATCTTAAATTTTGGTGGGTCATATAAATGAAATCTATTTTTTCTATACCTCTATATGGGATACATGGTATACTCCGTTGGAGATGCTTTTTATAGCAAAAAGAGTTAATTAATAAGAACTCTTCACTCTTTCCGATCATTTTCTTTTATGCATTTGTTTATTATACACATTTGCCTATTATACACCATGTATCTTAGGTTGTTTGGTGTATATGTGCATATGAGTAAGTTTGTAATTACACAACACGTTGTCAGTACGAAAAGCTCACAATGGTTAAGTTGTTATTACGGTTGATTCCTTTTGTCAATTAGTAGAAAACAGTATCAATGATTGGCGGAGATTATTATCTTGCTTCTCTAACTTTCTCTACTTTATTTTCATTAACTATGATTCTATCCATGTATTTATCAATATCATTTTTATTTTGATCAGGATGGCATAACAGATTATGGTTCAATTTATACCGTTAAAAAAATTGGTGTTACCACAATGAAATAGTAAGTGAGCATTTTATGGAGTATTTATTACTTTATTTGTCTTGTGCCGGAAGCACATTGTTAAGAAATCCAAGGATCTTTTTTGTGGGGTGTTCCGTATGAGGATTCGAACAGTCGAATCTCACATTATCATTAACTAAAAGTTTAATGACCTTAAATTATTCATGCTTAGGTTATTCCTTATGGATAAAAGTAATGGCATGATAGTGATGGAAAACCGTGGCATAAATGTTACCAAAAGTTTTGTTCCCATTATCTCTCCCGGAAAAGAAGGAACTAAGAGAAAGGCGAGGATTGAATCCTCGCCAGAAAAACTAAAAAAAGGAAGGATTCAAATCTCAATTAATCACTTTTGTCTCCACCTTTAATGTTTTATATAAATAAAATATTATAAAATCTATATTATCATATTTGGCCCCACCTTTAATATTTTATACAAATAATTTATTTTTGGGCGATTGAATTCTCACTTTTTCCATTCTTCCATCCTGCACAGTAAAAAATAGGCATTACCTCCCGCCTACGTATCACTACTATACAAGTGGTAAAGGAATCACCTATAAGGAATAACCTTAGGAATGTCTGGCTTGGACACCCATGTTCTACCAAAGTGCGTAGAACGACACAAAATGCTCATGGACATACTTTACAGAATCCGAAACTTTTGTTAGGTAGGTGTTAATTTTGTTGCGCTTGTTCTTTGAGACATTTGATTGTTTAACCATCATTAACAATGGCATTATGGTAACTCATTGAGTCATCAACATTCCTACAGAGGTTGGGGTGGCATTTGTAGAGTTTATTCACCCTACACTATGGATAATTTTCAATATTTTCCGCTATTGATAGACATGTCCGTTGTATGGTGTCTTGTTTATCTTCTAACACGTAAATTTATGTTCAAAAAACCGTTTATTCTATTTGTTTGGTTGCATACCCATTTTTCGGACTTTCATATTAAGTTCGTTTAACTTGATGGTAAATTTACAATATTTTGATGTTTTTCCTTCAGTTGGTATTATGTCGAGCATTAAATAGCACATGTGCAAACTCATCATGGTATGATTGAGTTCTTCATAACTCATCTTTAGTTGATTCCTCGACCAACCGTTTATCATCAATATTGTTTTAGATAACAACCTTAAACTTCACATTTAAGTATTTGGTCCATGGCGCCACCTAACTATATGTGTTGTTAGTTTTGAATTATCATAAGACATTTAAAACCTTGAACATGTAATGCCTTATTCTAAATGAGACTGTATTCCCTCCGTTAAGGGGAGGAAGTAAGCCGTAACAGGAACGACGTGAAATATCTCATCTTTTTCGAGTCTGTAGCTTTTTTTTTGGATACCTATTGTATGGTTTAATTAAAACCCAAAATCTATCATTAGCAGAATTGTCTTTAAAAATCGGAAAAAATTATGAAACCAGAAGTTTTCACAAGTGAGATGGTAATTTTTTCGCCATGATCAGGAAAACTAAAATGCCACCAGAAATTGGTATGACAACTCGCCACCAGAAGTTGGCGCGAGTAAGGTTGATAACCTTTAAAGGTTCTACCACTTTAATCAGGGGGAGAAAAGTCACCACAAGACGATGATGCAACTTATGATAACCTCAAAAAGATTTTTCCACCTTAACCAGGGGAGAAAGACTGCCATCAGAAGATGGTAATTGTTATGTCGACAAACTTGAGGGCTCTCCCTTGAAACCTGGGAGATGATAGACACCAACAAGAGGTTGGAATAAGCAATGTCGATATTTAAATAGGTTATCGGGATAATTTTCTCATCCTGGTCATATAGAGTTTGGTTGCCGCTAGAATTAGGGTGAAATTATCTCATTTTGCTTTCTCACACCAAGATATTTGATGAAATTGAGGTGTTTGAGATTACTCATGATTTAAGCATATTGTTGCAGTAGTTCTTGGGAAATGTTATTCGTCACTTGCTTGAGGATTCCGACATAAAAAGTTGTCTCAGCAGGATAAATTGTGCATCTCGCAGTGACGTAGTCGTTATTTAAGATACACTTAATACGTGGACGACTTCCTTACATATTCCATAAAATGATCTAATCACTTTTGTAATATATAACGCTCTTGAAGAGAATATAGATATGCTCGTGGATACTATCGAAATATTATCCACATCCTCTAAGTTTTTATCTCCTTATTAAGGATAAGGAGATGATAATGCCCTAGTGGCGCTGGTATCAGTCTGTGAAAATTTATTGAATGTGCATGCATTAGAGAAATGTTTGGGATCTATATGATTGTCGATTATTATTAACATTAATGGTTATGTACCCCTTTGTAGAGGAACATCGACATCGTGATTGGTATTCATATAATCCAATCCCCTCAAACTAACATAGATATTGGAATCTCTCAAAAAAGAACAAAAGTTTGGATCTGACTCACACTGTAAAATTATGAAGCCTGAATATATTACAGGTTGGTGTTTGAAATAAAAAGCAGAGAGAGTAATATAACCACTAGTGCTCGGCATATAACCACTGTAAAAGACGCACAATTAAGTGTGCTAGGGTTAGACTAAGACACATTAGTCTAATGGTCGAACTAAGATGCATAAGGTTTGTGACTTATGTAAGACGCACAAGATTTGTCTTTGAGACAAAGATGCACGTGTTTTGTGCTTTGAAACTAAGATCCACATGTTTCGATCTTGAGAACTAAGGCTCACAAGTTTGGACTTAGTACTAAGATGCAAAAGTATGGACTTAACACTAAGAAACATAATTACTATGACCGAACTAAGACGCACAAGTATGGTCTTGAGACTAACGCACACATTTGGTCTTTAGAAATAAGGCGCACAAGTATGGACTTAGCACTAAGACACACAAGTATGTACTTTTATACTAAGACACATTAGTGTAGGTTGTGTTAAAGCCTTTTATAACGCTTCAAATCCAGCGTCTCCTTTGTCAATTAGGGATTGAAAGCATTTTTTGATCGTTTGAGACATTTATAAGTGTTGCAAACTTATTCTTAAGCGTTTCAAAACCCTAAATTGAACTCTTATTCATGTTCATCACATTAGTTATCTCTTCAAGAAAGGATTAATGTGATTGCGACTGGGTTTTAGCTAGTAGAAGTTATGCAATTGTGTTTGGCACAATTCTGACTTTAAATCTAAACACAATTGTGGTACTTTAATTAAATAGATTCACATGTAATCTTCTATATAAAGCTATATACGTATTTTAATGAGTCATTATTTCTCAGTTGAGCGTGAATGTCAACACAAATAGTTTATGGGAATTCAGTTGTGAAATGTAGCATTGTATAATACTCAAATTGCTCTATACTAGTGTGCAATCCTTCTAGGAGCTTGACATTTCATGTAAAAATCATTAAATTTCTAGGAATGGCATAATAAGCACCAATGTCTTTATGATGATAATATTCATTCAACAATTTTAATCGTATATGTAGTTGGTCATATATATTGAGAGAGGACGTGGGTAAGCACTTGAGAGAGGACAAGGATAAACACCTGAGAGAGGACAGGGATAAGCACCTGCCTAAAACTCTTTGCAAAATTTTGAGGTTTAGTGTTTCCCAGACTCGAGTCTCGAGATGTAATTTTACTATTTTACCCTTGTCAAAAATCCACCATTTACAAATGTATTTGAAAAAAAAATTGTACCTAATTTAACGTGGTAATAATAAAATATATTATTTCTAAATAAACAATAATCCATAGATACGATAACACAGTTAGCAGAAGTGAGAATAGATCTGAGTTGAAAATGAAGAAATGAGAGAAAAATACCTGAATGATGATGAGAGGGAAAGATCTTCGTAAAGAAAGAACATGAGAAGAAGATCATGGTATAATTAGTAAATAACTCAAATGTTAGGTTTAAGTTAGTAATTTTAATTATTTAAAACTCATTTGGATGGTCAAGACGGCCAACTGCGATCCTGGGTATCAAACTCTAATATTAAATTTTCTGGGTATAAAATGTAATTTTAACCATAAAATTAGTTGCTAAAATTTAAATAACCCAAAAAAGAATTGGGAATTCATCAAAACAAAACTAAAACAATTTCTCAAGCGAGCTTATTTATCGTCAAAATGTACTTGTTCAATTATTTATCGTTTTTGTATTTATTGTGTTTGATTAAGATACTTTTCTATCTCTTCAACTGCATTGAAGAATATGGAAGCAATAACATAAAAGTATTGGGTGTTCTTTGATTTATGATTTTTGTATTTGTTGTGTTTGATTAAAATATATGGTTTTGAAAAAATATGTTAACTATCTTAATCTAGGTAGATTATAAAATTTTTCAACATGAATCTTTTGCAGTGGCGGAGCCAGTATTAAGGTTAGGGGGCTACATTTTTTTTTTGATAAAATGGATGGATTAAATTCTGAAATTTTAATAAATATAGACTAAAATTTAAAATATAAATGATTATATATAAAATATTAATAAATTTAAGTATTTTTGGAATCGAAGTGTCCCAAATTCCCGTGGGTATCATATAATTATATTAATAAGGTTTCAACCGATGACTTTAGAAAACTTATCGAAGCGTCCAGTGGCTCATACTATAAAGTGCATGTCTTTCTAGCAGCACATTCTAGGCACATATCATTGGTATTGAATGTATTTTTAGGTTTGTGTCGAGTCAAATCTGCCCCTCCTTTTTTACGTTGCAGAAAAGTCCTCTCGAATGAGTCATACGATAGAAGCTTTCGATGTAGACCCTAGGATAAATCTTTCACTCACAGAAACCAGAGATCTCATCTTCTTATAGTTGAGCCGGGAACAAAACTTGATTATTCTTATCAAGATTTCTTTTCTCCATCGGATTGAGACAGCCGAGGAATCGACATTGCCCTTTATGGCTACGACTTTTTTAGTTCTGCAAATTGGGCATTTTTACCTATACTTTGTTCGGGCCAGATCAAACGGATCAATCTAATTCAGCTATTGATAATATCCAAAGCAGTATGGGAGGGGGAGGGGGTCTAGTACCAAATCTAACCCACCCTTGGTTCCACCACTGAATCTTTAGAAATTTTTTACAGTGATTTCCTGCTTAAACAAAAGAAGAAAACAAATAGTGATTTATTGAACAAAGTAAATAATTTTTTTTAATCTAATCCGTTGGTTTTCATTATTTTTTTGACAATTGATTTTCTTAGGAACAGATAACAGTACATCAAAACTAATTAATTAGACGTCTCATGCAAACATAAAAACAAAACTCAGTAAACTTAGTCAAATTAGCGAAATTTTAGCTTTTAGTGGTAAATGAGATTTGCATTCAATATAAAAATAATAATAATTTCAATATAAAAATAATAATAATTTAAACACTGTTATTTTGCTTACATCAACTTATGGGCGGACCGTTGCCGCGGACACATGCAAAGTTGCTAACAATGTGTGTTTATTGGATCACGCAGGAATGAAGCTAAGTTGTAATAGTATTAAAGAAGCTTAATCGACCATATGAAAAACTACTGACTCGTCAGAATTTTTTTATGAAATCGATAATGCGGCAGCTGATTTCATCTGCCTTTTCTTCCATAGTGAAGTGACCAACTCCTTCAAGTATGACTACTTCTTGCAGAAACGGTACATCTTTCTTCATCGAACCACTTTGTATATACTCCTTCACACCTGGAAAATGGTAAGTCAGATCCTGGTCGCCCACCATAAACTTAACGGGTACCTTTACTTGTGCCCCTGTCCATGGTGCAGTCAATTCCCAATTCCTGCCGAGCAAAGAAAAAAACATATTAGCATAAAATAAAACAAAGTTAAAAGTTGAATATCACAATCATGTATGTATTAAATTTGTTGGTACATACAGATCAAAATTTCTGTAATAGTTGAATCCTCCGGTGAAGCCTGACTTTTCCCATTTAGTAGTGTAATAGTGAATGTCTTCTTCAGATAACCATGAAGGCAATGTATTTGGAACATCAGTTGGGAACCCCTCATCTTTTGGTATCATAAGTGGAGCTGGACTACGGAGGGTTAGAATTTTTCTGAGGACTTTTTCAGCACCAATACGCGCGAATTCAGCTTCCATCTTTCCTGGCTCCTAAAAAAGTAGGATAAATCAAGTAGAACGCAGATAAGTGAAACAAAGAGCATTAAATAGAGATGATATTGGGTACCTGAAATCTAATCATATAGTAGTCATCACCACAATCAGCTCTCATGGTCTCAATTGGTTTATACTTGGGGTTTCTAGGAATAAATGCAACACTTAAGTTCATCAAAGCTTTAACTTTATCTGGTCTAAATAAACAGAGATACCAACTCATAATCGCTCCCCAGTCATGTCCCACTACGAACACCTGCAATCCAACAACAAAAGAATCAGTTTTTTCTTCAAAAATTCATTGCAAAATCAGTAATTTTCATCAAAATTTAGACCCTCAAACCTTGTCTTGACTAAGGGTGTCAATGAGTGCAACAAGATCACCAACTATGTGAAAACATGTATAAGACTGTGGAGAGGTGGGTGCATCAGTATCACCGAAACCGCGTAAATCAGGAGCTATAGCTCTGTAACCAGAAGCAGCTAAAGAGAGAATTTGATGTCTCCATGAATACCAAAGTGATGGAAATCCATGAACCAGTAATACTACTGGACCTTGTCCTTTCTCTGCTATATGCATTTTGATTCCATTTACATCAACCGTTCTATGGTTTATCCCCATATCCTCCATTTTCAGGCACCCTAGCTAATTTCTCTCTAGATCTCCCAGCAGCTGTGTTGTTTGAATGTTGTTGTTGAATGAGTTGCGATATGCTTTATATAGAAACAGAAATCTGATATCTTTTGTACCGAGTAAGTATTTACGGTGGTGAATTTGTTTCTTTGGAAAGACTGATAGAGAATGCATGTGTCATGCTTCTTGTTCTGCATTTTGCCGTCTCTCTCGTCTCTCTCGGTAACACATATTAAATCTCTTTCCGGGGTGTTCTTAGGAAAAAAGTCTGTACATTGGACACAAAGAAGTCGACTTGACATCTCTTATGGGGTAGACAGATATAATCGTATTCCAAATCTCTTGCTGGCCACATGAATAGAAAAATTAAGCTCTCTATTCCTTTACCTCAAGAAAAACTAACTAATGAAGTTAATTTTGTATTCTTTTTTCTTTCTCTATTTCTCTGTATGTAACAGAGAAAATAATAAAATACCACAATATAACTTCGGAAATCTTTGTACATTTATATGTTATATATGATCACAGTGTCGTATTACACATAAAACTGATTCATACAACACTAGAACTAACTAGGGATAACATAGAAGAAAGCTACAAATCTCAAAATCTTTGCAAGAAATCGATAATATGGTTGCTGATTTCATCTGCCGTTTCCTCCATTATGAAATGTCCAACTCCTTCAAGTACAACTACTTCCTGCAGAAATGGTACATCTTTTGTCACTCTACCGCTGTGTATATATGTTCCTTCAAACCCGGAATATGATGGCTCAAATCCTGATCAGGGACTTAATTTTACTACCAAGTAGAGGTGAGCAAACCCAAACCCGCTAACCCAATCCAATCCATCAATATTTGACAAGTGGACACCGCCCCCTT
>JAJJMC010026641.1:13316-27008 GCA_023531435.1 Papaver californicum
AACCCAATCCAATCCATCAATATTTGACAAGTGGACACCGCCCCCTTTTTATGGACGGGTTGGACATGGATTAATTCCTTCTGAGAAAGAAGAGGGTCAAGAGGAGAAGGAACAAGCATGATTAATTCCTTCGCGGCAGCGATTCAACAACACTTTGATGAATGATAGTGATCTTCCAAATATACAACAGAAAAATATTCGCTCGATCGAGGCAAGAGCCAGCTAAGACCTCGTTAAGAGGCAATTAATACCTAAAAAACCCTTCATTACAGGATGGAATCCTATGTGATGTGATCCAAAAGCCGCCTACGAGGCGAGGAAAGTCAATACATAAGACCTACTATACGCCCAAGAGGCAAGAGGAAAATTTTAAGATGTATGACACATTATGTGGTGAGGTTCTAGGATCTTTCGCCTAAAAAGGTAAGAGGCACACTGAGTAAGACCTATAAGGGGCAGTTAAGACCTCATTAGGAGGACGATAAGGCCTTATTCGCCTAAAGGCAAGAGGCATTTAAGACCTAAAATTCGTTGAATATCGTCGGGTTGTGGTTCGCCGCTTCTCCCAGCATCATGGCCTGGTGAAAGACATTCGGCAGGAGGTATAGACTATGCAAGAGGAGCCGAGGTACACGATTGAGGCATGGGTGCTCAGTACGTTTGAAGCGTGACCGACCATTTCCATATGGCCAAGTCCTTGATAGTTTATACCTGGTCCCCAAGACATCTCTCCTAGGGTGTGGACCTCGTACCCTTAGCCAAATCGGCGAAGGAATAAGGGATCCACGAAAACAAACTGGTTACTGCATAACCGGATGGGAGGAGCTAGGCTAACCCCCCAGAAATAAGCCTCCTTGAACGGGCAATCAGGGGGAACATAAAGGGATGTCACCCTCCTCTAGGGAGCTGAAGTAGCCTGATAAGGCGAGGTTTGAGAGACCATTTCTCACGGGAGTATTTAGGCTCGCTTACTTCGCTGACGAAGTAAATGGCTATCAAGAATGCACCGCTTCGTATAAAGACAAAAATAAGACCTCACGAAGGAAAAATGAAGAATGAAAAATAAGACCTCACAAAGGGAAAAATGAAGAAATGAGATCTCATTGAGGAAAAAACGATGACCTAGCTATTGCTAGGAAAGTTTGAATTTCTAATATTCTTTGTGGGTCATGTTACACAGCGGATACAACCTTATAAGCACTTCAGAGCATGGTGAAAGAACAAAGATTGTATTTAAGTCTCGGCGAAGTCAGGCTGCTACTCCATACGTTACAAGCTAAATATTGTTTGTTTTAACAATACATTTTATTAAATTTATTATCTCCCTTCATGATTTTACCATACGTTACAAGCTAAATATAGTTTGTTTTAACAATACATTTTATTAAATTTATTATCTCCCTTCATGATTTTACAGTAAGTCCATATAACCAATTGTTTATCTTTATAAATGTTTATTTCTTAAGGTTTTCGCGATTGCGGCCTGTGTTTATAAGTTGTAGGTACCCAAGAAAACATACTTCATATTGATATCTATATCGCTTCAAGGATTCTTATTCAAGAATGAATACTTCTTATACTTCGAGGGTGATACTTCTTAGTTTGTATACTTTATAATTCTTATAAAGAATATTTCTTCAAGGCTTGATATTTCTTATTGATACTTCATACTTCGTATACTTCATGGATTGATGATTCAATGCTTTAGAACTTTGCATAGTAATATGGGTAAGTATTTATACTTTTCAAGTAGATAGTATTCTTTTGTTCAGTACTTGCAGCAACGAAAGTCTCAATACTTTTTTCAATTATCAATAATACTTTTGCTTTCGAAAGTCTCAGTTCCTCAACTTTCATAAGCAAAAGGTGGTAGCCATATCTAAAAGAAAGGATACCATCTAGCGAGAGCATACGCCTTGATACTTCGGAGAAAAATTGAGAAAAAATGCACAGAAACATCGCAAAAAAAGGGTACAACACCATTGCGAAAAGAGGGCCACAGTTGAGGAAAATATCCAAACCAAGGCGTTCCCGAGCCATCACAGTGCCTGTGAAGTTCATGAGGAAAAGAAAAATCCACTTCGCCAATTATCTCATCTTTATAATCAGCAATCAAGAAGCATATGATCTGGATAACCGAAGCATCATTGCCTATAACCAATAGAGGCCCAACTTGCTTAAGCCCAACGAAGTTTGTTAAATAATGAATCATCTCATCAGAGTTTCAAAGTTCTTTAACATTAGTAGTACATATCAGAGTGGAGCCATGTATTTTTACACCCGGAAAACACCAGATCAAACTCCAAGTCCAAATCGAAGTCGCTTCACCGTCACGTGTCTCGCCTCGGAAACTACGCCATGATGGATTTTTTCTTAAGGATTCTTCTTCGAACAATACTAAAAAAAAAAGAGGCAAAATATGAGGGCATAAATCCTACTCAAAACGTGGCACAAGATTAAAGCTGAAGCGACTTAGCATCTATGGAATCGTCTACACCTTAACTTAACATCATAACTTAGTTTGTAAGCTAAGGAATTTTATGTAATTTTGCTTCTACTATCTCTACTACATAAAGAAAATGTATTATGTTTTAGAGGGGGTTGTCTTTATTTTTTATGTTATCTTCTCCACCACCATATTTTAGATCTCAAACTCTTTAGAGCCTCCATTCAAGGAATTTATGTAAACATACTCAATCATAGTGAAACCCAATTCTGTGGATGTAGATCGCATTGATCGAACCACGTAAAAACCTCGCGTCTACTTTATATTTTAGTATTTATTTTTTTAATTGTGATGATTGATTATATTCTTAGTTTTATGATTATTCTTGGATGTGTTGTGAGATTTTCTACGACTACAATAAATCTACGGGCGAAGAAAAAGTTAAAGCTTTAGTTTAGGGTTGAAATGGAGAGAATAGGTGAATGACTAGGAGCCTAAGATTCATAGTGTAATTTTGTGAAAGAAGTAATGGGACACGCGGCACTAAAAAATGCACCCCATAAAAAAACTTTTATTTTTATGAGTTAATAACAGAGTGGTAGTGGCCACCAGGAAGGTAAAAACATCCTTTTCAATTACTTCCTAGCCAGTACATTTATGCTTTATCTTGAGGACTGAGGGGGCTATTGGTACATGACTTTTTTGGTTTAAGTGATATGTAATTCATGACCGTTTGAGCATATTTTTGGGTATAGCTAAATCCGGAGAGAGAGTGTCTGAAATAGTGTTTCTTTTCAGGCGAAATTTCTAGGTAGTTGACCAAAGTCAAAATCAAAATTTTCCCTAAAATCTCTTCGAAATTTCTATCAATCCAGTGACCTTGAATGGTTTTCTAAGAGTTTCAGTGGGTGTTTACTTGGATTTAATCTCTGGTTGTTGATGCAGAGAGTTTCTTGTATAAGATTATGGGTGTAACATTTGGGGGTTTTGATACTTTCCAACTGTGATCAGCTCTGTTTCTCCATTGTTCTGTTTACTCAAAACCCTTTCCTTAACTTCACTTTGCTGTTATTAATGAGTAGCTAATTTCTTCATCTGCTTGGTGTTTTGCAGGTTGAATTAGCAGGAAGCTTTGCTCCATGCGTTTGTCAATGTTTGAATCTCCCTTCATGTGAAGACATTATCCACTGGTTTCTTCGAGTTCCCTGTGCTTTCCTTACTTCCTCAACTGTTGGTACTAGATGTCCATACATCCCTGCCAAAACCCCATTTCACAAGAAGTTGACCTCTCAATGCCAGTAAGTATTGAAATGTACTTTCCTGCCAATTTCTTTTCTGTGACACAACCCATACACCCTGTCTCTGCATTATCTGAACAATTTGTCAACCCAACCCATACTCATAGCCTGCAAACATCAAATCCCCACAATTGGCTATGTGTTTTCAAATTAAAGTGGCCACCCCCTTGCTCTGACTCCTTATTTATCTGTTGGCATCTCTATCATTCCTATAAGCTTACTAGAAAAAAAACAAAACCCAGGAAAAAAATTCTCAAATCAAACAAAACTCATAACATCAACATGGGAGAAAATGCCAAGAGTTTACCTGGGATAGTCATCAGAGAAACAAGTACTGCTGAGAAATCTTCAGGGAACAAAATGCTAAGCCAACTAACAGGAAAGACTGTTACAGGTGCAACCAAAGATAAGGGGAAAAACATAGCAGAAACAAAGGAACCAAATCATCTAGAGAAAGAAGCTGAATGTGTGGTTGTAACTCATGAATGGTCTAGTGATGAAGAGGAAGGGATCTTTGAAGAAATAAACTGGAATTTTTCCATTATAGGGAAAATATATGCAGAAGACAACCTAGAAGCATTTGAAGTAAATGGAGAGATATACAAGAAATGGACTAAATTCCATTTGAAGCAAATAAGAAAGGAAGGACCAAATTTATATATTTGCAGATTTGGAGATGCAAGTGATGTACAGGAGGTCATCAAGTCAGGACCCTGGACCTTCCTTGATCACCTAATGGTTCTTGAGGCATGGAACCCATCTGTTGAGAAACAAAACATCACCTTTCAGTACCAATATTTTTGGAATTACATGAGTCAACTGCCTATAGAGTTTTATGGAAGGAAAATACCAGTAAGAATTGCAGCCTTGGCTGGAGAAGTGATAATGTTGGATCCACCTTCTGGGAATCCTACTCATGGTGGCGTTGTGAAAGCCTTGACCAAAGTAGATGTCAACAAACTAATACCCAAGGGAATCACAACCAGTAATGCTGCTGGTCTCACTAGCTGGATCAAGTTTTTCTTTAAAGGAAAGCCAAAAGCTCTCTGCCCTGCCTGCTTCCACATCAACCACATCCAAGACCTGTGCATAGAAAGAGCCAAGAAAGTTGCTGCTGATGCAAGAATAATCCACAAATTCATATCAAAAATCACCTACTCTCCACCCATATCCTGTTACCCCTATACTCCAACAGCAAGATCAAATCACAGAGACCCTAATCCCATAGCTCCTCCCTTCCAAATACCCAAAACAGGCTTATCAATCTACAGTATCAATACCTCCATTGCTAACATGTCCATCACCCCAGTTCTAAACAATAACATCTCTACTGGCTCTACTCAGACTGAAGCAGGAAACATGATCAACAACCAAGAATATACAGAAGACTGGAATCTGCATCCAATAGCCAGAATAAATAAGAGGCCAAGAAACCCTGAAAACACAGTCCTCTCCAATAACTCGGAAACCAACCACCAGGATAGCCAAGAAGAGGGGAGATTCACAATGGCAAGTGTAGGAGCAGCTTCCTTGCAGATTCAACCAGGCACCAACACCTTGCAGGTAACCTCTACTCTTCCTCAAAATTATTTTTTCCTGTTTATGAACAAAGATTTGAACAACCAAACTATTTCTCTTAACCACAGTACCTTTTCAAATTACATTTTCAATTCCACTACTTACTCTAATTCCATCAGTAGTCACACTTTTACCAGCTCCTACAATTGTGACACTTTCCTTAACAACAGTCTTAGAATCCCTACTGAGTACAACATTCCAAATCTAAGAATCATTATTTTTGAGTCCAAAAATCAAGGAAAACTAAAGTTAGCAAGTTACCGGATTTACAGTAACAGAAATAGCAAAAATATCATTTTCTCGGAACCTATCAGGCAACATCGGCAGAAATCTCGGCTATCTTGCAGCAAAATTTGCCAAAACTTGGAAACCATCAAATATGGCTTTACCGTTTCAAGAAGAAACATAACCCACCAAAATCAAATAACCAGCAGCTCCACTCAAAGAATTTCAACCAGGTCTCACAAGCCCAAGCCTCGGTCCAACTATATTCTCTACAACAAACCTACCCAGCTCCAAAGCCCAACAACAATAACCCACACAAACAATACCGGGCCTCTTCACCAAGCTACTATCCAAAATCCCATTTCTCCCCACTATCACCAAACTCAACTCATCTGTCTCAGGAACCCAAGCCATAACCATCATGAATTAATCCATTATTGTATATGGGCTTGCAAACAGCAATCGTCTCTTCATCGGAAAAAACTGCATGCAATTTCCTTTCCTCACCATAAATTGGAATAACCTTTACATTTCTAATAAAAAAAGTACCATTATAAAACATAAAACCTATGTTAAGGCCTGGGCTTCTAAAACTCTAGATAGAGTCCCTCCCCTAGGAAAAAGTGGTCAAATGAAAATCCTATCCTGGAACTGTCAAGGTCTAGGAGGAATTAAAACAAAGCAACATCTAAAAAACTCCATCAGACAGTCCAACCCAGATATCATCTTTTTATCTGAAACAAAGACTAATGAGGAGAAAACCCTAAATCATCTAAAACCTTACAGTTATCCCAATATGTGGGCTCAATCCTCTCGCGGCTTATCTGGGGGTCTAGCCCTAATGTGGAAGGACAATATGGATATCTCCGTAACTTATGAGGTCAGAAACTTGGTGAACTTAAAAATAAAAATTAGTCCAAAAGACGAAGAAACATACATAACATGTATGTATGGGGAAATCCTCTATGGCCCAAAAAAAGCCCAATGGGAGCAAATTCTGGAAATGAGCAGGGATATCGAGTTTCCCTGGATCATTCTGGGGGACCTCAATATAACCCTTTCCTCGGAAGATGCTAGTAACCAGTCTCAGTACTCGGGAAGTTCCTCCGACCATATCCAGGCTATCATCCAAGCTGTTGGGCTTATGGATCTCAAACATTCCGGCCCTAACTTCACCTGGTCTAACAAAAGAGAGAAAGAAAAATTGATTCTTAAAAGATTAGATAGAGGCCTGGTCAATCAGGAATGGGAAACTCAATTCCCATCTTCCATGATTCACAGTCTTCCTTGTATTGGATCGGACCATAATCCGATTTTGCTAGAGACTATCGTGACTCAAAGGAAAATAAAACCTTACTTTAAGTTCTATGAGTGTTGGCAAAAAGAAGCATCATGTAAGGCTAAAATCGCCGAAAGTTAGCTCTCTAGTGTCCAAGGTTCCGAACCCTTTATCCTAACCCAAAAGCTCAAAATTACCAAAAACGCCCTCCAGAAATGGAAAAAATCCTCTTTCGGTAATGTAGAAGAAAAAATAGGACTTCTAGGGGAAAAACTCTTGCCTTTAAGAGATAGCACTAATGAGAGTGATAGAGAAATTCAAAAAAATCTGGAAAAAGAATTGGAACACTGGTATGATATACAGGAAAGTTTTTGGGTCCAAAAATCGAGAGAATACTTCATAAAAGATGCTGATAGAAACACCAAGCTTTTTCATGCTATAATAAATCATCGGAAGAAAGTGAATAACATAATCAGTCTTAAAGATAAGAACGATCAATGGACAAATAACAGGGATGATCTCGAATTTCTTCTTAGCTCGCATTTCGAAGAAATCAGCACCACTAATAAAAATATAGTTGATCCAAACATTCTGAATCTTTTCAAACCTATAATCACTGACCATGAAAATAAAATTCTTTTAGAGGTCCCTTCCAATGAAGAAATCCGAAGTGTTGTCGGTAGCATGAATCCTTGGAAATCCCCCGGTCCGGATGGCTTCCAAACAGGGTTTTATCAGCAAAATTGGGATATTGTGGGGGAAGACGTAACGAAAGCTATCAGAACTTTCTTCACCAAGGGCCACATTTTAAAAGAACTAAACAATACCTATATTGCTCTTATTCCCAAAACCAAGATCCCCCAAACCCCAGCTGACTTCAGACCCATCAGCCTCTATAACACCAGTTACAAAATAATATCTAAGATCCTGGCTAATAGAATAAAACCTATTCTTAAAAAAATCATATCTCCGGCCCAATCGGCTTTTATCCCTACCAGAAATATCCATGACAATGTCATCATCGCCCAAGAAGTTGTAGAGGCGATGAAAAGGAAAAAAGGAATCTCTGGCAGCTTAGGGATAAAACTGGATATGAGTAAGGCATTTGACAGGATAGAATGGTCCTTTATTTTAGCGATCTTAGGAAAAATGGGATTCTCCGATAGATGGTGCAAACTCATTAACCAATGTATCTCTACCGCTACTTACTCCGTTATCCTTAATGGAGAACCCTGCAAGTTCTTCAAACCCTCTAGAGGAATCAGACAAGGGGACCCCTCTCTCCATATCTGTTCATAATCTGCATAGAGGCTTTGTCCAAAATGATAGACAGTGCCAATGACATGAGCTTCCTGAGTGGTATCAAGATTTCGAAATCGGGCCCTCCGATATCTCACCTTCTCTTTGTCGACGACTGCCTCATCTTTATTGAGGCAAAGCAAATGGAAGTGAACAACCTCTTATCCATTTTAGAGGAATTCAGTCAATCTAGCGGTCAGTGCATCAATTTTAACAAATCGGGGATATTTTGCAGTAAGAACATTGAAGAGGGGTTTCAAGAAACATTAGGAACCTGGCTTGACATGCCTAGAATGAAAGAAGAGGAGAAATACCTAGGTTTCCTTCTCTTCAGGAAAAAAGCTAGAACACTTAATTTTCAATCCATCCTGAATAGCATGGAGACAAAACTTCAGGGCTGGCAATCCAAAATGCTATCCCAAGCTGGAAGAGCTACCATGATCCAATCGGTCATAAATACTCTTCCAAATTACCAGATGGGATGTCTCGAAATGCCTAGGAAAACGATAAATTCTATGGATAAAATCCAAAGGAATTTCTGAAACACTGGGAAAGCCAAAATTAGAGGCCACTCTACGGATGCTTGGGACTCCCTCTGCCAGCCAAAGAGTATGGGAGGTCTGGGCTTCAAAAATCTAAAATGGCTTAATGAAGCTATGCTCACAAAACTCGCATGGAGACTTATCCACAATGACAACGAGCTCTGGGCCAGGGCTCTAAAATCTCGATACTTTCCCATCGACAGTCCCTTGATTGTTCAAAAAAAGGCAAGGGACACCTGGATCTGGAGAGGCATTCTCAAAGGAATAAGTGTAATCCGGGACAACCATTTCTGGGCAATAGGAGATGGCTCCCAAGTCAGGATATGGGATTTCAACTGGCTTAAAAGTATGAAACCAGAAGAAGTTACTGAAAACCAAAGAAACTCTGGTCTCATCTGGGTTAGCGAAATCATCGATCAGAATACTAATGATTGGAACCTCCCCATCATTAGAAATCTGTTCACTAGAGCCCAAATTGAGGAAATATTGACCATTCCTATTATCGAGGGAGCCCGAGATGAAATGGGTTGGAATCTTACCACCAATGGTAATTTTACTGTAGCCTCTACCTACAAAAAATTAATTCAAATCAATACCCCCTTTGCAAATTCTAATCATTTTGATCCGGGTTTCTGGGGGAAAATGTGGCGTATCAAAACTCCACACAGAATAAACATGTTCTTGTGGAAAATAGTGAAGCAAACTCTGAAAGTTAGAAATATAACTTACAAACATTTGGATCTTAAAGACCAACTTTGCCCAATTTGTAACAACAATGTGGAAACTAGCACACATCTGTTTATGCATTGTCACTTAGCAAAAACAATCTGGCTAACTCTCTGGCCTAGTTTGTATAACAACATGGTGTCGTACAACTGCATCATAGATTGGATAAAATTTTGGCATAAACATAACATCATAATTTCTTTCAAAGATGAAATTTCGATTGCTTATATTTCCCATATACTTTGGCGGATCTGGAAACACAGGTGTGACATTATTTTTGAGTCGGCAAAACCCAATCCCACCACCGTCCTTCAGATCATAGCCAAGACAGCGATCCCACCCAATGCCCAAATCGTCAAAATCAACAATACTATCCCCACCATCCCAACTCTTCAGTGCAACCAGAAAGTCATCCAAACCCAACCTATCCCCCAGCCGCACGGCACAATCAGTCACCTCCCGTCAGGTAATGACAATCGCCAAATCTCTCCAGCTCATCATCAGAATCCAACCAACGTCATATCAATCCCCATCCCTCAAAACCAAACGAAACAATGGCATTATATCCAAAAGGCTATAATCAGTGAAGCCAGTTCTGTGTCAGATTGGACTTCTTCTGCAATTGAATATGTTATTATAAATTTTGATGGGTCTTTTTCCACAACTGATTATGCAGCAGGATATGGAGCCGTAGCGCGAACTCCAAAGGGATCTTTCATTGCAAGCCTTTCGGGTGTGGCTAGAGTAGGTTCTAGTCATCAAGCGGAAGCTATGGCTCTGAGAGAAACTATCAGGTGGGCACAGGAGAAAGGATGGAGTCACATTTTGCTTCGGGGGGATGCTAAGACGATCATTGATGACGTCAACGGTATCACGACCTCGAGTCCTTGGGCCTGTCATACCTTAATAGTAGATTGCAAAAAACTTTTAAATTGTAACCTTTTTTGTAACTTAACTTTTATCGGTAGAGAGGAGAACAAGATAGCAAACACTCTAGCAAATTCCGCTCGTTTAGAGGGGATGGAAAAAAGATGGACTGATCCTTCTCCTTTTCTCTCCCAACTAAATGTAGATCTTTGTAGCCCTCTTTTCAATTAATGAAGTTTCGTCGTTTAGTCAAAAAAAAAAAGAAAACAAACAGTGATGTGTAATTTATGAATGAAGTTTATTTTAATTTTTGTTTTTGTGTATACATATTTATTTTAGTTCTTATTTTAAAGTTATAAAAAATGACCATAAATTTTTAAGTCACAATTCGATTTATGATTTAGAAACTTTATCGATCCTCAAAAATATATAATGAATCATGATTTAATTCACGATTTAACAAAATTTAATTACCTTTTTTTTCCTATTTTTACGTAGTAAAATACTAAATTATCTCTATATTTTTTAACCTTATTAACACTTATTGGATATTATAGCCTTTTTCCGTCCAGGAAAAACACCTGTTGGACATGCATGTTTGTTTGTAACACTTAGGATAAAAAGAGTGGTTGGAATATCAAATCTGATGTTTTAGAGCAACTCCTGTGAAAGTTGGTATACTAGCTAATATATACCTATCCACGTGGTTTGGTAAACTCAATTTTTTACGGTGGGAAAATTGACAAATTAACTAAATGGACCCAATTTTTATATAAATAAATATCTTTTTAAATTAACGGGGTTTGTTTTCTAGATAAACAATTTTTTTTTTAATTTTGTCGGACCTATTTTTATTTTAAAATTCGAATATATATTAAATTAACTAATTTAACTAATTGTTTAAAAGAAAAACAAAAAAAAAACTATTTTTCCTCGTCCTAGGGAGAGCCGATCGGCTCAAGTTAGACTGATCATCCCACATTTAATCTATCGGCTTAACCTAGGACGCGATGGGAAAACTCCTACAAATACCCATTTGTCAAGTCGTGTTTTAGGTTTTCCTATCGGATAATTGGAAAATTAGCCAATATACCCACCCCACTCTTTGCTCTTAATAAGGTACCAAGATTAGGCATAGCCAACTTTTCTGGACACTTTTCAGTTGGCCCCGTACTGCTGCAGCAATCATCTAGTATATTTTTTAAATTTCAGTAATTTACTGTTTAAACTAATTTTTTTTGTTAACATGTTAACTATTTTTATTTTTCCTAATAAAAAACATAAAATCTGTAGATTCACCCGTGTCCAATCCGCCCGTCCTCCCATTCATGGGTGTCAAATCCATGGGTGACGGATTGGACATGAATATAAATCTAACACCCGTCATTCTGATGGGTTGGATTTGAGTGACACCAAATCCACGGGTTCCACCTGTTGCTCACCCCTACCAAGACCACTTTCAAAACAATAGTGATAAAGACTTAAGCCCACTGAAGAAACAAGAGTTTTCATAATTTTGCAAGTACCACGAAATTGGCCAGGCCCAACTAGTTATATATGGTTGATTAAGACTAACAAGAATTTTTAGAGGTGAAATCTACTGTCAGACCCATTTTTTCAGTTTTTTTCACCCATAAATCCACGTTCAAAAAACTTCACCGCCGCACCCATTTCCTCGGTGAATATTCCTCACAAATCCATATTTTCCAAAATTTTGTTTTCGTTTGTATTCCTTCTTCGTCTCTTTGTTTTTTATTCTTCTCTTTCTGGGTTCATAGTTTCTACGAGTTTCGAAATAAAGATTAACTTTTTTTTTAATTCAAATCAGAGAACTGAGATGGATCGACAACTAGCTTCGAATAAAAAATTCATAAAATATTTAAGGTATGTAATCATCTCTTTCTTCTTAATTTATTATCTTATATTTTGAAGTTGATCATATGGATCTGTATTGTATGATGCTGATCAACTTGGTAAAGTATCTAATGAACCAGATGCATATGTATTCTTTTCTGAATTTTATATGTTTTTAGGTTGATATTTTTTAATTAGAGTTGTGCTGTGTTTTCAATTTGGATGGTGATTATGTTTCAGGTACAATTCTTTTGATATTTGTGTGGTTTATATAGAAGCTTGGAGGAGTGGGACATCAGTAAGACAGAGAGATTTCTAAAGTGAAGCTTTTCAATTGTTTTGGTATCGCAGATTTGCAGATAGTGCCGGTAGCATCATACATAAAAGCACAACATGTTGACATTATGGTGGTTTTGTATTCATACGGAGCAAGTTAGAAATCTTGAATCTATATTCTCTTTTGATACACTACGTCCCTTATTTGTTTAAAGTGTTCTTTGTTTTATTTCTATGGATAAATACTACGAGAACATGATCAAGGAAAACAAGTAAAATGACTAAACTTTTACTGTTTTATGTTATAAGTAGGCTTCTTATTCTGGTTCCCGAACCTGCTCTAATTTTGTTTTATTATTGAACATAAGTAATCGTGTCAATTCAGTTTTTTAAGAGCAACAATATAGTTTTAGTTCATAAATAATCACTGATTTGACTTTTCTATTTATTATATTTAGTTGCCAACATTCCATGATTAATGCTGATATGTATATATCATGTCAACGTGGGTATACTTTTAGAAATGATCTTTCAGTTGGCAAAAATGAATGGTTTGTATATGTGCTTGATTATCCTTCTTTATTGTTTTAGCATTGTTATCAACCAAAAAATGGTTGCATAATCTGTTACGCAGCTACCAAAATGTTTGCATAACCTATTATACTGTCGAGAAAATGGCTCAATAATCAGTGATGCAACTACAAAAAAACTGCATAATCTGTTATGCAGTCGAGAAAATGGCGGCATATTGCATTATGCATTCAGTTTGTTTTTAACATTGTTATCAACCAAAAAATGGTTGCATAATTTGTTATGCAGCTACAAAAATGATTGCATAACATGTTATGAAGTCGAGAAAATTGTTGCATAATCTGTTATGCAGCTACAAAAAAGTATGTATAATCTGTTATGCAGTTGAGAAAATGGCAGCAGATTGCATTATACATCCATTTTGTTTTTAATACTATTATCAACCAAAAAATGGCTTCATAATCTGTTATGCATAGGGCTGCACAAACCCGACCCAACCCGCCAACCCGACCCGTACCCGCCCAAAATTATCCGACCCGCAACCGGCCCGTCCGTGAACGAGTCGGGTGCGGGTGATTTTTTTTAAACCCGTCTTCTGGCGGGTCGGGTGCGGGTGATAGCTCCTCTCACCCGACCCGACCCGCCCACCCGCCATAAAAGAAACTATTCTTTCTTCTCCTGTTAGTCCCAAGTGTTTGCATACGAAAGCATATTCTTTCTTCTCCAACATCAACTTCTTCTCCACCTCCTTCTTCTTCATTATCATCAACC
>JAJJMC010026641.1:27018-47851 GCA_023531435.1 Papaver californicum
AGTTTCAATTTTGTGTTTTTGGATGTTGGTTTTGATTTTTACTGATAATTTTGTGTGTGTGTGCTTTTTTCTTTTTTCATGTTTGGTTTGGGGATTTTTCTTCGATTAGGAGTTTCAGGAGGTACTGCTTCTGGGAAAACTACAGTTTGTGATTTGATTATTCAACAACTTCATGATCATCGTGTTGTACTTGTTAATCATTTAGTTGTTAAATCATTTAGTAGTTTATGTGCAGATGCATTTGATACTGAACAACTACTTGAGTGTGTTGGCAAACTTAAATGTGGCTAATCTGTTCATGTACCAATATATGATTTTAAGAACCATCGTCGATGTTCTGATTGAATATGTTTGATTAATTTGGTTTTGATGTTTCTGAATCTCTGATTCAGATTTTTAATTGATTTTATGTCTGATGTGTTCATCAATGAAGGTGAAGCTGCACTTTTGATATTTCTGATTCAGAAAAAGTAGAAAGTTTCTGACCCGCGGTCACCCGCACCCGACCCGCCGTAAAGTCGGGTCAGACCCGACTCGATCCGTCCTACCGCGGGTTGGGTGCGGGTGAAAAATCAAATACCCGCCAAATGGCGGGTCGGGTGCGGGTGAGGCCAAACCCGACCCGACCCACCCGATGTGCAGCCCTAGTTATGCATGCAACTACAAAAATGACTGCATACTATTGCATTTATGTATCTTTTTTGTTGTTGGAATGTCATTTTCGAGGCATATATACCGTTTTAATCAGTGGTTTCATAGCCAAATTAGTGGATGCATGAATCAAAATATGGATGCACAATGTATTATGCATTGTTCGTGGTGGTTGCATAATTCGTTATGCATCCTTTTTTTTTGTTGAAATGATTTTTTAGGCATATACATCGTCTTAGTTAGGGCTGCACAGGAACCGACCGGAACCGAAGAACCGGATCGGAACCGACGGAACCGTACCCTATAAAAACCGAACCGAGGGTACAGGGTACGGGGTACGGGTACAAAAAATAGGAACCGAGTATAAGGGGGTACAAGGTACAGGTACATGCTCAGAACCGACCTGTACCGGACCCAAAGAACCGATCAAGTGATACTAAAGTTTGGAACTGTTGTTTGGAAAATCTCATAATAGAATACAACATATATGAAGCACACCGTGCTCATCATCAGAAGTTTTTGAACACCATAGAGGGTCTCATCTAAAAGATCTTACAGGGAAAGGAATCAATCGAAGTTCTGAATGTGATGATACCCTACAGAGTCTAAGTTACACTAAATTGCAACAAGTAAACAAGTTTTGCATGTGATGAAATTCGTACTACCAAGTTCTGATTTTTCTGAACCCAAATAAGAAGTTAAGAATTCAATAGTTACTTAAGTTACCTGAGCGGCTGAGCCTTAGGAAAGCGACCGCCGAGATTAAGTAGCCATCACATTCGACGGAACCACCAAAGTTTTTGTGTTTGTGTTTATTTGACGGAACTTAATACTGTATACATTTCGTAATTAGATTGAAATGGTAGAAACACTTAAACTTTTTTTTTTTTTTTATTTCAACAATTTACATTTAAATTTTATATGTAACCCAAAAAAAATAAAATAAAAAAGGGTACAGGGTACGTACCCGGAACCGGACCCAGGGTACAGGGTACAAAACCGGAACCGGACCGAGGGTACAGGGTACAGGGTACAGGTACAAAATTTAAGAACCGAACATGGGGAGGTACAGGTATAGGGTTCCACCAAGAACCGAGCCGAACCGACCTTTGTGCAACCCTAGTCTTAGTGGTTGCAAAGGCAACTTAATGGATTCATAAACCAAAATTTGGTTGCATAGTGTTTTTTGGTGGTTGCATAATGTGTTATGCATCTTTTGTGGTGGTTGCATAATGACTATGTATCCAATTTTCAAAATTTGTGCCTAAAATGATAAACATCTCCGATTTTTTCGTAAAAATTCTAGATTTGATATTGTTGTTTGTACTCGTTATGTAGATCTCTTTAAAAGCTTTTCAACGAGATAAAAATTTATAAAATTTTAAGGTACGGATTTTTAAATATGTTATATTCTAGTTTGGTTACTAATTATATCCCTGAAAAAAATATAATGCATAACTAGTTATTCAGATTTTTTTATAATTTTAAATAATTATGAATATTACAGAAACTAAAAAATATTTTAGACCTAACAGTAAAAATAATATTATTTTTAAACTTAAATCTAAAATCCCCTTTTAGAACAACTGTCAGCGCAGCTATAAAGAGGTTACTTTGTCTTTGAGAATCTTGTCGACGTTAGTGCTCACAGTTATGCAACCCAAAAACTAAATAATTTGAACGGCTTGTGGGAAGATTCAACTCAATGCAGGGAGTCGTCTAAGAAAACATGTGTGTGTGTGAATGCCTTCTCTCCATACCTCACAATAGTATATAGGCCCTCTCTATTGCACACATGTTTCTGCCCTCCTTTTTTCTTCTTCTTCAAAACTCTCTCCGTATATTATGAGGTTTTCATTTTGAATCCCTTAACTAAAACCTAAATATGGAGAGATTTTCGATGAGAAAACAACCAGCAACTAGGAACAAACAACATCAGCTCCAGAAATTTCATTATCCTACACAAGTAGTTCCCAACTGTTCAATACATCCTCAACTGAAGAAGTATTAGTGAGGGTGAGACATTACTTGACAGGAGTAAGAAATAGCATGTTTATACCATAAATTACTGATCAAAGATTCGCATTTCGGCCCACCATCACATGGACCAAAAAAAAGACTTGTGGCCAAATCCAATATCTCTCTAGTTCAACTCATTCCAGTGATCCAAATATTCGTAAGAAAATTCTACAAGCGGAACTGCAACAATACTTATTCAATAAAACACCAATTATTCATAGATATGAGTTATACTGCTACATGCAGGAGGCACCTATTTGTAATTTATTTTCTTTCTTAGCACAGGAAGCTTGGTATGACCCTCTTTTACTTCAGAGGAGTAACTTAATGTACACCTGCGGCAGCAATCATGTATCCTTGTAGTCCTTATCACCTCCTATCCTCATGTAGTCAAGGTATGATTTCCCGTCGAGTACACGTGTATAATATTCCCTCAAATAAGCCTCATACCCAACTGTTCTGAACAAGGCAGGTGGTGTCTCTGGTGTGATCATGCCAAGTATCGGACCTATTTCTGATTTCATTTTAGGGTTAATAAATGTTGCAACTGAGAGCCTCTCTTTTGTTGAGTTCACTGTTACTCTGTGCTCCACACTACGGTAAATCCCATTACTCATTATCTGTACAGGAAAAAGCAATAAAAAACAGTCAGTACTCAATATTTGAGAACAAGGTCCAGTATTCTGTACATGACCTACACAATTCAATTTCTTCATCTCTTTTTACCTCCAGAAGGTCTCCAATGTTCACTACAAATGCATTCGGTAGAGGTTTAATGGGAACCCATGTATTTTCTTTTCTAATCTGTAAACCTTCCACTTCGTTGAGTTGAAGGAGGATCGTTAAACCAGTAGCATCTGAGTGTGGTGCAGCGCCGAGGACATTCTCTGGTTTAGGACAAGGAGGATAATAATTCATCCTTATCATTTGTCTCCCATCTTCAAACAACTCTGCCATGACCCTGGTTTCGATTTTTAGAGCCTTTGCCATCAACTCAAGGAGAGTCATGCTTAGTTTACTTAACTCTAACGAGTAGGATTCAATTGTGTCCCTGCAGTGAGAGATGAACTGGCCGGTTATGGAATCTTACGCAACTGTGATGTTTGAATATTCTAGGCTATGCTTCAACAGAGCATGATACTAGATAGATTGACACCACATACTTAGAGAGCAAGATCGGTCACAACCCACCTCATCCCCCAGATTGCTATGGCCTATTAGTACTATGATGTCATGTAAAAATTGGCGAGAACAAATACGGGAATGAAATCAAAAGAGGCAGAGAGTAACCTGAGAGGCAGAGGGAGTTTGGGAAATAGCCGAGGCTTCCTCATATGTCGAGGAAGTGTTTGCATGAAAAACATATCTCCCCAATCAAGCTTTTGATCTTCTGATTGAACAAAGGATTGTCCAAATCCTTCCAGATCTCCTTCTTCCTGCCAAAACTTCTTTTTCTCATCCATGGGGAGATTGAAGAAACCTAGGATTTCTGATTTCACTTTCTCCACCAATAAAATGTCAACCCCATGGTTTTCCATCTACACCATAAACTCAAATTATTTCTTAACCATGAAACAGATTACCGCCGCGTAACACCTAGTTTTAGCAAGATACTGGCTACTTTGTTGAAGTCAAAACCGTAACTAACCGAAACTCATAAGCATCCTTATTAGTTATTACTACCGTTACGGTCCTATTAAAAAATTACCATACAGAATCATAATTGGAATGAAATATACCTGAAAGAAACCCCATTCTTTGCAAGCAGAGTGAAGCCTCTCCAATTCTATGTCTCTAATGATGGGCTCTGGAGATAGTAAATTCTGCAAATCTATAACAGGTATCATTTGATATGTCATATATGCACCAGAGACATTAGTCAACAGGTCCTTTTCAGTGCGTATGTATCGAGCTGGGACTTCTGCTAGCGATTGTTTAGCCAATTCCTGAACATTAGGTACAAACAAACAACCACCTAGCTTTATTGGTGTCTCCATGAATCTTCAAAATCAGATTGAGGAAACTCCTTTTCCTGTATATCAGAATATGAACTCAGTCACACTCTCTCTAATCTTTGCTTTGCACTACAATTCCACCCACATTTTTTTTAATAACTAATCAATCGTCAGACAAGCAACTTTTTTGATTAAAAAAATAAACTACTTTTTAGATTAACAGCTACTTCATATCTGTACATTACATGGACTACATTAGAAAAATTGTATTTTATCGACTACTAGCATGCCATGTATAAAAAATAAATCAAACTCCCAAAAATATATATCCCCACCATGTTTGGGAACTCGTAAATTGAATGCAGCCTAATATGGATGGCCCACCATCCACGGGATGGTACACCACTGTAGGTGAATGCCATGATAGGTCCAAGTCGACATCCGCTAGCAATTTACCTTGATTTCGCAACCCATAGTAAAAGATCCTAACTGTAACCTCAGATTGAAAATTGTAACTAGGGGATGCCACAAAACCTATTTGCCCCACAAATTGATGAAAACATATGACAGAGCTTAATTGAGCATCAAACCAAATAAAAACAATTCATACTACTTACTGAGATCGGGGAATCAGCTTTAAATAAATGAGTGAAATTGTATAAAGATTTGTTTCTGAAGATGGGTCCTGCTGATAAAAGGAGGACTTGATCTAATGGAATAAGATTGTTCAATCTGTTAACCATTGCATCTTCAGCTGAAATATTCGTAAGAGTGCCATACAACTAGACTGTCTTAAGAACATTAGCATGTGTCCTTTTGAAAGACAAAGAGTTGGTTGGACTGATTCAAAGCAGAAACGAATCACATTACAACCATGTACATCGACCATAGACACAAACAAGCAGCTACCTAAGACACTGAAAAGCAACAAATTTAACTGATCTTTTAGCAACTAACATCGAACTCCAACCTAACTTTTACTCAAGTACAAGCAGGCAAATTTGCCGATCAAATATCAACAATGTTTTCAGGATAAAGGAAGAAACAAAAATAAAATAAAAATCAAATCAGTGTGGTGGAAGGCTTTTACACACATAAGCTAGTTATCTATATGATGCTATGAATGAAGTCTGTGAATGATGCAGATAAAGGCCGTGGACTTGAACCAGTAATTACTAAACCCACCAATCGGTCCAATCCCACTGAATTTGTAATAAATTCGCCATTTACTAAAACAAAAACAAGAACCAGTAATTACTAAAACCCATTAATAAGAAAACTAACAAAGTAATTTGAGAACTACATTCCGTCATACTAGCTGTTAACTAGCTCAGATGGATCATAGGACCTTCATTTAAGAGACGACGAAATCCTAATTCAATTAACTGATTGAAGCATGAAGGAACTAATTACCTGAAATATGATAAGAATGATCTACGAAATTATGTTTGAGACTACCCCAACTAGAAGATGATTCCCTCAACCAAATCCACCTTCTTCATCAATTTATCATCCCCATACGATTCTCATTTCATCCAATAATTCCACTGATCGGAGTATTTTAGGTGTGTTTATGATGTTCTTCTTTAGAGAGAGAAAGAGAGTACGGAAATTGAAGTAGAAGAAGAAGACTGTTTATTTTTCTGCCATCGAATTGCTTTATTTTTTTAAAGCAATTCGATGAATGTTGTTAAGGGGTGATCTAAGGTATGTAAAAATACTAAATATTTTTTTACTTATCAAATAATTACCACAAAATCTTTCACTAATAAAAGTTTGAAACCCTAAACCTATAAATTCTAACATGTTATATCAGTAGTTTTGTGTTTGTGTTAACTACCGATTATTGTGTTGTTCTTCATTGTCCATGAACTTCATGCACAATCGAGAGTTATGTTTAGTCATAAACTACCGATTGTATTACTGGAAAAAAATATTAGTGGTAATCGGTAGTTTCGTATAGGGTTAAACTTCCGATTTAGCAAGTTAGTGATACTCAAAAACATCCAACACAATCGGTAGTTATTTTTACACATAACTACCGATTATTCTACTGGATGCAAATGTACACATAATCGGAAATTATTATTTTTATGTAACTACCGATTGTAGTGTGTTCATATGCACAATCGGTAGTTATGTAGAATCGGTAGCTAAGTTGATTTTGTAACTACCGATTATGAACAATTGGGTGAGTTTACTGTACTTTGTGAACAATGTGATTAGATTAGTTAATTGGTTTTGTAAAACAGTTGAACGTAAAATCATTTCATTAAATCTAAAAGGCATACAAAGCGTAACATTACAGGAAATGAAATACACTTAAGCATATAGGTTGAAACCGAACAAGGGAAGTTCTTCTGAAATTCGATAGCAATCCTCATGCATAAACTCCTCCCCATGCTTATTTTCATATTGCTGGAGAGCCATCACCCACTGAAAAACACAAATCAATTGTAAGTTTGAATGTTTGAAAACTCTTTTTAATCAATTACAAGATTTGTCTATAACCAAAACACGGTATAACGAAATCCTACGTGAAGATGTCATAGCTGGAAGGGTTACACCCGAAACCTTTTGGGGGGGGGGATCTACATCAAATATGTGCGAGATTATGGAAATCCAAAGCGAAGATCTCTACAATAGATTCACGATAGGTACCAACTTATTCGAATAGGGATAGCCATTATTTAGCTATACAACAACACATCTTTAACCGTACCCATTTAGGCTTGTCGATCCAACAATTTGTAAGCATCTTTTACATAATCTAAGTTCTAAGATCTTCCAATAATAACATAGTAAACTTGATGAATTATGTTCTCTTTGTTCTATGTCTGTGTAGGAGGATCTCGCAAAAACACACTACTATCACGAAAAAGGAAAAGAATTCATATTTGTTGAAAGCTATGAGTTCATGAAGTCCAGAGTGTAATCACTAGTAAATTTTTAACTTTATCTACCGATTTAGAAAAATTTTCAAATATTTTATCAGAGTTTGGTTGTAATCGGAAATAATTGCTTAACTTTATCTACCGATTGTGAGAAATTTTCAAATATAGTCTCATAGTTTGGTTGTAATCAGAAGTAAATGGTTATGTTAATATACCGATTCTGGGAATGTTACTTGTTTTTTTCATAATACTTATCATATTCGGTAGTTTAAGAAATTCTTAAACTACCGATTATAATTGTACAAAATGTTGAAATTTTACAAAAAAAATTGATTTCCAATTTGGGGCTACTTATCATAATCGGTAGTTTAAGAAATTCTTAAACTACCGATTGTGATTGTACAAAATGTTGAAATTTTACAAAAAAAATCGATTTCCAATTTGGGGCAACTTATAATATTCGGTAGTTTAAGATTTTCTTAAACTACCGATTGTAATTGTACAAAATGTTGAAATTTTACAAAAAAAATCGATTTCCAATTTGGGGCTACTTATCATAATCGGTAGTTTAAGAAATTCTTAAACTACCGATTGTAATTGTACAAATGTTGGAATTTTACAAAAAAATTTGATTTTCAATTTGGTGCTACTTATCATAATCGGTAGTTTAAGAAATTCTTAAACTACCGATTGTAATTGTACAAAATATTGAAATTTTACAAAAAGTTCGATTTCCAATTTGGAGCTACTTATCATAATCGGTAGTTTAAGATTTTCTTAAACTACCGATTGTGATTGTACAAAATGTTGAAAATTTTAAAAAAAATTCGATTTCCAATTTGGGGTAACTTCTGATAATCGGTAGTTTAAGATTTTCTTAAACTACCGATTGTGATTGTACAAAATGTTACCCCTATTTTAAAAAAAAAAATCGATTTCCAATTTGGGGCCACTTATGATAATCGGTAGTTTAAGATTTTCTTAAACTAACGACTGTGATTGAACAAAATGTTAAACTTTTTTTAAAAATAATTGATATCCAGTTTGGGGCAACTTCTGATAATCGGTAGTTTATGGAGTACCATAAACTACCGATTATGGTACGTCCATGGCATTCAACGCATATAAAAATAAATGTTTTTTGTTGCCGATCACATACAAACGCATACAAATTGGGTTTTGAGCTTCTTAACACAATACCTGATTGTTTGATGCATTATTATCTTCATTTTGATGTGATTCATCGTCTAGGTTTTCTTCCATACCAAAATTTGGATCATCCAACAAATAACTTAAATCGTCGTCTCTAAACGTGTTTGAACCTTCAATACTATGTTCTTCATGTTCAATCTCATCTTCTTTGTCATACCCATCCATGTTTATGATTGAATTTAGTCAAAATTTGATTTCCCTAAAATTATTCTCCTTCTTCTTCTTCTTCTTCTTCTTCTTCTTCTCTAACACACTCTGTATTTCTATTCTAAACTCAAACTCAAATTCATCATTTAACACTAACTATAACCAAATTAATCAGCTAAATAATCAAAATTAACACTAATTAAGTAAGGGTAGATTAGCCATTATAGAAAATAGATGGATAAGGGATGGCTTGAGATTACTTCAAAATGATCTTATTTTATTTTATTAGTAGCCCCTAATTAGTTTTTGATGGCCCTTAAATTCGTAAGGTTTTGTATTCCATGTGTGTTTAAATCCTTTATTTGATCACACAGGGATGAAGTTCAGTTATTATATACTAGTACTAAAGAACCCTGTTCAACCAGGTGAAAACTGCTGATTTGTCAGAATTTCTTTATGAAATCGATAATGCCGCGGCTGATTACATCTGCCATTTCTTCCATAATGAAGTGACCAACTCCTTATAAGAGAAAACAAAGAAGTGAAACAAAAAACACAAATAGAACATGGGAATCGGTAAATGATGAGCATCAAAGCCTGATCATATATAAATTGAGGTGTCATTTGATCAGTCAGATTCTACTTTTTATTCAACAATTCGTTCTGATGAGACTCCTTACACAAAAATGCACTTAAATATCTAGGCATAAGGAATCAAACTTGAAAGCGGATTATATAGTATTCATTGCCGTAGATAGATTTTAAGGCGTCAAGTGGTTTAACGGTAGGTCTTCGAGGAGTAAAGGCGACATTTAGGTTCACCAAAACCTTAACCTTGTCAGGCCCAATGTAGTCCATATCGTATTTTGATTTGTACCGGTCGAGAGTGATACACTGGTACGCCAGTATACCGGGGAAATTTTTGTTTCAAATATCGACGAAATGTCGGTCCATATATTTTATACCTATAATTTTATGAAAAAAATACTAGTTCACATTTTATAATTATAAATATATTTTAACACGTTATAACAAACGTTTTTTCACAAAGTTTAGAAAGAAAAACTAATACTCATCCAAAATATATAGATCCATAGATTTCATACAAAGTTCAAACTGGAAACACAAGAGAAACATGAACAACTTCAAAGTTCATCGTCTAAAATGCTAATTAAACAAGGATATTATAATTCTAATCAAGATCGTTAAATTAATTATAGATATTATCATATGCATGTACAATTCTAAAATACCCCAAAAAATATGAGTAACAATTGAAAACCCTAAAACAAGGATAATTTTTTTTTATTTTGATTTATTTTGACTTTAAAAAAAAAAAGAAAAATCGGTCGTGCCGACGGTTGATTTTTTCGATCAAATACCGTTCATCGATATACCGGATTTCATCTCGCTTACACTCCGAAACCGGTAAACCGACGGTATACCGGCCGGTATGGATTACATTGGTCAGGCCTGAACAAGCAAAGGTACCAGCTGATAATGGCACCCAATCATGTCCCTACCACAAACACCTGCAGCAACAAGAAAAAACACAATATTAACTTTTTTTCTCCAATCAATGAAATATCAAGAAAAACATTGTATCAGGCACTTGTCTTGATCCTAACCTTGTCCTGACCAAGTGTGTCAACGAGAGCAACAAGATCACCAACTATGTGAAAGCATGTACAAGACTGTGGAGAAATGGGTGCATCCGTATCGCCCTAGCCGCGTAAATCAGGAGCTACAGCTCTATAACCAGATGCAGCTAAAGATAGAATTTGATGTCTCCATGAATACCAGAGTGATGGGAATCCATAAACCAGTAATACAATTGGACCTTCTCCTTTCTCTGCTACGTGCATTTTGATTCCATTTACATCAATCATTCTATGGTTTATCTCCATATCCTCCATTGTTGAAACACTGTTTCTTCTCTAGATCTCTGTGTTTAATTTGCTGAATATTGTTGCTATTGAATAGTATAATGATGACGAATATATAGAAACTTGTTGGAAATATATGTTTGAAATCCTTAAACTTGATTTCCTTTTATTATGAGCATTGAATATGAGAATAATAATTGTATTTTTCATAGAAAAAAAATCTTTTTTTACTATAAATATAATGAAAAAAAATAAATCAACCCCTACTAAGGTGCAAGTTTAATCAACCACCTATTTATGGACCGATGAATAACTTTTTGGAAGTGGTCATCTTTCATTAACTAATAAGATTTGTCTTTGAAAGTAAAAAAAAACATTAGCCATTTGGTATTTGGTGACTTTCATTTTTGTCACCACTTCGTGTACCGAAAAAGGTGTAAAGAGTTTATATATTCCGAGAGTTGTTGCTCCTCCCAGTTTGTTCATACTCACTGCAACTCTCTCAAATTTAACAAGAGTTGAAACAATAATTCTGATGCTTTTTATTTTTTTTAATTCTTTAACCGTACAGTCAGACTCCCTTATATAATGAGAGTAGGAAACCCTAAACATAATAGGAAACCTACAAAGATAGGAAATCTTAGACAAATCCTAAACAAAATATATTGTTGTCAAACCCTAGAGGTTATTAGTTGGCAAGTGTATTAGGATTGGTGGACTGATTACAGCCAGAATCGGTCTTCTGGCTATATGGTTCAACACTTCCTCTCAAGTTGAAGGGTAGTTGGCGAACATTCAACTTGCTTCTCATGCTTCGCTTATCTTGCTCATCACGTCGATATGATCTCATCTTAATTTTGCTTACTTGTCTCCATAGATTTTGTATGTCTTCTGTATCTTTCTTGGTAACGGTGGATACTTGTCCACTTTTCTAGTTTTTATGAAGCTTGATCGTCGTAGATTCAGAGGCTTCGCTTGCTGAGTTGTCACAAAACTTAACCAATTAACAGGTTCAGAGGTTCCGCCTTAAACCGAAAAACTTCACGTTGGGTCTTTACGAAACTTAACCAATTAGTTGGTTCAGAGGTTTTCGCCTACCCAACAAATAAAACATCTGGGTTGATGATTCTGAGTGGTCTACCTATTGAAGTATTAGAAGTAAAAATAGTAGATGCTGGTATTTGTTTTGTGGTTCTCAGTTGGTTAAGAGACTCAAGATGTTGTTGGTGTTCTCTGTTGGTTAAGAGACTCAAAAAATTTGTTGGTGTTCTCTGTTGGTTAAGAGACTCAAAATTTTTGTTGGTGTTCTGATAGACACATTTTTGTGTCCGATTTAATCTCAATTTTATATATTGTTGGTATTTAATTTTTATACTTATCATGATTTTTATTGATTTTTAGGTATTTTTGGAGAATTGTTAAAGGCACCCTCATATTGGATTAAGGCACCCACTCTTTGGATCAAGGCACCCAAGTTAAAGGCACCCAACATTTTGAATGCACGTTTTGGGCGGGAAGAAAAATTTCTTTTTCACGTAACAGCAAATTTGGAAACAAGTTTGTTTATGGAATTTTCTTAACTTAGGAAACTGAATTGTTTGGGAAAGAATTAAAAAGGGAAAGATATCAATGTCTACTCTTATTAGAATCAAATCAAGGAAAGAATCGGAAGAAATCGGGAAGAAAGCTCATGTTTTGGGAAAGCTTTTGTTCATGAATTCAAGGAATTTTTGGGAGTTTTTGGAGAGATTGGAAGCTTGAATTAGTATAAGTAGGCATGTATAGAAATTGGGTTGGGGGAGAAAACAATTGGGAAGCTGAGAATTGCTCACAATCAGGAGAATCACGTAAACAGGAAGCTCAAAAATTTCTGTTGCTGCCAAGGAAGAACACGAAGCAGGCTACACCAGAAAACTGTCGTTCATTAAAACAGAAACCGTACTTTACTTCAAAACGCAACAGAAAACTGTTTCTTGTTGCGTATTCTTTTGAACTATTTTCTGTTACGGGCTGAAGTGTTTCCACAACACTTATAGCCGTATCTAATCGACTGTGTGCAATCATATTCTCCTTGTAAGCAATTTTTGAGTAATAAATAATGATTTTTAAGGATTTTGCCATTACTATGAGGAGATAAACTTCTTCTTTGAGGCTATGGAGGAAGCTACTTTTCCAACAATTATGTGGTATGTATTTAATTAATTTATGCAATTTATTTATGATTAATTGCCTTGGTTGAAAATTGATTTAAAAGATTTTTTTTAAGCAATTGTGATTCCGTTAGATGGTGCATGCCTCGGATTAGGTCCCTAGATGCTGCATTCTTTTGTTATACAGTTGTTGTTTTGAAAATCTATTTTTGCAATGATTTAGAATCAAATTAAAATGTTTTAATTGCATGATTAAAATTATTATCACTTTGAAATTGGAAAATAGTGGAATCCTAGCCTCAGTTTTCTCTCAACCTTATAAAAAAATATTTGAGTTTTCATACTTTTAGTTTTAGAAATTAAATTTAAAATCAATCTTCACAAGTCTGAGTAACGAATCTATATTTACAACTTTAAAATTACATCATGTTCTTTGTTGGTTAAGAGACTCAAGATGTTGTTGGTGTTCTTTGTTAGTTAAGAGACTCAAATTTTTTGTTGGTGTTCTCTGTTGGTTAAGAGACTCAAAAATTTTGTTGGTGTTCTCTGTTGGTTAAGAGACTCAAAGATGATGTTGGTGTTCTCTGTTGGTTAAGAGATTCAAATTGATATTTAGAAGCTGGTGGTGATACAAAGATGGTATGCAAGGAGATGATGTTATGAATGCAAAGTGAAAATACTGGTGGAATGGTATGAACGTGAACTAGTGGTGATGGTTGGAGAGGAGCAAAGCTCCTCCCATAGGATCGAACCCCCTCTGATACCAAGTTGGAACAATAATTCTGATGCTTCTTATTTTTCTTAATTCTTTAACCGTACAGCCAGACTCCCTTATATAATGAGAGTAGGAAACCCTAAACATAATAAGAAACCTACAAAGATAGGAACTCTTAAACAAACCCTAAATAAAATATATTGTTGCCAAACCCTAGAGATTATTAGTTGGCAGGTGTATCAGGACTGGTGGTATGACTACAGCCAGAATCAGTCTTCTGGATGTATGGTTCAACAACAAGTAACAAATTTATTTTAGATCTGATTACAGAAAACAACATTAGTTAAAAGGCAAGTAACAACTTGAATTAGTCTTCTTATATCATGATTACTCATCATATACAAACTGAAAGAATCTTTAATAACAAACTCAAGAAGACTAGCCTAGACTAATACAAAAATTAACTTTTAACAAAAGATAATCCCAATCTGCAGCAGCAAGAGAGAAAATGGCCAACCAAACCAATTGATTTGTCAAAATGTGTCAAAAGATGTTTTGTAAGAGGTAACTGGGATAAGAAAAGAACCGAAAGAAGTTGTACCTTTGAAGAATAATATATTTATTTTTTGAGAGGTAAAATCATCCTGCGACTATTTGTTGATGCTGCTGTCGAAGTATCGTCCATGAATTTATTGTGATGTTCTTGTTTCCATTGCTGGATCATGCTAAACACAGATTTACATATAAGACATATGTTGGTTGGCTGTTGAATCTTAGGGTTTGGTTTCTTACTTTCTATACAGATTTGATTTTGAGAGTGAGACAGAAGCGAGGGAAAACTATTCTTTTAGGCCATGTACTATTAGGGAATGATCAATTCCCTTACGTGGAGATTGTTTCTACATAGTTTAAAGATGTTTGAAAATTTCATTTCTTACGCGAAGTCTTATGCAACCATATTAAATGGGTTAGGTTGTCCATCCAGGTAACTGGACAAACAGGGTACGCCACTATGGGAAAAGTTCTGGGCGATAGAAACTATATCGAGCGTTATAGTGTTGATCGCTAGCAATCAAGTGTTAGTCGTTGGCGATAAACACTATGTCGTTAGACATAGTTCCCATCGTTCATGACCGACTCCCTTCCGTCTATAAATATCCAGTCTATTCTTTAAAATTTTACATCTAAATACAGCAAAATCATCTACAGTGAAAAAAAAATTACTGCCAAAAAAACTTCTGCCATAATGAGTTTCATAAGAAATAAAAGAAACAAAAAAGGTCAACCAACAGGCGGCCCAAATAGTGGACTGAACTGGAATCAGAATAGAGATGAGGGGTTCCAACATGTTAGACAGCTTGTGGGCACTGGTGTAGTGGAAGGTCATATATCAGGCAATTAAGATAGAACTCTGTATACCAAGCTAAGAGGTGGGTTAACTGAATTTAGTACTGTGTCTGGGTGGCTCCCTGAGGCAGTTCAACAAAGAGTCCGCAGATATCTATGGTATCATTTATATTTGTTAAACCCTAAGCATCATAGGAATGTTGTTGTTCAAAGTAATATTGGAACGTTGGTAGAAGACTACAAATACGTTCTATTTTAAGGATTTCGAATGAGGTAAGTTTGTTTGTTCTCTAATTAATATTACTGCATTTTTATTTTTGTTTTATATATGCAAACTGTTGATTATGAAAACATTAGGTTGATGCAAAATTTAGATTACGCAAATTTTAGGATTTAGAGCCGAAAATTAATTTCAAAATGTTGTTTGTAGGAGTTATGTTGTTAGATATTTATATGTTGTCGGGAATACTCTGCGAGGGAAATATGGTTCCATATGACCAATAGAAGTGGCAAGTACATAATAGATGGAAACAACGTCTTGTATTGTACGATGAAATATGAGGAAGTAAATGATATGCACAAAGATATCCACGCTGGTGGAATCAGAGTCGCTGGGTTAAAAGCTTTTTTAAAACGCTATGCACAGAAAGTGAAAGAGCATCCTGAAGAAGAAAAAGTTGAGCATTATGTTGAGCTCGAAAGAGTGTTTGTATTATACGTGATTGGACAATTACTTTTTCCAAATTCTAGCTCAGTGACAAATATTGGTTTTCTCGAAACGCTTGAGGACTTAGAGTTAGCTCCAGGGTATGACTGGGGGTCTGCACTGTTATCTTCAATCTACATCGTCCTCGGAAATTCTACGGGCGCCAAACCAAGGTTAAATTGTTTTTGAGGAATCTTGGAGGTAAATAGCTAATTAGTTGGTATTTTCTTATAAAATTATAAATGCTACATTTACTAACTAATTAAATTTCCCAATGTTTTCACAATCTTGGTGGTATACTTACTTCCGTGTTGGTGAACCTGTTCTTATACAACAAGCCGTTGTTTTTCCAATTATAGAGAAATAGTGGTCTGACAACTGGTTCCCACTTCAGCCAGATGACGGTCAACACTCTGAGCTGGTTAACAGGATTCAACAAACAATCAGAACAAGATAAAAATTTATTCCTATGCTGTATGTGGATCATCCAGAGTACAATACTCAAGCTTCTCAAAGGATGTTTGAGTTGAGTTTATGACGATCGGTGTTTTATAGTGCTAAATTCGGGAAATGTGTTTGGTACTTTGGGAAAGACTTCTTCTACATCTTCAGGGGAGAACAGTAAAAGCTATCAAGCCACTTCCAAGGGGGGACATTTCCTTAGCGGATTACCGTTTGTTGTTGCGAAATACTCAAGAACAAACTCATGATAATGACTTAGTCGAGGACCCTATTGACGATCATGATTATATCATTTGGTTCGACAAGATTAAAAAGCCTAACATTGCCATGGAGCCGCAACATATGGGAGTTATGGATGTGCCATCCCTAGGTAGATTGCCACTTGATTCCGCGTTTCTTCTATCCAACCTCAACCAGCTTCTTCGTCAGCTACCTTTGTTTATCCCAGTGACCAGAGAGGTTCATCTTCTTCGTCAGTTATGCCACCGTTTGACTAGGAGGTTCCGAGTATCAATCTACAAGGGGAGCGTAAAAGTGTTCCAGTGATTTATCAAGATATGGATCAGTCGTATTTGTATTGGGGGTACAAGTGACAGAACAATAGATGTGGGAAAGGTTGAACGATTATGATTGGAGATCATAGCAAATGGAAAGACATTACATGGGGCTCCTAGAACAAATAACGAACACATTGAGTCTTGATATTCCAGATGGATCCATTCCAGGTGAATCAAGTCATCAGAGTGAACGAAGTCAACGAAGTCGAGCAAGTAATAGAAGCAGAGCCAGTCGTAGAAGAAGTCAAAGAAGTGATGCCACACCTGCTACACCAGAGGAGAATGTGCAATAAACTTATATGACACTTGATTCCTTCGGAATGGATTTGACGACTCCAGATAATCAATTGTTTGCGAATCTTTATACCCTGATTCCAAGAGTAGGAGGATTCATAGGATATACCCCGGTTCGAGACGTTGGGGCATCCACTTCTCATCTTCCTTTAGTTCCTTACCCTGGTTATGGTGATGAAACTCAACCTCCTGACGCTACTCAACCTTCTATAACAGTCATGTTAGCACAAGGAAACTACCCCGGAGATAAAAGCTGGGTCTTTGGTCAACCAGGAAATAATACGTAATTTTTATTTTATGTTTTAATTCAATCAAAAGTACATAGTTTTGATTTTATGTATTGAATTAAAAACTGGTCTGTTTTAATTTAGTTATTAATGAATTGAGTTAATTTGATTGAACAATTTAATTGTAAGTTTAATTAATAATTTGATTCAATTAACTTAAACACTAACTCAATTACCAAATTATTATTACATTAATTTACTATTATATTACTCTCTTTTATAAGATATAAACTAGGGTAGTAAAAACCTAAACACTTTAATAAAAAAAGTAAAATCAAATGGGTTAAAAAAAGTAAAAATCAAACGGGTTAAGCGTCAACTTGAAGCGTGGGAAATGGAAGGAATTTGTACTTTTCCACCATCGCTCGAGGAGGACGTGAACAAGTTTTTGATCACAATATGGTATATCAATCTTAAACAAACTCCCAAACCCGCAATTGTTAATTGTATTTATGGCATTCAGTGACTTCATAACTTTTCTATAAAGTTCCTGCAAATTATATAATCCACCTCTAAAAGTAATTTCTTTAGGCTCTTTATCGTTAACGTATATCAATAAATGTTCTGCTCCTGTGTGTGAGACTATGATAAATGATGTTCCTGACATTCTGTATTACACCTACGTAAGTTTAATTAATAATGTGTACAAACGAAAATTAATGTTAACAATTAAAATAACAATCAAAATAATATCAAAATAATATAACTTAGAAAAATAATACCAAATACCTTGTCACGATTTCATGTTTAGTATGTTAAAGATAAAACAATCAAACAAACTCACCCTAACTCTAACATTATTTTACAATAAATCTTGGAAGGAAAATATACCTATACGAATCGAATTATCCTATTCTTTTTCTTCGCTTTTCCTTTCCTACTGCTACTTCTTCTCCTACACTACCACTTATTCTCTTTTAAGATGTAATTTTTTCTCCTCGTACTACTTCTTCTCCTACTATACTACTTTTTCTCTTTAAAATGTGATGCTTTCTTCACCTATTATGCTACTTCTTCTGTTTTAAAATGTGATATTTTTTTTCATCCTTTTTTCTTATTTATACTACAACAATCCTACTAATACTTCTTTTCTTGTCCTAATATTATAAAATAAAATTATTAAAACAAAATCTTCAATTATAATATTAATAATTATAAATCAAAAAATAAATTCGTTAGTTACAATATTAATAATTATAAATCAATAAAAATCTGAGTCTTTTTATTTTAAATCTCTATAAAAATAAATCATAAAACTCCCAAATTTTCATTAAAATTCGGCAATACCTATGTTAATAAAAAAAAATCATAAAATCTAATTTTTATTTTAAATCGTTATTAACAATAGTAATAAAAATAAACCAAAGAAGTCAAATTTTTTAAAAAGTTGTTAATGAAAACAAAATTATAAAACTCTGAATTTTTTATTTTAAATCATTATTAACAATGCTAATAAAAACAAAGCATAAAACTCCAAAATTTTCATTAATACCAATACTAATAAACAAAAAATAATAAATCTAATTTTTTTTAAGTCGTTGTTAACGATACTAATAAAAACACATCTAATAAAAAAAAATCAATAAATATCTAAATTAAAAAAAAATCAAAATAATTCATAAAAAATCGTTACCAAAATAAATAAAATAGAAAATAAAAAGATAACAATTCGGAAAAAAACCCGAAACAACCCAAAATAACGAATTTCGGAAACCGAAATCTTGAAAAGAATAAAATGCGTAAAATATAATAAAAAATTATACCCCGATCGGTTTTTTGAGTTGCTTCAAACTATTAAAAAAAATCAAATCCAGATCGTATAATTGACTCCCGGTCGGTAATTTGTCCACCGACATGTATATAGAATTCCTTTATTTATTATTATTTTTCTAACTTTAAAAAAACAATGGATAAATAAAAAATTTCGCAACTTGATATTCTGATCGCAAACTTATATTTCGATCCCCAATTTCATTAACATTTGCTAGGTAAGACATGAAATTCTCAAGCATCTTCACACGTATTCAGAAACAATCTCCACGTCGGATTTACAGGGAATTGTTCGTTCCCTCATAGTACATGTCCTTAAAGATGAGTTCCACCCATGGGTTTATGACGAGTTAGGGTTGATATCCTAACATTTGGTATCAGAGCCAACTACCATGACCCAATCCCACTTCACGGAAGGGGTGACCTATTGGCTAGATTAAGGTGGGTGGTCCTGTGTATGGAATAATGTCTTGCCATCGAATACTGATAGGTGGATGAGGCCATCACTTCAATGTAGATAAAGTTGGCCAATGAGGACGTTGGGCTTGGAAGTTTGGTGGAATGTTAGGATTTTAATCCCATATCGGCATCGCTAAGATGATGTAAAATAAAGTAGTTTATAAGTCTATAGAATCCCTTAACTTGTAGACCGGTTTTAGAGATGAGTTTTATCTATGGAGTTATGACGAGTTAGGGTTGGTACCCTAACATAATTTTAATATAACAACACATATATGAAAATTATAAACTTGCTAACTAACAATTGGATGAGTTAGGATTACAATTATAATATGTAGGAATTAACGTCTAGTCCTATTTTGGTTGGGTTTAGACGCTATAGTCCTGTCCTTCCAAGCCTAGTATTGGTTAGCCCAAAATTCTTCCGTATGGATAGTTTAGTCCAAAATTTGGACGAGTTAGTCCAAAATTTGGACGAGTTAGTCCAAACTCCTCCCGATCCATAGAATCATACTTTTCCATATTACCTTATATACACAAGCTTATGTTTCTGTATATACGTTAAGAGAAAGAGTGTGTTTGTCTAGAACTTTTACATCTGAGATTTTTGGCGAGAGAAAAGACGATTTGGGTTTTTGTTCTTCATGATTTCTAGTTTCAGATAAGGTTTTTGATCTTTGATTATGTTTATTTCAATGTTTTTTTTATTTAGTGGAGATTTGGTCTGTTTTCTATCGGTCATGTTTTCAATGTTCTTCAGCATATTACTCGTAAGGTAGTGGTGATTCTGATTCTCATACTCTTTTTTTATACTTTTTTTATTTAGATCCAGTTCTACTTAATTAGGTTTTAATTATCTCATAAATTCATCTCGAATTATTATTTTTGAAACCTTAGTTAAGATCTACATGTTCGGTTTACTATTTAGACTCAATTAATTGAAGTTCATTTTGATTGGAAGGATTTGTAGGTTATATAATTTCATTAAATCATATATCAAATCATATTTTGAACTATGTAATGATTTTGATTTGGGAACGATAAATATTGAAATGAATATGAAGTTTGAACAAATTTCTCTTTTATTATGATTGGTTGTTATATATATGATGTGTACATAGTTGTACACATGTTGATTGTTACTGTGCACAAAGTTGTACACTGTTGATTTTTTTATTGTTTATATTTAGGGACCCATAATCTCAAAACGGTAGAGCGTCCAAGCCTATATCACAAGGTTTTCGGAAGTTGATGGTTCAAATCCATCTGAGTTTTCATGTTATGCTTATACAATATGGGTAGGTGTGTACATACTGGTGCAC
>JAJJMC010026669.1:0-12063 GCA_023531435.1 Papaver californicum
ACCAGTAACTTTGGCTTTACCTTTTCCAGCCATGATAGATTTTTATCAACACAGGAAAGCAAGAAATAAATAAGATTACTAAAGATCAAAAAGCAAGAGCAGAGTAGAAAAGTTGCAAAACAAAAGAATAATAAGATCATTATTATTCTCTAATCAGGAGAAATCAAGGATCATGTCATAATAACCAATCATCAAAAGAAAAATTCAACAACTTCTCAATCATCGTTCATTCCAGTAAGCAATAAATATGCAAGAGCATCATCATCATCTTCACTATTTAACTCAAAAGAATCTACGTACGGGGGATAATAATCAAGCAAACTCGAAAAAGAAAAGGCAAAAGAATTACTTACAGAGGAGTAAGAGAATCTAAGAAGAATACTTTGATAATGGGAAAAACTGAATCCCGATGAAAGAATCTCAAATTGCAGAAGTTTAAAAGGATGAAAAGATGTTGAAGAATCTTTGAAAAGCTTGAAGGAATGAAAAGTGCTGCAACTTTAAGAAGGAGAAGACAAAATGTGTAAAGAATGGAATGAAGAAAATAATTGGTATTAAATAAGAGAAAGCTGAAACCGTCGAACCGTCGAAAACTGAAAAGAAATAAAGTTCAGAGATTTGATTTCCTCGAAAAACGCCAACTGACAAAAACGTGCAAAAGAAAGTTACTGCTAGCGAAAAAAGCAGAAAAATGTGTAACGTGGGAAAAGAAATTATTGCAGGCCTGGAAAATGGAAAGATAATTATTATTTTTTCTTTTTTCAAATTTTTTAACAACTATGAAATCCAAAAAGGGAAAAAGGGGGCATATTATAAGAGAATAAATTCTGAAGTACACGTGGGTAAAAACTATTGGAGAAGTAACGATCTATGATGAGACGAGAAACACTGGAACAAAGTCTTTTGAAAGCGTTGAATTGACAGCTACAAAATCTTTAAAGTTTGATCCTGACAGCATTAATGTATGACCGACACGTGGGTTGCGGAAAAGTAAGGCACACCGCACAAAACAGATAGCCTTGCTGCCTGAGGGTTGTGGGAAAGTAAAGTGCACTGATCAAGACAGACAGCTTTAATTGTTCGACTGACAACAGGTTGCGGGAAAGCCTGACACAATAAAGAGTAATAATGAGTATCGATGTATGACTGACATGTATCGACTCTGCAAGCAGCGGAACGCAAAGAATTAAAGCATGACGAATCACTTTAAATAGCTACGTGTCAAACATTCCATGAATCAAATAAGATCGCAACAGTCATTCCAATCCAAAACAATAACTTAACTACAAGACCGCAGAAGAAGTGCGGAATAATCCGTAAGAAACTACGGGAAACAGGCAGTATGCAGGCTAAGACTTGCGGAAGGAACGATCAAGCCCTTGCAGGAATTGCAAATAGGCTTTGTGGAACTACATATCGCACCTAGAATGGATAAGAATAAATAGGTGGAAAGGTATATTGGAGGTCTCCATCAAATTAGCAATAAATACCAAACTCATTAACATGAGAAGGGGTTGGAAAATTTAAAGAGAAATTAGACTGAAGACATTGAAGTGATAGCAAAGAGCTTAGGTATGAAATTTATGTAATTGTTTAGTTTATTTGATTCATGATTAACATGATTATAATTTATATGAAGTCATCTCATTGGTATAGATTATTTCTCTTCTCTTTTATTCTATATAGATGTAAATATGATCATATTAATGGATCCAATTATTTTACTTTTGGATGTAAATAGTTTTACTGATTGAATCACATAAATTCTTGTGTCATTCATTTTACTTTGATTGTTTTTCACTTTCAAAATGTTATGTGAGGCGATTTATGATAAGATAATGTACTTTATTGGATTTCATACACTTTTGGTTGTGATCCCAAAGTCCCCAAATTTTGGGTAATCACAATTTGGCGCTAGAAACAGGGATTGAATAAAGAATTTATTCTACCTGACAAAATTTTGTTGTTAAAATTTTGAGTCGTTTTCTATTTGGAAATTTTTCTCTTTAAAATACAATAATTTAGGTTCATATGAAAAAAGTTGTATATATGATTTTATTCTAAACTAGTCAATTGATGAATATATAAATTTGATTGTTACGATCATATTCTTTATTTTTACTAGTCTATACCTTATTTCTCGAATTCAAGAAATTTTCACTAAACAATATGTCATATTTATTAGGTAATTGATTTTTATGTTCAATTAAATTTCTGATACCTACAAAGATCAGTAAAATAAAATTTTAATTCAGTGTTTGAGCTTGGTAGTAATATGTACCATTTGGTTTCAACCAAATTGTGTTGCAAATTTATTCAGAATGATAAAACCTTTTGAAACACATAATTTATTATCTGAGCTCTTTTAGAATACTGGACAAGAAATCCCTACAGCAACACAAGTTTGAGTTAAGAAGAAATTACATCACCACAAAATTATATACACAAATGAGGACAGTGTCACATAGAAGCGTGCAAGATCAAGATGCCAATTCAGGAAATCAGGATAGTAATGTTATAGGTTCTCCTCAACATAGGGAAATGGCGAGAAGGTCACAATAGCAAGAACCCAGTAATAATCATATAAATAATTCTGAAGGCCACTCAACTAGTCGATCATCCCAAGAAAATTCTCAAAATACTATGGATCACATTCAACAATTAATGGAAGAAATGGATGCGATGCGAAAGGAACAACGAGTTTGTGCGGAATAAATTGCACTTTTGACCAAAGAAAATCAAGCACTTAAAGAAAGAGCCCAGCATGGTGCGGAACCATCTACAACTAGAACACAGGGGAAAGAAGCAAGCTCCAGCAGACCCGTAGGAAGAAGGATGGAAGTTAATAGAGATCAGAGAGTAATGGTGGTGCAACCCCTACGCCAGCAGAATGAGTCATACAGATACAATCTTGATGGATCAAGGTGGCAAAAATTCTATGAGGACATGGAATTAATGCGAGAAGAAATAAAGAATTTGAAGAATAAAGAGGGTGGAAGATTAGAAGAAGTGTTAAAAGAAGCAAGACGGGCATCATTGGCGCCACACCTGGCATATACATCAATACCGCATAAATGTAGTATCCCTTTTCGAATGCTACGATGGGACAAAAGACCCAACGACTCATTGAAATATTATAATCGCACCATGACACGTTGGGAACAAGATGACGTTGTTATGTGTCGGTTTTTTCCTTCGAGTTTAAAAGGAATAGCTTTGGCGTGGTATGATAATTTACCAGAAGGGTCGATAAATTCTTACACACAGTTGACCCGCAAGTTCTTAGAAGCATATATGTACAATCGGCCCGCAGATGCAGGAATGGACAAGTTGTACTCACTTTCCTCATCAACAGAAGAAACCATACGATATTATACATATTGTTGGCAAACGATCTTCCAAGCAATTGGGGATGTAACCCCAGAAATCGCAATCAATAGTTATTAATGGGGAATAGCCAATCGGGAAAGCCAACTCTTTGTTGATATCCATAATACAAATCCAAAAAGCAAAGGAGATCTCAGAGATATCATTGAAATATGTGCAAGATTGCAGGACATTCAGAGGCAACATCCGAGAATAATATAACAACAACAAGGGAATGCAAAAAGAGCCAATTCTATTGATCCATCATCCGGATCCGGGAAGAGGTTTGCGGGAAAAATTCCAAATAATGAATCAAAGCGAACTAAGATGGATGAAAGAAGAAAATTTATCCAACAATTTGAGCGGCAAATTTTTACTAAACTCAATATTCCTTATTCTGAAATTTTAAATGCATAACAAATAGACCAAATTTTCAGTGGCCGAGGACAAAAGAACAACAACCAGAACATACACAGAATTCTAAGCAGTATTGTGAACACCATTGTTATCGGGGTCATTCCACAAACCGATGCAGGAATTTAATAATATAAGTGCAAAAGTTGATCGATGTGGGAGAGTTAAAAGAATTCATTCAATCAAATGATCCACTACCAAGGACTAATAATGGAAAAGCTGTAAATATTCCCCAAAATAATCAAACTATAAACATGATCACATATTCTGAGTAAAATCAATCATCCTTGAGTGCAACTATCAATGAGAAATTGCATAAAAGAGTCTGCAATCATGAAGTCTTCAAGGTCGCGAGAAGAGTTATTGAGTCATGGGAAGGATGGATGGCGTCCACATTAACTTTTTCTATAGATGAGGTTGATCAAGAGGTTGAAATGCACAACGATCCGTTGGTACTTACATTGCCCGTATCTGGATGGAACGTAAGGAAAATTCTTATGGATGGGGGAAGTTCACTTAATGTATTGTTTTATGATACCTTTCGGAAGATGGGGTTAAAAGATGATCAGTTAACTCCTTCATGATATACAATTTATGGGTTTAACGGATTATCTTCAAAACCGAAGGGGAAATTTTGCTTGATGTTGCGGTGGGTTCGATAAGTATTTTGACAAAATTCAGTGTAGTGGAGGCTCCATCTCCGTACAATGCTATCATCGGTAGGCACTGGGTTCATCAGTTGAAAGGAGTAACTTCAACGTATCACCAGTACTTGCGATTTCCAACACCGCAAGGAGAAATGGAGATAAAGGAGATCAAAATGAGGCAAAATATTGCATCTTAGCTGAAGGTCGCATGAATGAAGAACGACAACAGCAACAACAAAACAAGAAGAAAGAACGCAAAATGATGGCTAAAGAAGATTCCCTAGACCAGTATATGATTCAGACAGTGAGAAGAAAATCTATAAATGAAACAAGTGAAGATGTTACAGAAAAGGGAAACACATCAAAAGTAGGTCAAAGAAATCATTCAGCATAGCAACCAAGGGGGGCTCCCTCACTTTTAGGATCTCCCAAACCCACATTTACCCCAATAGAGGAAACCAAAAATGTTAATATTGGAACGGAAGAGTTCCCAAGTTCATAAAGATTGAAACACTGATGGAGACGGAAAAAGAGAAAAATTTGATCTTACTACTTCGAGATTTTGTAGACATATTTGCATGGAAGATGGATGACATGCTAGGCATCGACCCAACATTGTACAACATGAATTACATATACACCCCGAAGCTACACCTTTTCGGCAATGCATACGTAAAGTTGCGCCCGAATATCATGTGTCAATTGAAAAAGAATTAAAAAAGCTCATGGATGCGAGATTCATCCGAGAGGTGCGGTACCCAACTTGGATTTCCAACATGGTGATTGTACCAAAAAAGAATGTCGGAGTTAGAATTTGCATAGACTTCACCAATTTGAACAAAGAATGCCCGAAAGACAGTTATCCACTTCCCAGCATAGATCAGTTGGTGGACGATGTTGAAGGTCATGAAGCCTTATCCTTTATGGATGGACAATCAGGATATAACCAAATCGCACTAGCTGAAGAAGATCAAGAGCACACTGCGTTCTTTACTCCATGCGGTTTGTACTGTTACACCAGGATGTCATTCGGGTTAAGAAATACGGGAGCAACATCTCAACGGTTGGTTGGCACAATTTTTAGGCCATGGATAGGCCATACTCTGGAAGTCTATGTGGATGACATGTTAGTAAAAAGTAAACTTGCAACAAATCATTTACAAGATTTGAAAGAAATATTTCAAGCCTTGCAGAAATACAGAATGGAGGTCAATCCTGACAAGTGCATTTTTGGGGTCACTTCAGGGAAGTTTCTGGGGTATTTGGTTACCAAAAAAGGAATTGAAGTTGATCCCGCAAAAGTTCAGGCAATAGTAGATATGCCATCTCCAAAGAATGTTAAAGAAGTGCAGAAGCTAAATGGTTGCTTGGCCACACTCAGTAGGTTTATCGCAAGATCATTGGAGAGATGCAAACCCTTTTTTGATATTCTAAAGAAGAAAAATAAATTTGAATGGAATGAGAAATGTGGGCAAGCTTTCCAAAATATCAAGGTCTACCTCGCAGCATTACCTACACTGCAAAAACCAAAGCCTGAAGAAGTTCTGGCCTTATATATTGCGGCGACCGAAGACGCAGTAAGTGCGGTGTTAGTCCGGACCAATGAGAAGATTGAAAAACCCGTGTATTATGTCAGTAATACTTTGAACCCCGTAAAAAGAAATTATACAAAAATTTGAATAATTAATCTTAGCACTGGTGTTTGCTACCCAAAAATTACGTACGTATTTTCTGACACATTATGTGCGGGTACCAAGCAAAGCACCATTGGAGTCAGTACTGAAGAATGCAGGAAAAGTCGGAAGGATAGCAAAATGGAACGCACAGCTCGAACAATTCAACATATTATTCTAATTAAAAACTGCACATAAGTCGCAAATCTTGGCTGATTACCTTGCGGATTTTCCGTTGGACGATGATTTCGAAATTTTAGGTTTGCCCGGATTTGAAGATGATGACCCTCAGGATATCTTGAATTTTGTAAATCCCCAAAGATGGGAAGTATTTGTTGATGGAGCCAGGAATAAAGAAGGTGCGGGAATTGGAATCATAGTTACAACCCCTACAGGGGATAGAATGGTACATTCATTCCGACTAGAGTTCGATGAACATACAAATAATATAGTGGAGTATGAGGCTGTGGTTCACGCCCTTAGACTCATCATTGAGTTGGGGATAAGCGATGTCCGACTCACAAGTGATTCACAATTAATAATTTGACAGGTTGAATTAAAATATCAAGCGCTTGATGAAGACCTGATAGAATATAAAAATCTTGTGCAAAGACTGGCGCTTCAGATTCCAAATATAACCTTTCGGCATCTATCTAGAGATAAGAATCGACATGCTGATACGTTAGCATTTATTTCTTAAATGATAAAGGATCGAAATACATTAGCGGTAAATATTGGGCGTATTTATGAACCATCAATCAAGTTGTGGGCAGTTGAAAATATGGAAGAACAAATTGGGGAAGATATTGAAGATGCAGCTATCCAAAGTGATGCAAATTTCCCACAAAAAATAGAAAACGACCTAATTGGAGAAGATTGGAGAGTTTCAGTCCATTAATATTTGCAAGATGGGATATTACCCGCAAATTCTAAAGAAGCAAGGAAGGTGCGGTTAAAATCTGTAAATTATCAGTTGCGGGATAGAATTCTTTACCGAAAGTCTTTTTTGGGACCGTTACTTCGATGTTTATCACGAAAGGAAGGGTTACGAATTCTCAAGGATATACATTATGGAGATGCGGGAAATCATAGTGGAAGACGGTCACTGGCATTAAAGGCAAAAACGCAGGGATATTATTGGCTATTTATGCATAAGGATGCGGAAAACATGGTAAAAAGGTGTGAAGAATGCCAGTTTTATGCGAAAAAAATAAAAAGCTCCCATAACAGAACTTAATTCGATGCTCAGCCCTTGGCCATTTGTAAAATGGGGGATAGACATTGTCGGGCCATTGGTGGAAGGAACTAAAAAGAGAAAATATTTGATTATAGCCACATATTATTTCACTAAATGGGTTGAGGCCAAAGCTCTTGCACGAATCAAGGATACTGATGTATTTAAGTTCTTATTTAAAAATATAATTTGTAGATTTGGAATTTCGGTAGTCATAGTCTCTGATAATGGACAGCAATTACAAGGGAAAAAATATAGATATGCTTTTCGAAGCATTCAATATACAAAAAAACAAGTCAACCCCACTCTATCCGCAAAGTAATGGACAAGCCGAAGCAACAAATAAGACAGTTGCCATGAATCTAAAGAAAACTCTTGATGGTCACCATAAACGGTGGTGTGAGCAGCTTCATAATACATTATGGGAATACCGTACCACAAGAAGGAAATCTACTGGTGAATCACCATTTCTTCTTACTTACGGAACAAAAGCAGTTATTCCAACGGAAGTCATTCTACCCACTACAAGAACAAAAGCATGGGAGAAAAAATTAAATTCAGATTTAATGTTGGAGAAGTTGGATGACCTAGAAGAAAGAAGAGAATTTACAGGAGACTGGCAAGAGAATACAGTAAAAAAGTAAAGATGCGGAATTTTGTGGAAGGACAGTATGTTCTGCGACAAATCCCGGAATATCAAAGAGATAAAGCAGCGGGAAAATTTGCACCTACGTGGGGAGGACCTTATATTATACAAGGTGTTGCAGGACAAGGATCGTACCACTTACGAAATATGGATGGAGGAATTTTTACAACATCCTTGGAACGCCCAATATCTCAAACCATACTATGCTTGATCCATAATGCAATTGTGCAAAAGTCTGCGTTCGTAATAGGTAAAGCATATCAAATGCAATCTTCCTAAAAGATCCAAATAAATATCTATGACTATAATATTTTTCGCAACATAGATGTCTAACATTATATTAATTTTTATATCAGTACTCTCCACTTCAGGAAGTGCTCACAATTAGCAATACAATTATACGACAATTCGGTTTCACGTTAGGTAAAGCTACAAATGTAACCTCTCTAAGAAATTCCATGTGAATGTCTATGAGTGTATGACTATTGGGTTTTTCTCCAACAGGGGTGCCTAACCATTTTAGGAGACTTTCAGGACCGCATCCTAACTTCCTCCTGGCCCGAGTGAAGTTAGACATGTATTACACCCACAATATAACTCAAGGTACAAAATTTCCTTGCGGTTAAATAAATGCACTCATACAATAAACTAACAATCAATGTATATTCAAAATCTATTTTGCAGGAATAAAGTTATAAGGAAAGATGAAAAGGCAACTACAATAAAGAGATGAAGAAGAATGAAACAACAGAAAAGAAAGCTAAGGAGTGGGAAGAACGTCTTTAAAGGGAGGATTATTTGGAACATCTCTCCGCTTGCAAACTTTTGTAAATCCACCGGGTTGTACTTGGTCAAGAGTGTTATTGACCGTTTTTGCAATTTTAGCTTTAGCTTCGACTCTTAACCATTCAATATAAGCTTTTCTATTTTTAATCTCCACTTTGAATTGATTTACTTCAGTTTCGCATGTCTAGACTCTTCTTTTCAAAAAGTTTATTTTCCCTCTCTCAGCAGCTAAATCCCGAACAAGGCTTTCATTCTTCGCAGCCTCATGTTTTAGAGTCTCTTCAACACTCTTAGCATTAGAAGATAAAAGCTCAAGTTCAGCTTGCGCTTCATTGGCTTTTGTGGAGGCAAGCTCAAGCTGAGTTTGCGCTTCATTAACTTTGACAGAAGACAACTCAAGTTGCCTGTTGAGTTCTTTTATCCTAGTAGTTGCGGCACCAAGCTCTTCCTCATCCTTAGCAGCTCTTTCTGTTGCGTCCTTAAATTTTTCTTCAAAACATGAAATTAAAGTAGCGGATCAATCAATACGGGAATAATATTGAATTTTAAGCTTACGATCAAATAGGATACCACTAACGAGGGATTCAAACTCTACAAGCTCACGACCCATTGCATCTTTCATAATGTCAAGGAAATCATATTCTCCCGAAAGCTCGTTGTAATCGGCTTTGAGTTTTTCGAGATGTTGTTGACACTGAGTTAACTCTATGTCATTATCCCGCAGATGATTTAACTTAGATGTGCATCTTTCCATTTCTTTGTGCAGCCGGAGAATATCGCTCTCGCGATGAAGAACAGAATCAAATAAATTTAGAATCGTAGCTTGAGCATCCGAAAGGGCTTTTCCCTTAGCATAAGCCTCTTCAGAAGAGTTTTCTCTGTCCTCAATAAGCTGAGCGATGTACAAAGAAAGTTGTGAATGATGATACGATCCAGAATAGAAAAATCCGTAAGGATATTCCGCCGTTCCAGACAAAGCTTACGGTTCTATTCTTCCAATTTTTCAGATATTTCCCGTGCTTCAGAAACGCAACCTTTAGTCCACAGCAAAGTGGAATCAAATTCTACTTTCTTGCGAATTTTTTCCACGAATAAAATCCGATGTTGTGATTCGAGTTCATTATACTTCCGAATAACCGAATCATGACTATCTACAAGATCATTGAATTTTGTCTTGATCTCCATATTCTCATTATTAACTTTTACAACATGATCTCTCAACTGTGTAATCCTATGCTGCATCCTAGATACAAGTTCTGAATCCCCCGCTGATCCCATGAAGGAGTTCAGAAAACAAGAGAAATAAAATAAGAAAAAAGTAACTGCGAGAAAGAATAAAACCTTAGTTATGAAGATTAAGCATTTGTTGGCGGAGCGGATCATTTTCCCATTTCAAATCTAAAGCGTCATTTTCTACGGCCCTAAATCGGGACTCCATCATGGTGGACCGCGCTTCGTTGAATTGATTTTCGGTATGTGCCACACTTTGACCTCGTCCAAGCTGCATAATTAAGGTTATGATCAAAATAAAAATAATAAGAAGAAATCAAAAGGAAGAAAAGCAATTAAAATACATGTAGAAGAGCTTGTTGCGGAAAAGAATACACCTGTCTGTCCGCAAGTGAGAGAGTTTCCGCAAGAGAAGAAGGTTCGGCGATACGGAATAAAGGATCGACGGCTTCACCTTGATCTTTCAACCAAGCATCTCTAACTGCTTCATATGGAGCAGCTTCCATGGACTTACGCTACCGGGAGACCGAAGAGCTATCCTACTTCACCGGAAGAGAATTACAGGGAACAGACAGAAGGTTCTTTGACATGGACCATCGAAAAGCTTCTTCTTCCTTATCCAAGAGGTTGGAGGTCTCACCAATTTCCCTTTCTCTGCTTGGTTGCGGGAACTTCCAATTTGGCTGAACTGAATCAGCAGCAGCCATGCTCGAAGCATTAACACTGGAAGGACCAGCTCCAGCTATAGTATCTGAAGGCACATTACTCATCAAAATAGTAATTGCCGGTTCATCTACCTCCGCAACATGAGTTTGCGGGTTCGCCTCAGCTGAAGTAATTATGGGATCTTCTTGAAGGTTTCGATCCCCTTCATCAGTTAAGTCATCTTCATCAGAAGCGGCTTCAAGCATCTCATCACCATGAAGAGGCGAGAATTGAAGATAAAAAGAAGGATCGGGAGCGATAGCTTGGTGCGAGACATCGTCGGAAGCATGTGAAATTTCTTCCGCAGCACCAGCTTGTTTCGCAGATTCAAAGTTCGCTACTTGAAGAAGAACATGATGATCTCCTTCTTGTCTTTCTGCGGTAGAGCTTCCTTCACCCCTTGAGCGTGAAAGATGAACAGTAGAATCATGAATCTCACCTTCTTCCCTATCTGTAGAAGCACGGGGTGCACCCTTTGCTTTCTTCCTACCCTATAGATGCACCACAATAATTCATTGGATGAAATTCTAAAGCGATATAAGAAGTCCTCAGATTAAAGTAATACCTTTTCAGCAAGGGGTGCGGCCTTGCGTTTTACCCTCGTATCATCTTGTGTGCCATCATCAACCAACGGTACAGTTTCTGGCTCAACTTGTGGCTATAAAAAAAAGAGAAAAATTAAATCATTTAATGGAAACTCTAATCATTAAGCAATATATAAAGCACAAAAGATAGAGAGAAAATCTACGTACCTCAATGACAAGTGGGAACTTGAAATCAATAAAATTTAATCGCCAAGGGCAATAACCGTTGAAGCGAGTAAGAAGATCGTAAGCTACGTTATTGGGAGCAGACCCGAAAACCCATGGACCCTCAATAACAAGAGGGGTGCGGTACCATTTGTAGTCGTGATCTTCCCGAATTCTTTCCCTAAGAGGATGCGTTGTCCCCGGAATATACTTTAGCTTTGCGTTGTCAATTTCCGCTAACAGACGGAACCCCTCACCACCTTTGCAGTTCGGGCCAACACTCCATCTTTTGAAATTCTTTGCGGCAACATTGTTCGCATAAGTAGCATGGAAGTTTTCCACCGTATAATATTTACGTTCCGCAAGGTCTGGAACGTAATAGGTGAAGTTGGTTCTTCCTTGATTGCGCATGCTACATTCATCAAGTACTCGCCACCAATTTCCATTGTACTGTGTGATGGATCGGACTAAACTATAATGGGATTGATTGCGGCTGGAAAGAACTTCGAATTGAAAAGGATTTTCGTTGTCATATAAAGAAAGCTGAAGACCCGCATCTAAAACTTCCGCAGGGATTAATAGTCTGTTGTTGGTGTAGTCAGAACCTTCCATC
>JAJJMC010026675.1:0-34235 GCA_023531435.1 Papaver californicum
TCTGGAAAATAGAAAGACACCCCTCCATCGTAAAACTCCTCGGTTTAGGTCTTTCGTTTACAAAGAAAGCCTCCTGCCTGTTGTGTAGCCGATGAAACCTGTTAAGGAGATTTTGGGGGCTTGTGTTTCTGTTGAGTCTACTGTTGATTCTAGAGATCCAAAAGATGTTCAAGAGGAATTTGATAATGGTCATGTTGAGGTTCCTCATCTTGATCGACCTTGGTGTTTTCAAGTTGGGTTTTGAGTCGAGGCAAAAGGGGTTGGTTTCTTATCCTCAGGGACAGTGGTGGTCTAAGATATCCTCTGATAATAAAGGTTAAATTACATTGTCAACTGAAGAGAAACGTAATGAAACTTTGAGGGGTGATATATCAATGAACATAGATAATTTAAGAAATTGCAACACAACATCATCTGCTCCTAGCTTAGTTTAATCTATATATCTCAATTAGGCATGGTGATGTTTTAGAATTTTGCACGGCGAAATGACCTATACGAATATTTAGCACAGTTAACAACACATAAATGTGCAAACAAGTCTGTGCTTTTGTTTCTATAACATATCAGAATACCTCTAGTAAGACAAGGAACTCGGTTTATATCAAAGTTGCTTGCTTTTCAACTCCTATTACTTATTTTTCTTAACAACCAATGCTAATTTGCACAAGTTAAACCAGTAATTCACTAAAGCGCCTCGGTTAATTTTATTTCAAAGCTTTATGGTGAAGCAAGAGCGTCTGAGTTTTGCGCCTTCCACAAAAACAAGGAATTAATTCAGAAAAAGCAAGTAATTAATTCAACTATACTAAATTACTAATTATTATTCATAGAAGTAGCTAGATAGGTTGTTAATAACAAAATTCACCGACAGAAAAACATCTCAGAAACAGAAATCCATATCAACATACTAAGCATTTGCTTCACTATCAATATCATAAAAATTGAACCTACAAATCATATATCGTTGCTCAAGTGCGCAATGCCTAGCAATGTGAAACACTTCTCCATGACCGCTTTTGTAGCTGCAGCATAGAGCAATTTGCTTTCCAGAACCTGCAACAAGCAGTAACTTAATTCATAACCCTGCAAATATATAGAAGACCACCGTTTGGGGCACTAAATCATGAAAACAAGAGAAACTAGTAGAGTTCATGACTACTTCAGAAAGCGATCTACTGTGCACAGAGATTAGAACCCCAAAAACAGTAAATGATGCACAAAGGCGAAAGAACAACAAACTCTTATCAAGGATATAATTTCTCAATCAAGTGGTGATATCAACACTACTCAACAGATCCAATGTCCAAAATGCTGAAGTTTGAAAATAATTTCATTTGCTATAACCAAAATGTACATAACTCTATAAGCTTACAGAGGCCTCTGGTTATGTTCTGCAGTAACTTTCTTATGTTCATAGCATTCAAAAAACAAAAGGGAAAATATGTATTCTTTAATGGTAAGGCAGCATCATTAGTTAATCAGTCTGTTTCCATGATTTAAGCCGTAGTTCTCTCATTAGTATCAAATGTTTAGAAAGCTTTTATTCAGTGAAAAACCAGACAAAACTCAGGAGTATAGTTATCCGGGAAAACTTGAACGGAAAGAGAGAGGTGGGGTTGAATCTGAAGAAAAGGTCCTCAGTATTTCAAAAAGGGTCACACATTTGGAAATCCAGAAATATCTACTCTATTAGTCAAACAAAACAATAAAGAGGCCAGATAGCTCATCTAAAATCTTGTTTTCGTAAACATGCTGATTTTCAATCATCCTTGAAAAATACCTGTAAAAGATCCATATTGTTAGCAAAACTAGCAGAATTGTTTTCTTCAAAACTTTAAATGACATATGCTCACGTCCAATTGTGCATTGGTTAGCTTCCTGACTAATACAACGTTCCAGTCAGTGTACTTCTCACGCATATATACAATTAAAGCGGCAACCTGCAACGTAAAAAAGTAAGAAAATATATATGTTAAGAGATGCAAACACTGAGGTTCCCGCAGCGAAAAAATGGACGGTAATTTTAATCTATAAAGCAACCTGAATGCCCCAATCCAGGACTTGGCTACATCGAGTAACGCTGTCCACTTTCGAGAAGGCGAACATCCTAGAGATGCTATCGATGGTTGACATTAGTTAGTGAGCAGTCATTCGACATCCAAGGAATGGAGAAGAATACTCAATCAATATCTTATTGACCTGCAAACTGTGGGGAGCTTTACCGAGCTGTAAACTGAATTGCACCACAGTTTGCAGGTCAATAAGATATTGATTGGAGCCCAATCTCCAATTCCCTTTTCAAGCATATCTTTAATAAGCTTGGGCAACCATTGATCAAGATCAAAGAAAGATTCTTCAGGAATTGAAAACCTTGGTTTCTTACGAAGATTTACAGAAATTGATTTGTTGAGCTTCACATGACCACCTCCAGAAATTGGATTGCAGGGTTTTTTAGAACTGGTGGATTTGGGAGGATTCACCGTTTTCTTCACCCGATTCATCACAATTCTCTTGATATGGATTCTCTAATTCACATAATGCGAAGTCAAGATAAGAAGAACAAAGTAGCGATGATGAGCATCTCTTGGATGGTATTAGTGTTGGTCGTTGCAGCTGTTGTTGTTGGTACTAACCATAAAGAAGTTGATGCCATTCCTACTGTTGATATTACTGGTGTTGATGTTGGTAATGCACCACCATCAAGGCCATTTGCAAACTAACAAAGTTCAAACGAGTTTGTGTTGCAACCTTAAGAAAAGCAAAGCCTAGTCAAGGAAATGATCCAAAAGAACTCATAAAAATTGGATTCGAGTCGATCTTGGAACAGCTTCATGTATCTCTCAAGCATTCAGAGGGATTACTAAAATCGGAGAAAGAACCGAGGGCCAAATTAGCTCTACAGAATTGTCAAGAACTTATGGATTACGCAATTGATAGTGTCACTAGGTGTATTGATCACATTGGTTTCTTGGATATCTCCAGCATTGGTAAAGCCGTAAAAGACTTGCAGATTTGGAATATCGTCTTCCTTGACATATCAAGATACATGTTTGTATGGTTTTGAAGGATCAACAAGTATTTCTGGGGAATCCATGAAGAAGGCACTGAAGCATACCATGGAGCTGACTGATAATGGACTTAGCATAATTTCAGAAATTTCATCAATCCTCGACACCTTCCAAACTCCATTTCTTAAACACGAAGATAAATCAGATTCAGCAGAATCAGCAGAATCAGCAGAATCAGCAGCATCAACTACACCAAATTTGTGCAAAACAGGGGAATCAAAATCAAAATCAGTTTGGCCAAGGGCCACGCGAGGGCAACGCGAACTCCTTCAGACAAGTCGCGTTATAATTACTCCCAATGTTGTTGTAGCTCTTGATGGGAGCAGTAAGTATAAAACAGTCGAGGAAGCACTCCAAGAAGTTCCTGTGAAGAACAAGGAACCCGTGTAAAATCCTCATGTTCAAAGACAACACGATTCAGATAATATGACAGGTAATCATCTCTTCTAAAGGAGCAATTTTAAGATTCTCTAAAGGTAATAGCAATAAACTCAACATTCCTGATGACTTAATGCTCTCACAATTCAACATCAATTTGTCAAGCTTCTATGAGGTAATCCAAAACTTTAGAATTCAGATTATTTTCAATAACTACAGTATTAACAGGATTCTTGTTCTTCTACGGAAACTTTTATGCAATTTCAATTTCAATGACGTTATGATTATCTTATCCTTCACAAATAACAAATACGCATAACAAATAAAGGGTTGAGGTTTATGCAATTTCAGATTTATTTTTGAGTGCCTGCAAGAAAGGAAAGTTCAGGTTTGGAACATTACCACCTTGTGCTCCGAAAACCACATGGAGAACTTTTCCGAGTCCGCACATACCAATTATGGAGATGAGTACATAAACCATTTCTTCCTTCTTCCTTTTCTTTTTGGTCTTCTGAATCTTTAGCACCAACACAAACAACTACGATTTACTGGTAATTTTTCTTCTTCCTAACACCTCCGCATCGATCTTTAACAGGAAAAAATATAGAGAATAAGTGTTTAACGATCTTCTTTTAGTATTTAGATCAATCAATAACTTACTTTGATTCTATCTACACATTACATGTTTGATTTTAGAAAGGGAAGACAGACTACAGCTTGAATCGTCATCTCCCTCTCAAGCTGTTTTTTATATATTGTATAGGGTTAGGGTTTAGGACCCCCACTTAAGTATCTGTTTTTTTTTCATTTTTACCATTTACCCAGTGGATTAGGGCAGGTAGGTTGTTCAGGGGAGGTGGATATGAAGTGGATATGGGGTGGTAATGAAACAAAAATTCCAACCTTTTTCCCAACTTGTATTGTAAATGAAAAATTGTCAAGGGAATACTCTTATTAGGGTTGCACAAAAAATCGACGAAATGAGGAAATCTGATCAAACCAGATCCAAAATAGACCGAACCGAGTCGAACCGATTATTTAATGGTAATCAACGATTTAGATGGTTGAAAAACCGACTTATATTCACCCTTTAAATTGAACCGAAACCATCGGTTTATAACCGATTAGCAGAAGCCGTTCGATATCCTTAATCTTTTCTATTTATTAGTCGTACCAAGAAAATCAACTAGCAACAACTCAAATCTCTTCATTTCTTTTATACCCTATCCTCTTCTTCTTCTTCTTTTTCTTCTTCTTCTTCTTCTCTAAACCAAAAGGCCCAAAGTGATAGTCATGTAACAAATCAGATTTGAGCAACCAAGTACTCCAAATGATGATACTAAGTGAGGGTTGGTTTTTGTTTTATATTTTAGGTTATTAATATCAAGGTCGCGAACCGATAGGGTTTTGTTTGATGTTAATGAGTGATTAAGCTTGTAACAAGGGGGAAAGGGTTTGAAAATGAGTTTTTAATTTATTTGGGATTGGTTTGTTCGTGAGATCAAAATATGAAGGGGATTTTCTGTTCTTATGATTGATTTGGGATTGATTTTTATTGATTGATTAATCATGTTGACATGAAGTATGTTAAGATGTTAGATTTAGAATATTTGAGATGTTGAGATGTTAGATTATTATCATCTTTTTTCATGTTGTTTATGTGTATGAGAAAGATATGTATAACTTAACATGAGATTTCATTTGATATGTTTTTGCAGTGACTTTGATTTTAGGTTTTTGCTCAATTTCTTTTTGTGAGGTTTATTTAAAATTAAGTTGGTTGTATATTATCGTTTACCATAACCGGCCGATTTATAACCGAACCGAGTCGATATGTAACCGTATCGAATCCAACCCGTTAATGGTAATGCTCGGTTTTAAATCTTGAAAACCGAGGTCTTTGGTTTCTATTTTGGTTGGCTCAATAACCGAACCGTACCATGTGCAGCCATGACTCTCATACATTTGAGGATACTCACTGTTGCATGGGGCTGAATTTTAACTAAGGGGTTTTTTAATGATAAAATGCTAATGTTGCCCTTTACACTAATAAACATAAAAAAAAAACTAATAAACATAAATTAGGTATCCCTTAGAGTCGTCATTGGTTTGTAATCATAATGCAATACCGATTGTACAGCCGGCATGTTTGAAAAGAGTGCCGACTGTTCATCGAATTGGAGAAACTTAATCCCTAAAGTACGGTTATGTGGGTTTGTTTTGATTGATCTTTCGCTCTATGCATCTCAACGTTTGCCATCTTCTCTCAAATAACATATTAGAGAACCAAAGATTGTTGCAGCCTCAACAACAAAGGGTTTTAGCACAGACCCAACTAAGCCTACGATAACTATTTTTTATGCACCTAATTCTTTTACTGGTGTGGTCGGTGCAAGACAGATATTAGCTATCCAATCATGGCTTTCTTTATCTGCAGAACTTACTGTAGTTCTTTTTGGTCAAGACCCAAATCTTGTTTCTCTTGCCGGTGCTCTTGGTTCGCGGGTTTCTATCGAATCCAGCATCGATTTTACATAAGCTATATATTGATCCAGTTCATTGATTTGATTTCAGTATCTTGTTTCATACGTACCTCTTCAGTATGCTTGTCGATTCGTTTGCGCTTATTTTCAATTTTCGTCTCACTTAAACTCTTTTGATGTTAAAAGATGTGGCGCGTTTTAAAAAAACAACAACATGAAACACTGTACTTTACTTGTTTGCAATAGTTAGAAACATTCAATTCATTAGAATAATTTTGAATTGTTAACATATAGATGAACATGGAGTAGGATAGATTGAGAATGTAAGATAATCCTTTTCATATACAAATACTACACATCTATTTTGACTTTGTTTTGTTTCAGCAAGATCAACGATCATTTTCTCCACATCTATAATCTATTGATTTTAATCTTAGCAACACTTGGGAATATTCAAGGATAATTTAGACATTACCAAAATTATTTGGATAAGGGGTTCTTTAAATTATTTCATAATGTTTTTTTTTATTTTTAAAGTATCCCTTGACTTATGAGAATATTCTCCAATTGAGGGTTCTAAATGGACTTGACACCCTGATATTGAATTGCTGCTACAAAGTAATTCACTGCCGATACTAGCTAATATCATAAAATAGATTTATTTATACTCCCTCTGACCTTTTTTTATTAGTCCTCTATTCTATTTCGTTTGTCTTAAAATAGTTGTCAACTTCTGTTTATAGTCATATTTTTTCATTAAACTATCAACTATACCCTTAATTTTTTATAATTATAAAATCATTTTTAATATAATCCAAAACGAAATCTTAAAACGTATCTCCGTAAATAAAGAAACAAATCCATTCAATATCTTTCCTATTTATCTTCATATTTTTTTAATTTTTTTTATTTATAACTAAAATACGTAAAAAAAAAAAACATTTATAACTAAAGATATGTAACGATTTTTTTTATCTTCTTTTAACATTTCTAAAAATAATAAAATTACCAAATATATATTTTTCTTATATACTATATATTTTTTTAATTATTTTTATTAATGATGTAGCATTTAATAAGGATAGATTTGGATATTACTCCGGTCTCCTTAATATTTTGACTTTGTCAAAGTAGACTAATAAAAGAAGACTGAGGGAGTATTTTCTATAAGCAAAAAAAAAAAAGATTTACTGATTAAAATAGAGAGAGTACAAGAGGCTTGAACCACCCTAGACAAAAATAAAACAAGAAAAATCAGATGGCTAATTGACCATTACATCAGTAAAAGAAACACTCAAAAGTTTTTGAAACCAGGGACCAAGTGAAAGGAGTATACTTATCCTTGCTCACAACTGTATCAACATTACTCTCCTTATTTTGAAAAAATCTCTTTCGCACTAAATACTCCACAGAATAACAACGTCAAACATATTCCAAATCTTCGATTGAACTCTAGTATCATGTTTATTTTTCTAAGCTTGCAAAAGTATATCAACGTCTTCAAGCAAATCAAAGAAAACTGTTTAGTTTTTTCTCGAAATGAGACCAAATTGGAATAGAAAAAGAACAATGAGTAGCAAGTGGTTGGCACTTTCATCTTCAGCACAGAAAAGACAGCTTTGTGCTAAATCAATACCTCTTGTTCTCAACAGGTCCCTTAGTTAGCAATCTTTTATGAATCAAAGTCCATAAGAACAAACTTATCTTGGGAGGAAAGTTTTCAAGTCCAGATGAAACTGAACAAATCATTATCAATGTATAAAAAATCATCCACAATAGAGATATTGCAACATAAAGGCTATTGACAAGGCCTAACGAGCAGATTCACCAAAGGATCTTATGGGGGTTCTGATATTGAGAGGCTTATGCATCTTGGTGTGTTATGCTGAATAAATTCCCCCATAACTGCGACCCACCAAGAAATGGGTAATATAAGCACTTTCAAGCAATTTTTGTAGGTTTGTTGAATATGCAAGCCAAAACTCATTGTATGCTTCAAGTAATGAAGTATGCACTTCACCATCTCCCAAGTTCCAAAAAGGGTTCATGCATAAACTGGCATGCTTTATTAATAGCAACAAATATATCTGGTCGAGTGAGGTGAAGATATTGAAGTGCTCCTACTATGATGTGATAAAGAGTTTGGTCCTCAAACTTCTGAGATCCTTGTTTCATTATTTTTTGTTGTGCTGCAAGTGGTTAGTAACAGGCTTGATCCCATCAAGCTTTGATCTTATTAACAAATATGTGATGTACTTTTGTTGGCTGAGAATGAGCTGCTTGTTTTGCCTATGCACCTCTATAGCCGAAAAGTATGTCAGATGGCCCAGGTCTTTAACTGCAAAAAAGAACTCAGATTGTTAATGAGTTCCTGTATGGATGTCTCACTTGAGCCTGTTATAATTATGTCATCGACATAAATTAAAACATACAATGTACTTGAATCTGATATCTTGATAAAAAGTAAGTTATCTGCAACAGAACCTTTAAACCCAATATCAGTTAAATAAGCACTAAGTCTTGAGAACCAAAACCTAGGGGCTTGCTTGAGCCCATAGAGTGCTATATTCAGCTTACATACATGATGAGGATAGTTTGGGTCTACATAACCTGATGGCTGCTTCATGTACACTTCTTCTTCAAGGATGCCATGTAGAAACACATTTTGAATATCAACCTGATGCAAAGTCAAACCACGCATTGTGGCTATGGACACAAGCCTTATGGTGTAAGGCTTGACCACAGGGCTACATGTCTCATCAAAACAACCCCCTCTTGTTGGTGAAATCCCTTCGCTACTAACCTCGATTTGTAGCGGTCAACACTACCATCTGCCTTTTGCTTTACTCTAAACACCCATTTAGATCCCACAACATTCATGCCTTGCTCAAATGGTACCAAGGTCCATGTTCCATTTCTTAGATGTGCATTATACTCTTCATCCATTGAGGGACGCCATTTAGGATCTTTGATCGCCTGACTGTAACAGGTAGGAGCCATGATATCTGTGAGAACTAGTGGATGTTTAGTGGCAATTAAACACGGGAGGTTAACTGGTTTGATGATCCCCAACTTTTCCCTTGTAACCATTTGATGTGAAGTTGGTGTTGGTTGTACATATACGGCTGCACCTTCATTTCCCACAGGATCAGCTTCAACTTCATTATCTACTTGTTGTAAGTGTTGTTCAGGAGAAGGTAAAGCAGCTAATAAACTAGGTGGGGACTCTGCCTCCGGATATGCATTCTCTATTGGTTGAATAGTTGATACTTTTTGTTGTTGCAGCTTCATAATTAAAGGTAAAATAGAATTGAAAACTGAAAAGTATAACGTTTAGTTGTAGGACTCACCATATTGGGCTGCTGCACAGTTCCAGCCGTTGTTTTGGCATTGAAAGGAAAATAATCCTCTACAAACTTGACACGGCGTGAAATATAAAGCATGTTAGTGGAAGATGTAAACATAAATATCCTTTGTGAACTCCATTATAACCTATAAACACATAAGGCAAAGATCTTGGTTGTAGCTTGTTGTTATTGTATGAACGGAGACTTGGATAGCAACAGAAGCCAAAGACACAGAGAAAGTTGAAATCTGGTTTCTCATTGAACAAAAATTCAAGAGGGGTTTTTATTTCTTTTTGTGAGGCCGGGCATCTGTTTATTAGATAACAAGTTGTACTAAAAGCCTCGGACCAATGCTTTTGGCATTGAGGAATAAAATAGAAGACCAAACCAGACTCAGTGATATGTCTGATTTGACGTTCAACTAAGCCATTTTGGGATGAAGTATGTGGACAGGAGAACCTATAGATAACACCAAAAACATTTAAGAATTTGCGAAAATCACCTCCATTATCTGATTGATTTTTTTTATTTTGTGATCTGTAAGATTTTCGATTTGCTTCTTAAAATGAAGAAAGCTAGTTAGAGCGTCATATTTGCTAACAGGATAAATCCATGTGTAATGAGAGTAAACATCAAGTAGGAGAAGATAATAATGAAATCCATTTCTAGATAAATGAGGTGAGACCCAAAGGTCTGAAACAATTAAACCCAATGGTTTATCTATGATTGTACTACTAGAAGAAAAAGAAGCTTACTAGTCTTAGGTGACATGAATGAAAGAAAGTAAAAACTTTATTTGTAATTGGTAGAAAATAGTTTTTGATAACTCTTGAATCAGTACGCAACATGGGATGTCCTAATCTTTGATGCCAGAGTGGAATGCTTTTTGAAACATAAGTGTGTGGTGTTGATTATCTATTTCACTCACTCTATCAAAGATGTAGAGGCCATTCTTATTCTTGCCTTGCAACAGTGTGGTCCATGTGAGTTGATCCTTCAAAACAAAAGAATCTGAGTTAAACACAAAGTATATTTTGTTGTCTTTACATAATTTAAAGACTAAAAAAAGATTTGTTTGAATATTTGGTACATGGAGAATATTATTTAAAGCAAAGCAACGATTGTTTAGAGTAATAATTTCACTACCAATGTTCTCAACAGGGAGAGTGTTACCATTTCCAAATTGTATTGTTTCTGTACCATCATATTCATGCTTGATATGCATATTATCTAGATTTGTTGTAAGGTGATGTGTTGCTCCTGAATCCGTGACCCAATTTGCGTCAATGGAGCCTCCAGGTAGAGAAAAATATGTAGTTGGCTTGTTAGGCCTTGGCCCTGATCTGTCTTCCTTGTATCGAAACCATCATTTCTAGCTATGTGCCCAATTTTTCCACATATTTTACATGGTCTTTGATCCTGTACTCTACCTGTCTGAGTGTTTGAGGATTGATTCTGCCTATTTTGGTTGTTGTTGAAGTTACCCCTCCTTGGTTTGAGCTTGTGTGGACACCCATATTGGCCAATGGTTGTTGGAGAAGAACAACGTGTTGCTACAAGCGCATATCAAATGTCAAAAGATGAGCATAGAAGGTCACCATAGTCATTTCTCCAACCATGTTTAAATATGTAAAAACTGGATCATAGGATTGATCCAATCCATTCATAATGAAAGACTGTATATCTGCATCATTTAGTATAACACCGGATGCTAAAAGAGCATCAAACATCTATTTTGCTTTGTTGAAGTATTGTTCCATAGAGATATTTCCTTTTCGAAGATTATGTAGCTCTCTTTTGATGTGCATTTGGCGTGCATGTGTATTTGGAGTAAACCGTGTTTCAAGTGCATCTCATACTTCTTTTGAAGTTTTTAAACCAACAACTCTTGTCATAACTCTCTCAGTAAGGGAGGACAATAACCATCCCATCAGGATTTGGTCATGTTCTTGATATTTAGTGTATTCTGGGTTTATTTGTTGTGTGCTTGGCAGATGTTGAGGTGCTTTTTGCAAGCTACCATCTACACATCCTAGAATATTATAGCCATTGAGTAATGGTTGAAACTGTATTTTCCACAACAAGTAGTTTTTCTCGTTCAGTTTGATTTTGACAATATGGTTTATGTGAAGCTGTTGAAGGGTTTGAGTGTTGGAAGACATTGTAAGCGTGGGTTGGATCTTTTTGGATGATACCAACTTGAGAAAGATGATAAAAAGGTTTTTCCGCTTAATTAATCTTCGAGAGAATACTCTCTATTTAAAGCAATTACAAATGAGATCTTTTCAAGATATTTTGTTACAAAGATAAGATAAGTAACAAATCTGTTGGCGCGTGAGATAAACTAGGCAGGTATTTCTAGTTTATTAGTGACTTATTCTGTGTAGACTGATTCACAGAAGATGCTGCGCTGACAGAAATATCACTTCTTCAGCAATTAGTCTAGATCCAAACATGAACCCCGTGTCTAAGTTACTTTGCTTTATCTGAATTGATGACCAGAAATAAGCATGGAAACCACACCGTTATTGACAAAAAAAAAATCAGTTCAAGGGATCTTTGGTTATATTTCACCAGAGTATATTTGAACTACAGAAGCCAAAACCTCCGCTGATGTTTATAACAATGTTGAAACCAAATGAATTATTTGATTTCAACAAACATATTCTTTAGCTCTAGAGTCATCAGCTTCAAAATGGGTCATACCCTTTTGTTCTGGTAAACCTTGCTTTTCCATGTCTACATGTTGGAAGTTGGAAAAAAAAAAAACCACCCAAGAACATAGATTAACCAATACTCAAACTGATAACAAAAGATATTTGAGTTATTTTGATTTGGGTCCCAAGTTTTAGTACGTTTTAGTGTTTGGGTCCCAAGTTTTTCCAATTTAGTGTTTGGGTCCAAAACACGTCAGTCAAACTAAGTCAACTCATTTTGATACAAATGATTCATATTTTTGACCATGAATGATATGAACCCCTATGTAAAAATAACTCCATTAGACACTAACAAGTTACCACCGATTTGAAAATATTAATTTGAAATGGTTTCATTAACAGGTTTGGGACCCGAAGACTAAATTGGAAAAACTTGGGACCCAAATACTAAAAACGCCAAAATAACTCAATATATTTGATGAAGATTCTGTTGTTGGAGATTTATATTATTTGTATAAATACTCACTTGAACCTAATCTTTTTTTGTATAACAGCAATCTGATAAGTTTTAAGAGATCTATATTGCTAAGCAAGAAAAGAAGCTAGATGTGGAATTGGTCGACCCAAGGTCAAGATAAAATGTTAACTATATTCTGATATAAGGTTCCTCATAGAATTGTTTTAGTCAAAGATATGTGTTAAGTATAACACTTTGAATATGAGTGTTGTTTTTTGTGATAGTTTCACTCCAGTCGAACCCAAGTACAGGAATACAATCATGGTTTGGTCTTAAAAAATTTAAAAGTTAGTTTAACCTCAATTTCATCAATAGCAACTACTAACTGCACATTGATGGTATTGTAAAATTATAGGAAGCCAAAATTTTGGCTTGGTAAGTAGTTAATATGGATTTGCAATAGGTAGTTCAACTGTAAGAATCAATGAGTTGAATTGTAAGATTGCAATGGATTTGCAATATGGATATAATGACTCCGAATTGTAAGATTGGATGCAGTTGAACCAACTTTAACCGACTCTACTGGATTTGGGATGGTTAATTCATTTTAATTCACAATCTATATTAGAGAAAGGATAAATGGGTGGAAAGGGAGAAAAATAAAACTTTAGAATCAAACTGAAACTTTCTAACTTAGGACTGGTGAAGTGGATTGTGATAACTTTTTACGCTATGATGAATAATCCCTCTTAAGTTTAATTCAGTTGATTTTGATGGATGAGTTAAGCCTATCTCTTGTTGAAGGTTTCATACTTCTTATTGGATATAGTCAAATATAGTAAAGTTTATGTTATGGCCAGGTCAAGTCAAGTCTATGATTGAATTGACCTTAGTCTGAGTCCAGCTGTTATTACAGCTCTTCTTTAATAAATACTATTGAGCTTTGTATGTAACAGTGATAGATTCTATTCTTTTCAATGCACAAATTATTGGTTTCTCATGGTATCAGTGCGGAAGATCCTCATCTAAATTTTTCAAACAATTTTTTTCACAATCAATCAATTCAACAGATTACATCTGAAGAATCAACATCTTTTACAGATATCTTTTTTCATTCTTACTTAATTTTTCAATAAATTTTACGCTGGATCTTTTCTTGTCAAGATCCATAGTCAAGTTCTTGGTTCTAATACAAATTTTTGGGGAATAGTTCATGTCTACGAGTTTATACAAGGAGAAATAGAATGGAACATGTGAATAACACAAATAATGATTCTTCTTCCACTGCTCAAGATGGTAGATCTTTGAATTTTTCATTACCTTTTACAAATATAGATAATTTTGTTTCTATCAAGCTAGATTCTACAATTTTTTTGTTATTGCGTGATCAATTTCAGTCAATTTTGATTTCGACTGACTTATATGGATATGTTAATCGTGATGGGAAAGAACCAGAAAGAGAAGTTATGGTTAACGGAGTTTTAAGCCTAAATCCTAAGTGGGTTTATTGGAGAAAACTTGATTGTTTTGTTACCATTTGTATGAAGGCAACATTCACATCTACAATTTCTGGTGATATATTGGGATTACCGACAGCTAGAGAAATTTGGTCCTTTCTTGAGGTTAGCTTCAAAACTCAGCTTCTGGATAGAAAGAGTATGTTAAGAACTCAACTTAATAATACAAAGAAATGTAATCTTTCAATTCTTCATTATCTGCATAATATAAAAACAGTTGATGATTCTCTTGCTGCAATAGGAGAGGAAGTAAGTCTAATTTGAGCATGCATATGTTAAATGGCTTAGGAAGACAATATGATAAATTTTTCATTTCGGCACAAAATAGGGAAGTGTCTTTTACTTTGCAGAAATAAAACCAAGGTTAATGAATCATGAGCAATGGCTCATAGATCAACAACATGATTCCTGTGTGGTGTGTGATACTCAATATCCTACTGCTTTCTATGGCATAAACGTTAGTTCTGGAAAAAGTTTTTTTAGTAATGGTAGAGCAAGAATGAGAGGAAAAAAATTTGGTAATGCAAGAGGGAATTTTTGTTATGGAAGAGGAAATAATAATCTTTATGGTTACAAGAATTACCAAGATTATGGAAGAGGAAATAATAATATTTATGGTTATCAAAATTATGGAAATAATATAAGGAATTTTTCAAGTGTAGATTGTCAGATTTGTAGGCAGAAAGGTCATTATGCTAGTAGGTGCCATTTTAGGTATCATCCACCAACATTCAATAATGTCCAACAAAAGATGTGCAACAACAACATGTTTTTTCTGTATTAAATGAAGATACTTCTTTTGCTGGTCCTTCTATATCAAGTTGTCCACAATGGATCTATGATTCTGGTGCCACTACACATATGACTGGATGTGAGACACTCTTGAAGAATACTTCATCTTTCAAATGCAAGGAGCATGTGCAAGTTGGTATTGGTAAGTCTCTAACCATTGCTTCAGTTGGTAGTTCAAACTTACAAACTTCTGAAACTAGCTTTAAGTTGAACACAATGTTATTAATACCTCAGATGAAACATAATTTACTGTAAATAGCAAAATTTGCTAATGACAATTCTTGTTATTTCAAGTTTGATCAGTATGGCTATGAAATTAGAGATTTATACTCACATGTAGTCTTGTCTCATGGTAAAATAGTTAATAATCTGTATCCTATAAGTCATTTGCCCTTTTTATCTCGAAATCACTATTCTTTGTCCACTAGTTTGTCTGCTTCTCCTCATGTGTGTCATGGTAGGCTAGGACATCCTTCCAAGCAAATAATACAAAAATTACATGATGATAAACATATCATTTTAAATTCTTCTTTTTCTCCAAATTTATGTCATCCATGTCAGTTAGCCAAGAGCAAGAAATTGCCTTTTCAAATGTTTGTTTCTCATGAAAAAAAACCAATGTCACTGATTTATTGTGATGTGTGGGGTCCTACTATTCCTTCTTTGAATGGTTATAGATATTATATTCTATTTTTGGATGATTTTAACAGATCTTATTGGAGTTAAAATCTGATTTTTTCAAGTGTTTTTAACATTTTAAAACTCATACAGAAAATCAATTTCAAACAAAAAAATTATCTTTCCAAGTTGATGGTGCAACAAAAATTGTGAAAGGTCCTTTTAAACTTTTGCTAGAATGTAGTAGAATTTTAATTAGAATTTCATGTCCTAAAACACCAGAGCAGAATAGCCTAGCTGAAAGAAAGCATATATGCACATTACTGAATGGGAAATACTTTTTTGTTTAATGCTTTTTGTCCAAAAGACATCTGGTATGATGCTTTTCTCACTGCCACATATTTGATCAACAGAACACCAACAAAAATAATGAATTTTAAATCTCCTTTTGAAGTTTTGTTTGGTGTAGCTCCAGATTACTCTTTTCTTAAGGTTTTTGGCATAGTTTGCTATCCTCATCTGGCTCACTCAAGAGCAGATAAACTTTTTCCTAAGTTAGTTAAGTGCATTTTTCTTGGACAGTTCTTTTCACAAAGGTTATAAATGTTATAATCCAGTTTCTAAAAAGCTATGTATATCCAAACATGTAGTATGATGCCTTGATAGATAATGGAACTTGGGATATTGTAGCTCCAGAATTACACATGAATATTTTAGGTTCTAATTGGGTTTACAAGATAAAGTAAAAGTCATATGGTACTATTGATAGGTATAAATCAAGACTAGTTGCAAAAGGGCATGATCAATAAGATGGGATAAATTATAATGAGACATTTAGTCATGTGGTAAAGAGTACAACTATTAGAGTAGTATTTTGTATGGAAATTGCATATAATTGGCAGATTAGGCAATTAGATGTAAGAAATGCTTTCTTAAATGGTTATTTAGATGAAGATGTATACATGTCACAACCACAAGGTTTTACTCATCCTGATTATCCTGCACATTATGTTTGTCATTTGAAGAAAAGTTTGTATGGGTTGAAACAAGCTCCAAGAGCTTGGTTTCATAGGTCCAGTACCTTTCTTATTGATTTAATGTTTGTGTATGATTCTTCAAATAGGTATGCTTTTTTTTTTGTTATATGTTGATGACATATTGTTAACTGGAAGTTCTTCTGATCTGATTGATAAGCTAATAAGTTCATTAAAGAAAGAGTTTGCAATGAAAAAGCTAGGTGAGTTGGGATATTTTCTAGGTATAGAAGTTGTAAGAAGTTCTGACACAATACATTTAACTCAAAAGAAGTATACATTGGAGTTGCTTGGAAAAGCTAATATGTTAGAATGTAAGCCATGTAATACTTCAGTGGTTAAGGCTACTGGAGCTTCTGTTAATGATGGGGTTAAGTTGTATAATCCAAGTGAATATAGAAAAATAGTTGGTGGTCTAAAGTATTTGACAGTTACAAGACCAGACTTTTTTTTTTGGAGTGAATTCTGTGTCACAGTTTATGCATTCACCAACTGATGTTCATTTTCAAATTGTTAAGAGAATACTGAAGTATTTAAAGGGTTATATTGGTTTGGAAATTAATTTAAAGAAGATTGATTTAAGTAGACTAAAAGCATATACAGACTCAGACTGGGCAGGGTGTCTAGATTCAAGGAGGTCAACTTCAGGATATGTTGTATTTCTTGGTGATAATTTGATATCTTGGTATTCTAAGAAGGAGCAAACAGTGTCTAAGTCTTGAGAAGAAGAAGAATACAAATGTTTGTCAGTTGCTTCTTGTTTTAGTGAAAATAAATGTACGGTAAAATCATACTTTCATGTAGGTTCGAGAGATCAAGCTCGAACAGGACGAGCCTAAAACAGGAAATGTCCGTTCATGTCCTGCTTCGATTACAAAGTTAGAAAGGATTAGGATAGGTTTTAGGGGAGGGAAGCAAAGAAAGTTGAGAAATATCATGTGATAGGTAGTGTGAAGAAGAAAGGATTCTCTGAGAAGAATTGCCAATTCTGTATGTTTAGTTTCTCCTGACCGATTGTCTTGTTCTTGAATGGAGGAGAACTATCTATTTATAGTTCGAAGGAGACACAATGGTTTCCTCGTAAGTCGTAGAAGTTAGAAAGAGGTGGAAAAGTGATGATTGTGGAGATTGTAGCGGGTGGTGTCCGAAAAGTAAGGAAGACCTGTCAGACCACTACTCCTCATCCTCTCAATTGCTCTATAACCGCCCACTACTTATTACCTTCTTGTTCGTGGAGGTGGTGCCACCATGCATGATTGATATAGACCGCCAGACCAATACCTTAATGAGAATCCCCCCATGTGTTGTATTTGATATCTCGTGGAAATAGTGGAATCATAAGCCATTATTGTTTTGATGAAGTCAAGTCAAGTCAAATGACTTGCTAAGTCAGTGAGGTAAGTTGTGCGACTCACTAGATTGATAATCAGACTGATTAGTGTTGAGTCTGGGAAGTTCAGTGGTCAGGTACTTACTTGGGAGTAACTTGGCACATTTAACAGCTAAATATTAGCTTAGAAGTGACTTAGCATAAGTCTGAGAGGCATTTGAGGCCAAATGTTGTAGAGAGCTTCTTATGAAAAGAGACCTACTAGAATTCATATAAGATTTGATATTCGGCCAATATTAAAAAGAAAGGCGTATTTCTGAGGGAAGTGGATAGCAAAGTTAACACTAGCTACTTAGCGCAAATATTAATGTGCTAGATCTTTCAGTATAAAACGCTAATGTGCTAAGGTCTTAGGAGTAAGAACAATATGCATGGATTTTAACAAATGTTAATTGTACTAGGGCTAGGAAGTTAATTTCAAGGAGGTTTGAAGTTAACACTTCAATTAGATAGTATAGTTAGCACTAAGGTGTTAACACTAATGCACTTGTGGCTAAGTCGCTAAGTATGGATGCGTTAGGCCAAGAGACTTACTAGAGATAGAGACTCATTGGCTAGGGCGCTAAGTCATGGAGGACGCCACGGACGTGCTAGGAACTAGGGATGCGCTACGACAGGGACGCATCAGGCTAGGGCACCAAGGACGCATTAGCACTGCTAGAACGCATCAGGTAAAGGCTAGGGATGTGCTCATCTTGGCACGTCCGAGCATGGGACTCAGTGGAAAAGGGGCGCGCTAGAGCCAAGACGCGTTGGAGAGTGGGAGGGACACATTAGGCTTGGCAGGGACATGATGGAGAGCCAAGATGCGTTGGTGAGCAAATGGATGTGCTGGAGAGCCAAGACGCGCTGGATGGAGCGCATAAGTAGGTACTTGGCCGAGAGGAGTTGGCGCCTTTGGCACTAGGGTCAGCGTTAGCACTTTTAGTGTTAAGGTTAAGGTGCTAAGGTAGTGACGCGCTAGCTAAGGCCTCATTAGGCTAATATGTGCTAGCTAAGACCATGTTAGGTTAGTTGGCGCTTATCAGGTGCTAGGGTTAGTGCCAGGAAAGTTAGCGCTTTTAGCGCTAATGTCGCTAACTGGTGCCAATGTGGTGTTAAGCCAAATAACTGGTGCTAACTTGGCGCTGATAGGAGAAAAGGATAGAGTTAGCTTAACTCAAAGGTTCAATGCGTCTTTTATGTCATTGTTTCTTGGTTGTGGCACATCCAAGAGGAGTGGCGCATTATTTGTGGCTTATATTTAAGCAAAGTGCTAAAGTAGCATATTTGAGCTCAGAATAACAGTTTGAGAAGCCTTCGTTGCGAATGAAGCGTTAAGCTAGAATGTATTTTAGAGTTTAAGCATCAGATATTCCCATATTTTATAGATGAATACTGGAACATCAATGCGCATTCGAGGAAAGTTAAAGGAATTCAGTCGTGGAATTTATGCGACCTGAGACTGGTTCGATATGGCATGAATATTATGAGTATTGAGGAGGCTGCAAGGCCAGTTTAGAATGTTTGCAGAGAACCTGTATTATTAATTCGCTCACGGAATAAGTAAAGATACAATATTCCATATAGAGTTAAAAACTTGTGATAAATACGCACATATCCTTTTTATATTCATGTTGCTTGGCAGAAGGAAATTTTACAATTATATCCCTTGTCAAAAACTCACCATCTATATTTCTGTAGAATTACAATGGTTATCTTCTTTTTTATCTGAGTTACATATTTCAGTATATAGTTCTGCAGTTTTGTTCTGTGATAACAACAATGCATTTTCCTTAGCATCTAACCCTGTTTTTCATGCCAGGACAAAGCATATAGAGATTCAATTTCATTCTGTAAGGAAACTGGTGGAGAAAGGTTTTCTTAAGTTGCAACATGTTTCCAGTGAAGGTCATTTGGCAGATGTTTTTAATAAGGGTTATGCTTTCCTACTCTTTCAATATTGTTGGCACAACTGACGGTTACTTATCAACAATCTCAGTAGTTGTCTTGTACAATGAATTAGTTCTTTGTCTTACTTTTTGTTTTACTTTTTTTTTTCAAACTGATTCTGTCTTTCTAACATCAGTTTGAGACGGGTGTATTGGATAAAGTCAAGTATATTTAAGTTTATATTATGGTCAGATCAAGTCACGTCTATGATTGACTTGACCTTAGTCTAAGTCCACCTGTTATTACAGCTTTTCTGTAATAAATACTATTGAGCTCTGTCTATAACAATGATAAATTTTGTAACACCCGCATTTTTCGCATGACGCTTATTCAAGGACGCCTCATGGGATAGGATGAAGCTTCCTCTCAACCTTATAAATCTTACTCAGGGATGCATTAGGGTGTGGATGCATCAGCCTTATATTATAGTGCTTAAGCACTATTATGCGTGATGCATACTCGAGAATGTATGACAAGTCAAAAATGACCCTTACCCGGGAAAAGCACAAATGTCCTTGACGCATGTTGGAGAGCACATCATAGTGTTATATCACTATTGTGTCGTGATGCGTACTCGAGGATGCATCACTAGAAAGTCCAATAGATGAATGTCATCTCCCCTCCTTATCTTTACTTGTAGAAATACGAGTAAGACATATATAAGGAGGAGGTGTTGGTTAGAAGTTGATGCTTACTTGAGGAAACATCATTGACCCAATGAATTATACCCGAGGATGCTTACCTAAGGAAGCATCCATGTTGCTATGAAGCTTACCCAAGGAAGCTTCACTGATCCATGATGCGTACCCGAGTATGCACTACTAAAAAGTGCAGTCGAAGGATGTCCCTTACCCTTCATTTCTAAATATATGGAAATGCGATTAAGACATATATAGAGAGGAGTCGTTGGTTGGAACCGATGAATCTTACTCGAGGATGCTTACTCAAGGAAGCATCCCTATTGCTATGTAGCTTACCCGAGGAAGCTTAAATGATGCGAAAACATCATTCATTCGTGTTGTGTACTCGAGAATGCGTTATTAATAAGTGCATAATTGGCATATTTTGATTACTATCTTTGTACACTTATATACTAGATTTCATGTGAATTACCTTTTATTATTATTACTTTTGTACATTATGTCTTTTGTAGGCTACATCTCTAAAAAAAGTGAAAATTGAGTGCTTTAAAGGAAGAATCACCATAGACCAGTGAAACTCATTGTAATTCAGGATATTTTTCTCACCATGTCGAAGAGAACAAGAAAACAAATCCAACGACGAAAAAATGAAGTCATTCCGACTTCGTATGAAGAAGTTATAAGCGAAAAGAGGAGTTAAGCTTGTCGGTTTCACGTAACCGACAATTAGACAGTTATATAGAATAGTGATAAAGGCGTTTGTGCTTATGCTAAGGATTTCCTTTTAATCGCATCAGGCTATTTTCTAAGGGCCATCTTCATCCTCTACTTCGACCAGCGAACAACAGAATTAGGTTATTACGGCTGCTTTGACGTTGTTACCTTGATATATGTTGGGCGCAATAATCAAAAATAAAGAAAATTAAAATAAACAAAAGTTATTGATACTTAGCTCCTTAATGGAAGTGATTTTACGAAACAGATGAGCTCCTCGTATCTCCTCAACAGCAACATGGTATGCAAAAAAACTTTAGAAAAACATAGTGAGTCACGTGTTTAACACGCTGTCCTTAAGACATTAGCGCCCGGATACGCTCAAGAGTGATGTTATAGCCTCCATAGGGAGGATATGTCCAGGATAAAATACTCTATTACACCTACTACTAGCATATGTAGTATATGTTCAACTTGAGCTTGACAACTCCGGAAAAAAACCATTAAGGAAAATCTCGAAAACTTGAGAAAGATAATAAAAAGTTATTATTCATGTGTTCTCTCCAGAAATATGGAGAAACCTTTTTTTTTATTATTATATCAAAATAGATTGAGAAAATCTTGTTTATATAATAACCTAGTACAACTTAAGAAGAGAGATTTCCCCGATGTGGGACTAATAAGTTTATATAGTCTCTTAAATCAACTTAAGATTGAAAACTCCTCGATATGGGACTAATAGGTTTTTCATGATCAAAAGAAAACAATAATTTATTTATTTTCTTAAAACCTTAAAATTCATATTTTATATATTGTTTTCCAACAATCCCCCACATAAATGAAAAACCTCAGTAAAACATGAAAAAAACATATAAATCTTGGTAAATCAACACCCCAATCCCACGACCGTGCGTGTTGAAGTCATACTAGCCATTCCAACGTCCTCCCTTTCACACAAAAGTGTGTTGACCCAGGGTCATACTATTGAGTGCATAAATCATAATAGTATGGAGAGTTTTCATCTTTAGTTTCCCATATATAGTGGGACTAAAGGTTCTGTTCACCAAAGTGAAAATTAGCCAGTGATCTCTTAGTGACCCTTAGGTCCTAAGTATCAGTAATACCAAGACCATAAAAAACCCAACATAAAACTCATTTTCTCAAAATGAATTTAAATCTTGATAAAAAACGAAAAATCATATAAAAAGCAAGAAATACCATTTTAGGCAGAAGTGTCCATAAGGTCTTGAACCTTTGCTTAGTGACAGATTACCGAAACTATTTGTTAGAGACAGTAAACGCGATGTCTTGAAATGCTAGCGTTTGGTGTAATTCGCGATAACAACCACGCATCATATCTCCAAGGTTGCTGCCAAGCTCATGCTGTTGTGCTCATTTTGGCCCTGAGAAGATATCTCATTTATCAAAATGCTTTAGAGAATCATCACATATTCTCATAGGAAGCGGCTCACTTCCTTATTCATATAGGTGAGTTCTATCAAGAGTGTTACTGCTACACCTAATTCAATCTTAAATTGAAACTATAGAACCCATTAAGACTTCTTAAAAGTCATCCTTCACATGCAGTCACACTATCACAACAATGTACCATAGGGAGGGACAAATAATGTAATTCTCTTGATAGTGCCTACCTTTAATTACCACAAATTAGTTGTCTCATTGAACCTTGATCTTGGGATCTCCAGTCACTAAGGTTGAGTGTCCTTCATGGAAATTTTATTTCTTGAGCTTAAGTCCCATCCCCCTTGATGCAATAACAAACTATCTCTCTAGATTATCCTTTCGTCAAAGGATCCACTGATTTTTATCTTGACTTCACTAAGTCTACAAAAAATCACTTCATTAGAGAGTAGTTGTCTTACCAAATTAGCCTTCTCCGAGTTTGTATAGACTTTTCCATTGCTCATTTACTTTAGACTCACATAGTCAATTGAGCTTCAGCAGTGGGGGCCACAGGCTTCGCTCACAGAGGAATACCCAACAAAAGGGTTTTAGTAATTCAGTTTCCTCTTAAGCTTTAATTTAAGTAAACGAACTCTGATTTCATCTCAGTCGAGTTCTCAGTGTAATATGTATCATGCACATACACAATTTAAAATGTACCTCAGGTACTGTAAATTTCTGATCAGATCATCCCACTAATTCTTCTGGGATCACAAGTGTATTTGTAAACCTAATTCGCTGCATATTTACAACACATGCATCGAGTTTGACAAAGACCATTTCCGTCAGAATTTCTTCTGGTTCCAATGAACTTTTTGATCATGTTTGTCTACAACAACTTAGTCTTTCAATCAATCATAATCATCATATTTTTTCTAGTGTTTGTAAAAAATATAAAGGCATATACAAGATACATGTACTAATTACTAGTACGGTCATTACATCTTATTCCAAAGTTTGATGCAATATATATCACATATTTGAAATTAAATATGTACCTCAAGCACCCCAATTCTATGGTCCTGTGATCAGAGTAACCCTATAATTATCCAGGATAAAATAAGAAACATGCACACGTATTTTACAACATACATTTGACAGAAACTATATCATCAAAATTTGATTTTGGTTCTTTCTGATCCTTTAGACCGCTTCAACAACATATTAGTTTCTTGTCAAACTTTAAACAAAAAAATTTGTTAGTGGTTGTAAAACACATAACAAAGGCATGTTAAACATATGCACCTTCAATTGATTTAGTGTAAATACACTTATCAAATTCATTAGTGTCACATCACTAGTATTCATCATCATCACATAACAATATTGCTAGGTCATTGACTTACAACTTCGTTCAGGTCAAGTATATGTAGGTGTAATCAATTTGTACCCCTAGCCTAACCAAACCCTTAAGGTTTGTCCACCTTTAACTAACCATTTAAGTACAATGCCTCAACATCCATCTAATGTATCATACTGACAATAATGGAAAATAATGCTTGATGTAGTAATTTTAGAGTCATGTGAGTATATGCCAAGAGATCACTATATTATTCTTTAACAACAATTTCATAAAGTCAAGTCTCTGTCTGACTTATTCAATCTCGTGTGAGAACCCGACCTCTAAAAACTACTGTCGAGAACTCAACATCCTCAACAATAAAATTTATTTTACTCAAATGTTGTTATCTTCAGAACTTTCAACTTATCGTACTACAGTTCTGGTGATCATATGCAATGATTTGCTAAATAAATCGACTATTCATTCTCACCTTAGACCCCCACTCTACATGGTAGGATACATATAAGTCTAGGGTCTTCTATGAATCAGCTTGAGAAATCAAACAAACACTTGTTTCCATCTCATGCCGCCGCCCCCCCCCCCCACACACACACACACAATTATCAGGATTTCTCAACATAAGAAACTACAATTATGTTTCCTTTAGGTTGCATCTAACTAAGACACACTGTATAATGGTACTCTATACCAACATTATAATTTAACATGTTCATGTTTTCATTAACGATTTTCCCTTTTATCTACTGTTGTCTCGTTCTATTAAGCTAACAATCAAAGCATCACAAGACCATATTTCCAAGTATAAAATTTCATAATAACTTAGGTAGATAGCATTTGGCACTAGTTTAAATTCGCAATGCACATATTGAGAATGATATCATAATCTGATAATATCCATACCTGACAAGCCTTGCATATCATTTACCTATTTCTTCAATTATTTTGATAGTTGAATTGTTCATGAAAATGCTTTTGATCTTTTCTATTCTTGGTAGAAGACAAAACATGACTTTTCTGGAACACACGTTCCAGCACTTCTGCCATTTACCAACCAATTCTTTTTATCATCTCCACTGAAAAGTAAAATTACTTAACACAATAAGAATGTCAATTGTTCCATTCAAATTTTAATAAACAATTCTCTATTTCGAGGAGATAAGCACACAACTAAAAAACATAAGTTATCACAGATTAACACTTATTTTATCATTCAAAATAAGATGATAAAACTTCTGACCAACTAGGATTCAAAAAATTGGTTGATACTTTCATTCGATATAAATAATATCAAATTATTAAGAAATTATAAGTTCTCATCTTATCAAAATATTTATTACCAATACATAGTTGTAAAGTTACTTAAGTCTCTCTTCACATTAGACTATCACTTAATCAGTAAGTAAAAAAACTTGGTAGTAAAACCCCTAAACGATTTTTGTGTACATACGTATCAATTCAAGCACATTTGATCGCTTAACCTTCTTGTTGCACTAGTTACTAAAAGATACTTTATACCTCGCTATCCATATGACTATGGTATACTAGTGTATTATGATTCTCATATTTTCAACACCACGTATATTCGACATGATTTATAAATTACCATAGAAATTACTAATACACAATTATTAACCAATCATGTGATTCACGCCAATTGATACTACACATAGCACATATAATCAAAGTTATTTATAACACAATGCGTAACTCATACAAAACTGATTTAACATATAATTATTCATTATCAATGTGATACTAATCTAACACATATAAAATATTATCACTTTAAGTCAAAAAAATCAATTTGTTACTTCCTCTTATTTGTTTATGAGAAATATTTAACCTAAATTGAAATCTCAAGTATATTATGGATAAAAGCACTCACTAGTACCGGTTTTTCATGTTATATCAAAGGTGAGAAAGTACCACTATAAATAGTTGCAAGATCTCATAGTAATCTAGAGCTTAGATACAAATATTGATATTCTGGACAAACATGCACAACGTTTTTACAAACACCATATCTCACAAACCACAACTCCGAATCGGAAAATAAAAAAAATGAGTTTTGAAGATAACATCTAGATATACAAACTTCGTTTGAATCACCATTTCAAAAAACTCATGGTTACCCTAAAAATAATAATTTAGTCAACAATATTTTTCTGCCCGTCAGAATTTTTCAGAAACGTTTCTTCGTTTTGTACCTAAAAAGTACTTTTACAACTCCAAAAATTATGAAATTTGGTGTGGTAATTATCAGGATGTCTATATTATATTTGATTAAAAGGATTTATCGAAATTCCTTCTAAGTTGAGAGATATACTTGAAACTCTATAGCTAACCAAAAAACTCAATTTTGTTTTTCCACTTCACAGTTAACATCCTTTGTTTTCCAATATAATACCAACATCAACGATTCACAAATCGGTCATTCATTTATGATTATTACTAAACCTAATGTCTTAAGATTATTGGGCACAATAATCAAAAATAAATAAAAATCAAATAAATAAAAGTTGTTGATACTTAGCTCCTTAATGGAAGTGATTTGTCAAAACTGATGAGCTCCTCGTATCTCCGCAACAACAACATGGTATGCAACAAAACTTTAGAAAAACAGAGTGAGTCACCTGTTCAACACGCTGTCCTTAAGACATTAGCTGCCGGCTACACTCAAGAGTGATGATATAGCCTCTATAGGGCGGATATCTCTAGGATAAGACACTTTACTATTAGCATATGTAGTATATGCTCAACTTGAGATTGGCAACTCCGAAAAAAAAACTAAGGAAAATCTCGAAAACTTGAGAAAGATAATAAAAAGTTATTATTCATGTGGTGTCTCCAAAAATATGGGGAAACCTTTTATTTTTATTATTATGCCAAAGTAGGTTGAGAAAAGCTTGTTTATATATTAACCTAGTACAACTCAAGAAGAAGGATTTTCCCGATGTGGGACTAATAAGTTTATATATTCTCTTAAATCAACTTAAGATTGAAAACTCCCCGATGTAAGACTAATAGGTTTTTCACTCACAAAAAAAAACAAAAATTTATTTATTTTCTTAAAACCTTAAAATTCATATTTTATATATTTTTTCCAATAATATCATGGATTCGAAGGGAGTTTTGAGTTTTATACACCAAGAGAATCAAGCACGGACGCTCGCTGTTTAGGTGGAGTGTGAAACTTAAATCTGAGTTGAAGTAGATGGCAAAAATGATTCAAATAGTTTGTGACAGTTGGAATCATCGATGGAGAAGAATTAATGGTGGTCTACTGCTGCTGCCATGTGATGGACACTCTGTGTTGATTAGTTGTGATTAATAGCAGTGTTGATGAGAATGTATGTTGATTTGATGATCATGATTGATCATAGTGGTGCTTGATGATGGATGATCTTGCATTTGAGTTATTAAGTGAGCTAACAGAACTAATATAATACATGGGTTGATCTCAAATAGTCATGGAAGATACTGGCAGTGGAGTTATGTTGAATCTCGAGTGGTGGAAGAATTCATTGGTAACGAAGACAATGTAGTAGTTGTTTGTTTCGAAGATATGAAAGGTGGATTGGTTCGATTCAATTGATGGTGAAACAAAGATAATAATGTTCGATGATTTGGCTGTGAAGATAAAAAGAGTTATATGGCAGAGATTTGGTCTAGAAGTGAAGTCGATTTCAAGTTTGAAACAGAAATAAGAGGTGAGTTTGGGTTGTTTGAGAATATATGGAATTGAGTTTGTGAAAACTCAGAAGAAAATAAAAAGCTTGATGGCTTATCCATCGAGTAAATTTGGGAAGCAAAAGGAAAAAGTCAGGAAAAATTATTTTTCTCGATGGCCTGACTGTTGAAGAAGCCATCGAGGAAGAGCGGAACTAAGGATCGAGAAAGAAATTGGGTTTTTTTTCCTGTCAGTTCTATGAAACTGACAAGCCAATTCAGTTTTAAAATAAGATTTTGGGCTGGACTTCTTTGGGAAGCGCAAGCCCATTTGGATGGGTTAGTTTATTTGGAAGGTGTTGGCTATTTTGGACGAGTTTTGGATAGTTTTTGGTGAGTTTGGCAACCTACTTCGACCGGGATTCGAGCACGGGCAATCTATTTTTAAGACCTCTATATAAGAGACAATTTCACTTCTATTTGGAGGATATATTATATCTTTTGGAGAAGAGAAGAACAAGGAGTTTTTGAGTTGGAGATTTTCAACAACCTAGGGTTTGCTTTATTTTTCTATCTTATTACTTCTATGGATTTTAAGAAATCCATTAAGAGCTAATTTAATCTCATTGGTTAGAGATGCAGTCCAAAGTCTAGAACATGTTTATTAATCAAAGTTTTTATTCTTAGAATACATAATCTCTTAATTATCGTTTATGTTCTGCCATTAATATTATTATTATGATTGATTATTTGTTTGTTTAAGTCATGAATTAAATGAGCAAGTGTTCATATCTAGTGCTAGACTGGAGTTTGAGATCCAGAATTGTCGAAAAACTCTAGTTACAAGTGGCATAGCATAATTTCTAATGACGGGATGTTTCCATGAATTTATGTGTAGAAGCATAATCTAAGTTAAATTTTGAGCAGCTTTTGTGCCAAATTTCTTAGAGTAGTCTAAAATTAATAGAGATAAATACTTTCAATAGGTTAAACTTGAGTGACTCTTGCGCCAGGTTATCTAGCGAGAAGATTTCAAAGTGTGGCTCTTGCGCCAGGTTATCTAGCGAGAAAATTTCAAAGTGTGGCTCTTGCGCCTTTGATAATAATAGGAATTTTACCGGAGTAAGCCTGTGATAGGATGCTTTAGGGTATTTTATATTAAGAGAGATTGAATATTGATTTTGATTTGGTTGATAGCATGTTTGATGACGGAAGATGAAACCTCTAACCAGTATTCTCATACATTGTTTACAACCTTAAATTCTTTTTTGCTATTATTTTACTTTGAATTTATTTACAACAATCAAAATTCCCCTGTTTACATAAGTAATCCAAATAATTTGACAACCCATACCTCCCTGTGGATCGAACTTGTTTTATTACTATACTCTTATTTATAATTGCGAAGTGAAAAGACTTGAAAATAAGTTTGCTTGGCTGACAACTGACCAAATTTTTTTGTCGCTGTCGGGGAGGCATATCGGATTGTTATTTGGTTTTTGATTTCTTATTTTTAGTTTTAAATTTATTTTTGAGAATTGTTTTTCAGGTACTTATCTTCTGGCTCCTAAACCGAGACCGAAACCTAAACCTATCGGGTATCCACAAATTGGAATAAAGACTCGGAGAGGAACTATACTGAAAGACAAGCTAGAGGAAGCAATGGGTGATGCAAACCGTACACTCAAGGACTTAGCTTCTCACAATCTGGATACACAACAATGGTTTATTCAAACAACATATACATTTGAGATCAATCTAGGGTTGATCCATGAGCTACCAAAGTTTCATGGAATGACTAATGAAGATCCGAACAAACATCTATTGGATTTTCATAACATAGTCATGGCCATGATACCAAAGGATACAAATGCAGATGGAGTTATGTTACGAGCTTTTCAATTTTCTTTGATGGACACTGCAAATGAATGGTTGTACTATTTAGCAACATGGAATGGGTTTTGAAGAAACTTTTCTTAGAAAGGTATTTTCCTGCATAAAGACAACTCAGATTCCTAAAGAAATTTGTGGCATTAAGCAGGTGGCAGGGGGGACATTGTATGAATACTGGGAACATTATAAGAGATTGGTGGCTAGATATACACATTATCAATTCAGTGATTTGTTGATCATCCAGTACCTCTACGAGGGACTTCAATCAAGTGACATGAATTTTCTCGACGCTGCAGGTGGTGGTGCATTAGTGAAAAAAACAGTAGCTTAAGTTAGAGAGTTAATTGAGAACATGGCAGCAAATTCTCAACAATTCTCATGTCGTGGGTCAGAACCACTCGTCAGGAGAGTCAATGAAGTGAGCGAAGTTTCTGAGCTTCGTCATCAAATGGGAAACATGCCAGCAATGATGCAACAAATTGCAGTCGTGGTGGTGCCAGCATCTACCCAAGGTTATGAAGAGGGAAACGATCAAGTCAATGTTATTTTCCCAAATCAGCAGAGGCAACGGTACGATCCTTACTCTAACACATACAACCCAGGGTGGAGAGATCATCCCAACTTCAGCTATGCAAACAAGCAAGTTGCGGTATTTTCCTCAAATGGTTTTGCAACTCTACACCTAATTCAACACACAGAATTCCTTCAGCTTTTTTTGCTTCCCTCTCTTAAGATCAACCCATTTTCTCTCATCATGACCGAAGCAGAGCGGAACGGCTACTATCGTGGTTTAGGCTTGCTCTATACGATTTTGGTTTCCGAATCTAAATAAAGTACTTCTACAGTACATTATTTTTCCTAGAATCAATTTTTAGGTACCGGTTTTCAATCGTCCTAGTGGTTTTCAACAACAAGTACAACGATCACAACAGTTCAGAACTCAGAATCATCAGAGATGCTTTACATGATGAAGAATATGACTTTAATGATACATAAAAATCAGTAGAAAACTGATAATGCAATCAAAGAACTACAAAAACAAGTGGGCACTATGGCAACTGAGATTAATCATCTGAAGTCACAAAATAGTGGAAAACTCCCTTCTCAACCTCTTAATCCGAGAGATTCTGTCAACGCTGCGACATTGAGAAATGGTACACGAACTGTGAAACCAGAAAATACTGAGAAGAACAAAGACCCTATGGGGCCGGTTTTGGAGAAAAAGATTACTGACTCTTCCCAAACGGATGAGGTACCTAAAGAAAACTCTAAACCTCCTATTTCAACTTATGTTCACCCTTTACCTTTTCCTCGCAGATTTTCTAACTCTAAAAAGGCAAAACAAGGTAAGGAGATTTTAGATATTTTCAAGAAGATTCATGCGAACATTCCACTTATAGATGCGATTAAACAAGTCCCCAAATATGCGAGAATTCTGAAGGACTTGTGCACCAATAAACAGAGATTAACCAGTAATGAGGTAATGAGAGTGGGGGATAATGCTTGAGTTATCTTGCAAAAAAAAATCCCACTCAAATATAAAGACCCCTGTACTTTTGACATTCCTATTGTTATTGGTAACACAATGTTTAATAATGCTATGCTTGATGTATATATGAATCTTTTAATTTAGTGATTCGTCAAAATCTTAGAATGTCGACCAAGCATATAAGGTTAGCACTTTTAAATAAAATATATATTGTCAAACATTTCCTTGTTGTAAATGGGAAGGCCCAAATTCTTACCAAAAATAGGCTTATCAAAATATGCAATAGATTTACCAGCTTGCGTCAACACTGCTCATAATCCATTACTCGAATTTTTGAAAGCATTTTTGATTGAATGTGATGCTTCGGGTAATGGATTATGAGTAGCGTTGATGTAAGCTGGTAAACCTATTGCATATTTCGGTAAGCCTATTTTTGGTAAGAATTTGAGCCTTCCCATTTACAACACGGAAATGTTTGACGATATATACTTCATATAAAAGTGTCGACCTTATATGCTTGGTCGACATTCTAAGAATTTGACGGATCACTAAATTATGAAATATTTTGATAACCAATGCTTGTCTTCCATTGAACAACAGAGATGGTTATCCAAGATTTTAGGTTATGAATACGAGATTGCTTATCATCTTGGTACGACAAATAAGGATGTTGATGTCATATATTGTGTATCTAACCCTCTGTTGCTAGCTCCCACTACTTCCATCTTTTCAGGATTTGATAATATTATTCGAGAACGCCATACTGGTATTGCAAATATCGGTCTTGTTAAGGAGGTGCATCAAAATGCAACTTCTAAAAAGATATTATGTTTATAGCGGATCAAAAAAAAAAAGATGTTTATGTTGATGGGATCCTTCGTTACAAAGGCACGTTGTAGAAGTTCCCACCTCTCAATGTTGTGTTATATTTTTTTCATTAGTTTTATTCAACCTATCTAGGTGGTAACTCCGGATTTCTCCACGCTTACAAGCATTTCCAACAAAAAGTTTACTGCCAGGGTATGAAACAATCAATCAAATCTTATAATGCTAGCAGGGACACTTGCCAACGTAACAAAGCTGAAGATATTGCTTTTACAGGACTTCTAAATCCCCTGCAGCGATGCCAAAAACTTGATGGTAATTTTAATTGATTATCACAAATGTACGACTATCGATTGGAAATATACAATATACGCTTCGTTCCACAGGGATTTTAGAGTTGCAATTTCTAACCTTTAATTTGATGATATGCTAATAACAAAATTGATATTTGATCATATTCTAAAATTCTAAATAAACAGAAAATACTCAAAGTGATTTATAAATGAAAGAAAACCTAGGATGTTGAGATTCATCACAATTATGCTTACTAGATGTTTACAACTATTCTCTATAATTTTATCAAACTAATACTCAAGACGACTGCGGACTAATTGATTGCGTCTTAGAAAATAAATTATTTTTAATTTTAATTTTTTTCTCAAAGGATTAATATTCAACCTCACTATAAGATGCTATTATCTAAAAGAATATTTAAAATGATGAATCTAAGCATCATAGGACACATGAAGAAATTACTATCATATTTAATCAAGAACTAGGAGAATGAGAAATTCATATAGAAAATAATTATAACATGCTATTAAACACAATATGATTTCCCCTCTAATCCTAGGTGAGGGTTCTAGCTTTTCATTGCAAAAAGAATAGAAGAAACTAGAGAACAAACCATTAATCCATCAATTTAAAAGAGTTTACAAAGAAGAACTGACTAACAGCGGCGCTGAATCATTAAGAATCTTTTAAATTAACTAATGAATCAATGACTCCTTTCAACCACCTTAAAATCAGAACTTTCACAATAACTATTCAGGAAACCGTTGCAATAGCAACTGAATACAAAAGTAAAGACCACACTATCAGCGACCCTTTTAACGACTGTTGGTGTAGGTAATTGTTCTTCCTCTTCTTCTTCCTCGATCAAGAACCCTAATTTTTATGATTTTTTTTCTTTGATTTCTCTCACTTCTGGCAGAAGCCAGGCCCCTTTGATGCTCACCCAACTTCTCTTTATATACTACACCACCAATTACTCAAAGATCTTCTCCAAAATCTTTTGTTTTTAATGAATCATATTTTGAAAATCTTTTTTTTTTAAACGAGAATACTCTCGGCCATGATCAAACTTGATTTTCTGGCTCTTTTTTTACAGATCGACTACAATTCTTGATATATCCAGATCTTGAGGAGATATTATCTCCTTTTTTACACAGAATCAAAAAAAGTCCAGGAATATCTTTTTTTTTTTTTTTTTCGTGACAACCTGTTTCTAATATTCACGAGTTTGTTTTTGGTAAGTTTCGAGTTTTCCAAACTCACAGAGACTCTCCTTATTATACAAGAATACATCTTTGTCTTAAATCCAAAAAATCTCCTCCAAACTCGAAGATAAATTCGCACCTATGAGTAAAAAAAAATTTCAGCCAAAAAATTATTTTGAATTCCAAAAGAGGGTGCCATTATTAATTCTTGGTAGGTGACTTTATCAATTTTATGGGTGCCTTTATAAAATTTTAACCAAATTTTTAGCAGATGTTTATTCTTCGAAAATACTTACAAATACAATATAATAATATTATTAATATAAAAAATGAGTAATAGCAATATAAATATGGGCTCACACAAAATTGTAAATATCAAATACCCCCAAACTTATATTTTGCTAGTCCTCGAGAAAATCTAGTCTAGAAAACAAAAAAAAAACAAGAAAAATAAAATCTAACCCATTTTCGCAGGCATCGCGATTGCACTTAGCGTGTGCAACAAGCCTTTGAACCCATAGGTGTCCCTATTGGACGAGTTTTAATCTCGTGAGGGTTTACAAAAGGTGTACCCATAAAACCTTTTACTCCAAACCCTAGCTACTTGAGAACGATTGAGGGTAGACACTAAACATGCTATTTAGTTGGCTACTAAACTCTTTGGCTATATGAGGAATTAACCTGTTTTGAATACAATTGATGTACACGAGTTTACACTCAAGCATACTAAAATTCATATACAAGAAAACGAAGCACTACTCAGAAAGTCGTACAATGGACCACGATACTCGGAATCCAACAAACCATAATCACATGAATAGATTAAGATGGATACGAAGATAAAAGTGTGTGCATGTTGACTTAGGAGAACAGTGTTTCTCAGAATATCTGTATGAACATCATGTCAAGATGAACCTAATGGATTGAGATACGCACCTATTGTTCTGAATCCTAATTCTAATATCAACTCAGCTGGTATATACAAGTGCCCCAATGGTCGATTTATTGAATATATACAATTATTATTATTATTATTATTATTATTATTATTATTATTATTATTAT
>JAJJMC010026706.1:0-23103 GCA_023531435.1 Papaver californicum
CTTTAAATCATTGGTTGTTAATGTCAATGGGAAAATTGACATAAACAGTATCTATGTATTGTTGTTCTTCAAGTCATTTTCAGAGTGTCAGAATATTCATGGGTAACTGTAAAATTGAATAGTGGGGGAGACAAGTTAAAAAAGGGATGTGCAAGATTCGGAAGAACGAAGCCCAAATAAATGCCATGTAAAATGGAAAAATAAAATCAAGAAAAAACATTACGCTGCTGCCGGGGATCAAACCCGGGTCACCCATGTGACAGGCGGGAATACTTACCATTATACTACAACGACTGAGTTGTTGAGCGTATTCTAGTTTTAATTTATAAATGTTTCAAACCGGAAATGGGCCTCTGCCAACAATCTCCCGATTTCAACCTGTTCGTGATGGTTCCGACTTCTGGTACGGTCGTAGTACCTTGTACAAAGGCGGAGCTAGTACTGTAGGTATGGGTAGGTAATATTTTTGCACGGGTAACTAAAGACTAGGCTTCAGAGCTAGTCCGGATAGACAACCGTCTATCCATGCCATAAGTTGGTTTTGTCCCTGTCCTTATGTACATACATATTAAAAAAATCTCACATCCAAAAAACGGTTATTATATATATACTTTGAGAATGAATCATAAATTCACAATTATCAAAAGTTTGTCCCTATTCTCCATGGTGTTTATTTGAATTATTTTTGATCCGCGAATATTTTTTGTTAAATTAGTAGTTAGAATTAAACAACGGGTGGAATCTGTGGATTCGGTGCCACCTAAATTCAATCCATTAAAATGGCAGGTGTTAGATTAATATCCGTATCCAGTCCATCATCCACGGATTTGACACCCATGGATGGCGGATGAACGAATTGGATATTGGTAGATTTCATGTTTTTATTAGAAGAAATAGAAATAATTAACGTGTTAACAAAAAAAAACTAATTTAAACGTTAGATAACTGAAATTTAAAGAATATATTAAGTTATTACAATATACCAATGCTAAAATTATAATAATGTCATCTCAACAACCAAAAGTAAAATGTAAAGAGTATATTCAATATTGTTTGCTTGCAAATTTGATTCATCGGCGCAACTAGGTTAGAATGAAAACATTAAAAGTTATATAGTACTTTCAAAATACTCAGATGTCCCTCTGTATTTTATAAATTTCCTATTTACCCTTAAACATAGCGGGTGTGGATGTTCAATGGATTTCCAGACTTGTACCCGCATCCAATCCATTATTTACTGGATTTAAAAAAAATGCATTCATGTCCAACCCGTCCATGAACGAGTTCGGTTTCCACCCGCCAAACTGCTGGTGGATTGGGTTGGGTTGGCAGGTTTGGGTTCATATGTTCACCCCTATTAATAGTGCGTATGTTATTTCTTTTTCACTTGTTTGTAGTAGGTAGTTTAGTTTAGTTTAGATAGTAGTTTGCTCGAGAACTAACAAAATCTAAGTGTGGGGGAATTGATACACACATTTTTGTGTCTGATTTTTCATCAATTATCTATATTGTTAGTGCTCAATTTGGTACTTATTGTGTTATTTTATGTGTTTGTAGGTATTTTTGGGAAATAAACATTTGTGGAAAAATTGGCTAAAAAAGTGATAAAAGCACCCGGAGAAATTACTAAAGGCACCCACATCAATTGTTGAAGACACCCCATTCTTGGTTAAGGGCACCCTTTCTCTATTGATTTGAAAATGGAAAATGGCGGGAAACAAAAGCTACGCGTGAAAAGTTATCCGAGGTGTTTCAAGACCGAGATTTTTGGGATTTAAAAGAGTATTCGATATCACAACATGAAGACACAGTTAAAACACGTCAAATTGAGAGTTTGGGTATGTGAAAACTGGTTCAGATTCATTGCTACTGCTGGAAATAGGTTTTTTCTCGGATTTTAGATAAACCAGAGTTTCGATTTGATTTGGAGAGGATATTTGGTCCTTATCGACTTTGAAGGATTGGTTAGGTTTACTAAACCTATAAATAACAAATAAATCGAAGAAAAACAGGGTAGACAGAGAGAGGGGGAGCTCGGCCGGGAAAATAAGAGTAAGTAATTCTCTTGGAGATTCTTTGCTCCTGTGGTGTAGAAAAAGGTTGTATCAAGTCCATAAAGGATTGAAATAGGTTGGGTCAAGCTCATGAAGCTAAACAGAAGGAGAAAAATCATTCCAGGAAAGTCCTCTGCTGCTATTGCTGCTGAAGAACACAAAGAACAGAGAAAAGGCAATGGTTTCTTCAACCGTTTATCTTCAGCTGCAACGGTTTCTTAAATCCATCTGCAACGGATATCCTAGCATCTGCAACGTTTATCTTCAGCTGAAAACACTTTTGTTCTGTAACAGTGAGAATAGTGGTTTGCATCACAATTACACCGTTGCGAACCATCTGTGTTATTAATTTTTCTTCTCTTTACACATTTTTGAGCCATGAATAATTTTTTTGAGAGTGTGTAGATCATGAGGAGCTAAACCCAACCACTGGGACAATGGAGGAAGCCATATTTCATGAATGAATGATAATTATTTTTGTTTTTAATGACTTTTGCATTGGTTTTTAATTGACTTATGATTTTTCTTAATTAGTTGTGATTTTGTTTGATGGTGTATGCTGGGATGTAAGAGCTTTTGACGCGTCATGCTTGTGATTTACATCTAATGTTTTAGAAATCTACTTTTGTCAAAGAAACAGAGTCAATAAAAGAGCTATAATTGTTAAAGAATTATTGTAGAAATCGTTCAAAATTGATTTTGGTGGAATCTTGAGTTCCAGTTCTTCCCAATATTGTTAAAATCTTTTACTTATTTTCTAGTTTAATTAAAAATTAGGTCTAAAATGAAACTTAACAAGACTCAACGAACGAACTATTTTTACCACTTTTCTGAAATGATCAGGAATTTGATAAGTGTTTAATTCACATGTTTTTATGTCGAATCCATACTAGTATTTGCTATAATTCTTGCATATTACTTGTTATTACGCTTGTTTTCTATCTTATGTCTTATCTTAGGTGAATCACCCCAATAGGAGTGAAAGTGACTACAAAAGAGCTAATAAATGAATTACTCCAAGTATTTAATCATTCCAAGGCCAAAGACGAAGAAAGGAGTTCATTGTGACATAAAATGAACAAAGATACAGTGGTCGAGTATTGCAAGCATATAATGAAACTGTCAAATACTCTTACTGAATTGTTTTCGAAAGCTTTAGGTTTGCAACAAGACCACTTAAGAAACATAGAATGTAGTGAATGTTTATAATTGAACGGTCATTATTATCCGGCATGTCCTAAACCTGAACTAACATTAGGTACAAGCAAGCATTCAGACCCAAGTTTTTTCACTATTCTTCTTCAAGATGACATTGACGGCCTTCAATTTCTGCATCAGAATCATTGGGTTAGTGTCAAGCCTGTCCCTGGTACTTTTATCGAAATATAGACGACCTTCTTCAGGTAATTATATTTACAAAATATGTTATTTATTTGAGAAGCACATATGTAATGAATCATGCATATCAAACCAGTCATTTGTTTCATATGCAGCTTATTATCAATGACAAGTTTAAAAGTATGGAGCATATAGTACTTGCCAATTATGCTGGACCGACAGGATCAACGATTCAGTGGCATGCTTTGTCGGACCAAGTATAAACAAATCCTCAAATCTTTATGATCCTATAGGGGAGCTATTTTCTCAAGGAAATCCCCATGTTTACAAAGCGGTGCCATTTAAGGAGTACGCAAATTATAACAATTCTAAAAGGTTGAACGGTTTTTCTCCCTTAAACTACTTTAAGTTATGATTCTAATATAATTGTTGGTAGCATCGGTTATGGGGTTTTCCATATCATAGGGAGCACCTAAGTTGGTAAAAACTAACCGTGATATACGTTTTCTTTATTTCCAATGTTGTGAAATGAATCTACTGATAAATTATTTGCTTTTATTGATTGTAGCTTATAATTTCCTTTTAAAGCATGCACCACTAACCCAAAATCTAGCTACTCATTTGTATCTTTGTAAAGAATGAGGGAGATGTTAATGCGGTTGATAATGCACAACAGGTGGATTTTTATTGGGAAGTGGTTTGGGGAGTTATTCGTGCAATTTAAATTTATGAATTTTTCTTGGTTATATATTTAGGTTCCTAACTTATATTGCAATGGTGACACGTCATGCGAATTAAAAAATGATGCTTGCTCATGCATCAAGTGCACAAGAGATTAAGGTACAAATCTTATTTTGTTGGCATATGGTGACTTTTATTCCGTTGAATGTTCACACCATATGTTTGTTCTAACCTCTCATTGGCTCCTGATATCTAGGGGTTAAGGTTTAATACTGCACAAAAATGTATTTTTGGATATGTTATTCATAACAAGTTAATAAAGACTCGACCAAAATCTCATACCGATCAGATAAGTAAAGGTAACCTAAACTGTTGTATTACAGAGACTTTAGGTACAAAATTTTGCTAGAACATGAACATGCTTGATACCTCTAGTTTAGAAGTTACGTTGAATGAAATTAGCTTATTTTTGGATATGAGGAACCTTTTCTTATGATCATACTACTGTTAAAATTTTAAATGAAATTGAGTTTGGGAAGTACCCCAATTAGGCAAAGCTTTTCAGACTTAATTGTAAGTTTTCAGTCTGAACTGTGCATATAAACCCTATCATAACTTGATATACACCCGTCACTTTTACTTGAAATTTTTATGAAATGTCATTGTTATAGTCATGAATGTGTGGTGAAAATTTCAGCATGTTCCTACCAGTTTAAGACATGATTTAGACAGGGACAGTAGACTGCGTTTGTAGGACCTAAACCAGGATTTGTTTTTCTATATGGTTAGAGCTTGGTTTATGCTTGAATGTGTTGGTCAGCTTGAATGATTTATACAATTCATATTATATGTTGCAACCTGTAGAGCTAAATTGAATGTTTGAGAGCTTATTTATGAACTGAAATTCTTTTTTATGAACTGAAATTGGGGTGTCTTTATTATGGGGTCAGGTCCACATAATAACCAATATCATCATATTTGTCTGAGATTGGATCATCATATAGCAGAGCAGACTTGATGCTTGTTATAGGTGAATCGTGGCCATGAACTGCACTTAGTTTAGATGGGTGATTGAAGTACCTGACTGTGAACTTAGAAACATACATAATAGATTTGGGAGTCAGCTAGGCAATTACGAGCTAGCTTCACCTTTGAATATACATTACTTTTTCTCATCTAGCCTTGCTTACTCCTTGCTACGACTTGTAATTCGCATAAATTTTATGTTATTTCTTCCTAGTTTGCCCTTTTTTTCACCTTGCCCCTTACCTGTGCTCATTTCTCCCGATCCTTGTTAGTGCTCGTGTTCTGTTTTGTCTTTGTGTTCCTTCTTTGAGTACCTATTATAAGTCTAGACTTAGATTCAGTTCCATAGTTTTGTAATTTTTTATCAAGAAGAAAATAATTTGTTGTGGTTTAATTAAAATATTTTGTGTTAGGCATGACATATCAGGGACAATGTGGCTTTATCATCAACATCGACATCACCACTAACGCGCTTAGCTTGTATAAATATAAACTTGTTGTAATGTGTAAAGTATTTGTGCAAGCTTATAACTAATTTTGAATTGTTTTGAAAAAGGCTTATAACTAAATTTTGAATTATCAATTTTAACTTATAACTAATTTTTGAAAAATATGTTTTTGAAAACAGTCCTACCAAACAGCTTTTTAAAATTTATTATAAAATAAAAACAAGAAAAAAGAAGGGTATGTTTTAAAAACACTAGAAAATAATTTTAAAAACAGTTTTATAAAATGGTACCAAACACGCCCTTAATCTTGCTATAAATCAAACATAAATTTAGAAATCCTGTAAAGGAAAATTGGAAGAACATACGAGTTTTTAAACTCACATTCACAATTTTTTAGTGAAAATTCTGTGATATATCTCTATAATACCATTTTAAAAGATTATGTAATAAAACCAAACATATTTAGTGATTATTTTAGGTATTTTTTCTGATGTGTGATCCATATTATAGAGATTTCATACTCCATTGGACATATTATAAGAAAACCCATAAATACCATCTCCATACCGTTTATTCATATTACAATTTCAAGTGTTCTTCTAGAAAACAAAATCCTGGCAGACTAACAAAAAAAACAACTTCCTCTTAAACTAAAAAGGATAATCATAATTCAAATGTATCTTTACCTATGCTTTTAGTACCATGAGCTTTATAAGTAAGATACATATTCTGCCCCCACCCACATAAATTCATTCCTGCCATTAAATTTTTGCTGTAAAGACAGCCCAAGGACAAGAAAGGAAAACGAAAACTAGATTTTTACCCATTTATTATCATCCATTGGCCAAGAGTTCAGGCCCATTCTGGCAAATTCATGATTTTGCTACCGTCCCAGTACATGGTAACTCTGATGATACGGTTTCTGTTGTGTGGTCCGGGAGGGAGGACATACTCCAAACAGCAGCATCAACCAATTATCCGTAGCCTTTGATTGCATTCATTCATCACATGATCCTGACATGCCTGGTCAAAAGTCAAATGGTGGTGTAAGCAAGTAAAATCGGTAACACACTGAGTTCACTCAGTTGGTAAACCACGTTTAGTAGACTTCACAAGAAAGACTGTTGGCATTGGCAATGACAAGGTTTATTATTTTAGTAAACTTTCCGACTCTTCACAGATAGGCTAAGCATGTTAGAAGAGATTCATTTCTTCAGATCTAAGATTTACACTATATTTAAAGCCATCTAGTTTAAGAGTTTCTCTTTTCTTTTTAAGAGTTTTTTTTTTTTATTAAGAAATAATCTTCTATTCACACCGTTAAATTTCTATGGATTGTAAATAAAAACAAGGTAGAAGTTATTTTTTTACATACAATAATTTTTAATTTTGTCTTATGTTCTCTCAAAAAATTAGCAAGTTCAATAATGTAGTTCTTTGATTAGTTACTTGGTTTAATATACTATAACTGTTCATTATCAAAAAAAATAAAATTCTTTGTGAATACTAAATTTTAGTATGGATGTAGAGCACATGCTCCACACTACATTAAAAAGTCAAAAATTAGTTTGAATACTAAAAATTAAAAATGATTTTTTTAAATAAAAAAGAAAAAGGTTCTTTATGAAATAAAAGACTTTTAGCTTTTGACTTATGTTTCACATTGTCAACCACCTACTTATAGCTTGTTTAGATACTACTTCAAAAATTACTATTCGATTTCTAGAAATAAAACTTCTGAAAGTAAAAAGAATAACTTATTATAAAATAAATTATTTTTACTTCTTGACTTCTGAATCTGACTTCTACTTCTAGAGAATTGGAAACCCTTTTGCTTTTGGTATCCAAAAGTGATATTAAACTCACAAACATTGCTAACTTTCAAAACTTAATAATTTATCCAATACGACCAATACTATATAACTGAGTCAACTTAAGCCAAACAAGCCAGCCAAAAGCCGATTCAACTCGTTATCCGTGTGATAATAAATATGGATAATAATTGCCTTTCTTTTCGGAATCAAATGCTGCATATAGTAAGTGGTAAAAGAAGAGCACAAAACCAAATCCAATACGTCCAATAAAATTACGAAATCATCCAGATATAGTAAAAAAACAATCTTTTCCCAGCACACGTGTTTGCCAACAAATCGATGGACAAACAAAAGCAATAGAAAGAAAGAAAGAAAGAAGCGCGAGAGTAAAAGAGCAGAGGCAGAACAGAAATACAACACGGTCAGCGAGAAATAGACTTGACTTTTTATTTTTTTTACTTCTACCAAGTCGAAGAAGAAAAGAAGAACCCTAGTTATTAATATACTCCTCCTTCATTTCTCTCTCTCTTGAAAAACTCAATACAGAAGAGTGAGTGAGTGAGTGAGTGAGGGAGAGAGAGAGAAGAACTTTTTCTCTCTGTCGCAGCAGCCATTGGCAGCAGATAATCATCAAAATCGTTTTTAGATCTTTTTTTTTTTTTTTGGGTTTTTAGGGTTTTAGTAATTTGTTTTTAAGAAGAAAAATGGATCTTCCTAGTTTAGCCGTCATACTTCAAGCAGCTCTTACTCCTGATACGGAGCAAAGAAAAGCTGCTGAAGAAAGTCTTAAACAGGTATTATTATTATTAACTCATTGAACCCCTTATTCAATCAGTTATTTATTTTAATCTTTTGATTTTTTTTTTTTTTTTGATTGATACAGCTGATATCGTATTGAACTGGTTATTGTTTTTCTATGTTTTGATGTTTGAATGATATAATCTGTGTTTATTGGGGTTCTGATCAAGGGTTTTTGGTAGAAATTTTGTGTTTCTATTCATTGATTAAGTTTTTATTAGATTTGATCAAGTAATGTGTAGTTTCTTATTGAGAAGCCCCATTTTGGAAGGATTTTTTGGGATGCTTATTGTTTTTTTTTTGTACCTCAGTTGTGTGCTAGTGTTGGTTGACCTAGCATTTTTTTCATATCTAATAATTTTTTTTGTGTTTTTGTTTTTGTTTTGGGTGTTGAGTACAGTTACAGTACACTCCACAGCATTTGGTGAGGTTGTTACAGATTATTGTAGATGGAAATTGTGATATGGCTATTAGGCAGTTTGCCAGTATTCATTTCAAGAACTTTGTTGCCAAAAATTGGTCGCCGATTGATCCTGGTTTGTCAACTTGCTTTTTCCCTTCATGTGTGATTTATTTTGGTTAATTTCTGGGTGATGGTTATTTGCTGGAGTTAAGTGATTTGTTTTGATAATGTAGATGAGCAGCAGAAAATATTGCCGAGTGATAAAGAAATGGTGAGGGAGAACATTCTTGCATTTATCACACAAGTGCCACCACTATTGAGGTATAATAGTTGAAGTTTCATGTCTTTTACTTGTGAAGTTGATATGATTTTGTTGAGTGTCTCCAAAGATTTGTCTTCTGTCGGTGCTTAGTTAATTGTGTAAGAGGCACTTATGACAGTAATTTGGTTAGAGAGGTAACTTAGTTTCATATTATGTTATTATTATTTTTTTAAATTTTCTTAAACTGTGTTTTGAGTCTTTTGACGATGAAAGTCTTGCACACAAATTTTAATATGGTCCTCAAGACCACGTGTTTTATTTATTGTACTACAATCGTAGATACGTAAAAAAAGGGATAATCAGTTAAATGTGTGATCTACGAAGGCCTATAAAAGTCAATAAGTTACTTGGAACAGCATTGTCTATCTTTCAATTTGTTCCTGGTTCTTCTTTGGTCGAAGAAAAATGTTTTTTTATCATATACTCTCCATGTCGTGTAATGCTACCGGTCGGGGTTACTGATTGGTCTCTTTGTTGCTACTATGTTTTGACATTAATTCTAATGTTTCTCTCACATCATGCAGAGCACAGCTTGGTGAGTGCCTCAAAACCATAATTCATGCGGATTACCCTGAGCAGTGGCCAAGCCTTCTCCAATGGGTGAAACATAATCTACAAGATCAACAAGTTTACGGGGCATTATTTGTGTTAAGAATCCTTTCCAGGAAATACGAGTAAGAACTATGCTTTGGTGTCAATATTTAATATACAGTTATATTGTCGTGTCAGATAAGAGCAATCATTTCTTTTTTTATTGATGTGATAGTTAAGCTCAGTGAACTGTTGCAAATTTGGATTTTTTTTTAATCTCCATGCGGACCATGCCATCATTATACTTTTTTTAATTGGTAGGATGTTCTTAATTTTGAGGAATTAAGCCACTTATGTAGGCTCTTATAGTTCTTTACATTTTAAACTGCAGTTTTAAAGTTCTTTACTTATGTTATTTTAACTAAAACTATGTTTTCTTTGTAAGGTTCAAGTCTGATGAAGAGCGGACACCTGTTTACCTCATTGTTGAAGAGACATTTCCATATCTCCTTAATATATTTAGCAGACTGGTTCAGATTGTCAACCCTCCTCTTGAGATTGCAGACCTGATCAAACTTATCTGCAAAATATTTTGGTCATCCATATATGTATGTTCTTAAAGTTCTTTACATTTTAAACTGCAGTGGTTTCTATAATTGTCACTTTAAGGATACTCGATTCTAATCAGTGTATGATTATTGCATTTTTAGTTGGAGATACCAAAGCAACTTTTTGATCCAAATGTTTTCAATGCATGGATGGTTCTATTCCTCACCATCTTGGAAAGACCAGTTCCTTTAGAAGGCCAGCCTATTGACCCAGATCAAAGAAAAGTTTGGGGTTGGTGGAAAGTTAAGAAATGGACAGTGCACATTTTGAATCGATTGTACACTCGGTGAGTTGATGGCTTTACGGCTTCATTTTTTCTTTGTCGCTCAAGTGTTACAACCATTTAAATGTTGAATCAACAGGTTTGGGGATCTAAAGCTTCAAAAGCCCGAAAACAAAGCTTTTGCTCAACTATTTCAGAAGAATTATGCTGGGAAGATTCTGGAATGCCACTTGAACTTGTTGAATGTGATTCGCGTTGGTGGTTATCTACCAGATAGAGTTATCAATCTCATTCTCCAGTATTTGAGTAACAGGTCTGTTTTACAAGTCATATGATGTTCCCTTTCATGGTTGCTTTGTGTCAGATTTTGTGTTGCAATGCCAATCATGATACTCGAGATGCAAAAGTAACTTGAATCTGTGAACGGTAGTGCTGCAAAAAAAAACGCTCCATCTTTTGTTTTGGATCAAGATTTGCAAGTCACTAGCATCTTTTTGTTAGTATAAGAACAGAGGCCCATAGGATTCATGTCCTCTCCATTTAGTTTCCAGTTGCTGTTTCAGTTGTGTGATTTTACTTTTGAGTAACTGAGGAAGATCGTTTTCTATGGATTAATCGTGCAGTCACTGGAATCGAAGTATCATTTGTTTCTTTTTATGTTTCTTGCAGCATTTCAAAGAATAGCATGTATCAGCTGCTGCAGCCACAGCTTGATGTCGTCTTATTTGAGATAATATTCCCCCTTATGTGCTTCAATGACAATGATCAGATGCTGTGGAAAGAAGATCCACATGAATATGTTAGGAAGGGTTATGGTGAGTTAAAGACCACCTTGTCATTATTTCAATTTTTCTTTTATTGTTTAGGGGTTTAAAAAACAGTTACTCAATTACCTAATACTTTTGCAGATATTATCGAAGATCTATATAGTCCCAGGACTGCAGCCATGGATTTTGTAAGTGAGTTGGTTAGGAAACGTGGAAAGGACAACCTTCAGAAATTCATTCAATTCATTGTGCAGGTTTTTAGGAGGTATTTGCTCGATGCTATCTTATCCCCAGAGTAATGCTTTAATCTAATATTCTGGCTAGAATGGTGTTCATCGCTTTTCTTTTCAATTGCATACTCTAATCCAGATACGATGAGGCACCAGCGGAGTATAAACAATATCGCCAAAAAGATGGTGCCCTTCTTGCTATTGGTGCGTTATGTGATAAACTGAAGCAAACTGAACCATATAAGTCCGAGCTTGAGCCTATGCTAGTTCAACATGTTTTTCCTGAGTTTAGCAGTCCAGCTGGCCATCTTAGAGCAAAGGTGCTTTTTTTGTCACTCATTGGTCTTTGCTCATAGATAGATATCTGAGTCTTTCTCTTGAACATTGTTCGTTTAAAATTTTAATTGTCAGGCTGCGTGGGTTGCTGGCCAGTATGCTCATATCAACTTCTCAGATCAGAATAATTTCCGGAAGGCATTACACAGTGTCGTCTCTGGATTGTGCGATTCTGAGCTTCCAGTTCGTGTTGATTCAGTCTTTGCATTGCGCTCTTTTATTGAAGCTTGTAAAGGTACTTTTTTAGGTCACACCTTGAATTCATTTCACTTTTGATATTGTGATGGGCCTGATGGCATAAGTTTGGTATGCTCACACTGATTTTATTCTTTCTTGTAGATTTGGGTGAAATCCGTCCAATTCTTCCTCGATTGCTTGATGGTATTTGGACCTGCCTTTGTTTTTTGTGTTACTTAATTTTTTGATTTTTTGACCTAGTATGTTTCTTAGTCTTTCCTTGTTCTTGCAGAGTTCTTTAAACTTATGAATGAGGTTGAGAACGAGGACCTTGTGTTTACCCTCGAAACCATTGTGGACAAGTTTGGTGAAGAGATGGCGCCTTATGCCCTTGGATTATGCCAGAATCTGGTAAGTTACTATTTAAAAACATTTTAGATTTGGATTAGCAAATTTACTCTCTAAATGGATTTCTGTTGGAATTTATTCTTTTAGGCCGCTGCCTTCTGGAAGTGTATAGATTCTGCTGATGCTGATGATGATGAGGTTGATGATTCTGGTGCCCTAGCTGCAGTAGGTTGTTTGCGCGCCATTAGCACAATCCTTGAATCTGTGAGCAGGCTTCCTGATTATTTCCTCAAAATTGAGCCAACTCTGTTACCTATAATGCGTCGGATGTTGACTAGTGATGGACAAGGTACTTATTCCTCTCTTGAAGATTTATAAATTACGTGAGATACATGCTTGATTTACTTTCTGCTTATCCATACAATTAATACGTTATATTTTCACATACAACAACAAATCTTACTTTATTTCATATCTGATATACTGATTCAAGTAATCACTGAAATTGTTGTGTCCCCTCCATCTTATGTAGTTTTATTATTCTGAAGTAAATGTTCTCTTTCTGGTTCAAAGACAAAGATAGGAAAAAGTAACCAACATATACATACACTATCAATCAGCAAAATCATAAATTTGTATCTAAGATACATTGATATATTGTACTTCGATAGGTTGATGATATCCGAGAATTAGTCCTGCTTACACATTTGTCTCATTATTCTCTCTTTTGGATAAATATTTAAGATGACTGTGATCTGTCACTCTGTTTAGTTCTTGCTTATAGAATGAGCTATATCCACATATTTTTTCTGCATTTGTTTTGCAGTTCTGATTTAGGTTAGTTAACTCTTTGAATTTCTTCCAGAGGTTTATGAAGAAGTTCTGGAAATAGTCTCGTATCAGACATTTTTTGCTCCAACAATTACATTGGAAATGTGGAGTCTTTGGCCTTTGATGATGGAATCATTGTCGGACTGGGCTATAGATTTCTTTCCAAGTAAGTGTGCTTCTAGTTATGTTGCATTTGATTATTTCTTGATTACTGTTGTATGGATCCTGGGCTACAGTCCTGCATTCAGGTGGCAAGGTCATGTGTATCACCTATGCTGTTCTCATTACTCCAATTAAAGTTCCTATTAAGTTGCCTGCTGCCATAAATGCTGAACCTCATGAGTTCTGCAATCCTGGATTTAGGATTTCTTTTAGGCATCGCATTTCCTCCAAAATGTCAATTCAAGCTTAAATTTTTATTTATAGACTTCATTATAGCTTATGGTCCATTTATGCTATCTAGTTTCTTTATGTACTCTGAGGCTTACAAGTTACTTTTTATGTAGATATTCTGGTTCCTTTGGACAACTTTATATCCAGAAGCACTACACATTTCTTAACATGCAAGGATCCAGATTACCAGCAAAGTCTTTGGCATATGCTTTCATCTGTGAGTAATAATACTTGACAAAAGTTTATCTTACTGGTTATATCTGTAGGCTTAAAATTAGTTTTGTATGAACTGCTGTTATGGAGTGAGTGTTTTGACTGATTTCTCTAATATTTGTTCTCTATTTTGATGATAACTTTTTCATAATTTGATGCTTGGAATGTAGATTATGGCGGATAAAAACTTGGAAGATAGTGATATTGAACCGGCTCCTAAGCTCATTGAAGTGGTTTTCCAAAACTGCAAGGGTCAAGTAGATCATTGGGTTGAGCCTTACCTGACCATCACACTTGAGCGGTTACGGCGAACAGAAAAACCTTACTTGAAGTGTCTCCTGATGAAAGTGGTAACAACTTCTACCCGATCTTGAAGGACAACTATAGCACCTAATATTATTTTCTTGATGTAACAATCATACATCAGTCCAGCATATTTAATAGTGTCCGAAATGGTGCCGAAGCGGCAGTAGGTACTTGCATCGCTGGGTTTGCCGCCTTGTTTTTATCTTTTGGTAGGGAATTCAGGAACCCAGAAAAACCAGAAATAAGAATGCTGAACAACCTGCCGCTGTCTAACCACAAACACCTTTACTAGTCAGATCCCAGTTGTAGGGTTTAAGTGTTAACTCTACACTGGCATTCACTTCCAATATTTTCTTAAAGAATAGTTTCTGTATGATGTATTGTTCGAATCGATTTATGAGTGCAAGTATTTTGATCTGTTAGTGCATGGGATTGACTTGGAAATCTCAACGTTTCCATTTTGAGGGACATGTAATCCCAACCTAGAGCCTGTATATTTGCTTTGCAAATGTTTGACAAGTATTCCTATTTGATTGATTTGCAGATAGCTGATGCTCTTTATTATAACGCACCCTTGACACTCAGTGTGCTGCATAAACTTGGAGTGGCCACAGAAGTATTTAATCTGTGGTTCCAGATGTTGCAAGAAGTCAAAAAGAGTGGTGTAAAGGCAAACTTTAAAAGGTAATCTTCCTATATCTTTTTGTTCAGGGATCGTTGTATGAACCTAATGTGACTTCTTCTAATGATGTCCACAAATCACACAGGGAACATGACAAAAAGGTTTGCAGCTTGGGATTGACATCACTTCTTGCGCTCCCTGGAGATCAGTTACCTGGGGAAGCTTTTGCACGGGTTTTTACAGCAACTCTTGATCTCCTGGTTGCCTATAAGGATCAAGTAGCAGGTTAGCCTAGATTTGTCTGTGTTTGTTTATAACAGTGACATGATTTGATCTCTTTATTCATTTTCAGTCTCTTGATAATAGTCAAGTTAAATGAAGCGTAAGCTTTTTTTTTTGACACTTTTTCTCTTCCCTGGTTTTGCTGCTTTTTTAATATGTATCCAGAAGCAGCAAAGGAAGAGGAAAATGCTGATGATGATGACATGGAGGGGTTTCAAACTGATGATGAAGAAGAAGACGAAGATGGATCTGACAGGGATATGGGAGTTGAAGCTGAGGATGGCGATGAAGCTGACAGTCTTAAGCTCCAAAAGTTAGCTGCCCAGGTAAGATAACCCTGCTTCACCGTTAAAAAAATTGTTACCTTTTCCAGCATCTTCATTAACTTCGATGTTAGACATCTTGTAGCCAGTCTATAATCATGTTACTGTAAACGATGTGGTGATCTTCGATATTTAGAGTGTAACTTTAAAAAACAATGTGTCACGTAACACAGATGGAGAGGACAAATAATCACTTCTCTCTCAAAAATTTGTAAATCAAAAAAAGGGGTTCAAGTGTAGTTTATGCTGAGAGTATGTAGAAATACTTGCTAATTGTTACTCTTTATGGTTTGCTTATCACAGGCAAGATCATTTCGCCCTGCTGATGAGGATGACGAGGACTCAGATGATGATTACAGCGATGATGAAGAGTTACAATCACCAATTGATGATGTTGACCCTTTCATTTTCTTTGTTGATACAGTCAAAGGTGAGATTCTTTTCCACCAGTTTGACTTAGCTGGCCTTGTTTGTTATAAAAGTTCACACTCCCTGATAGGGGGGCTCATAAGAGTCGAAGAGGGTGGAGTATACTGTTAAGCTCCCCTAATCACCTAGGGTGTTCTTGACTCGGTGGTGAATGTGGGTCAACAACATCAGTCTGCTTTTTATATTCTCTTTCCTATCCTCATTTGTGAATCTGATGTCAACACTTTTTTTTTTGTTAAGTACTGCAAGCCTCGGATCCTGCAAGATTCCAGACCTTTATGCAGGCACTCGACTTCCCTCATCAGGCCTTGGCTAGTGGTTTGGCTCAGCATGCCGAACAAAGGAGAATAGAAATAGAAAAAGAGAAGATGGAGAAGGCAGCAGCAGCGACCAACGCTACCCTGTGAAGTTAAGCGTATGGGCATATGCATTGTTTCTGAAGAGTTTTGCTTCGCTCACCTATCGATTCTTTGTCTTGTTTGATTTGCTGAGTCCAGGAAACTAAAGTGTGCTCCCAATTGGGTGTTTGGGTTCCAAAGAGATAAAAAAAAGTGTAGATGGGAACACACCAGCGTCTTCATTAGGATGGTTCTCGAATGGTGGGAGAGCTTAGTTTTACTGATGTGGATTCTTCATATAGCAGAAGAACCTGGTTGGCGCCAATTTCTTTTCAGTAATTATTTTTTCTTTTGTTCTTGTCCGAGAGTATCCACTATTTGTTACATGGGAAAATGTTTCCCAACCTCATTTTGGGTGTTTGTCATCATCGGTGAAATCCCGTCCTGGCAAGCGTATATGGGTATAAGAAATCCTTGAGACCTCTTTTTTCGTGGATAAAGTAGGGAAAAAGGGCTTCGATTATAGAGTGTATATGAGATTGTTTTTCTTTTTTCTTTCCTTTTAGTTATCGTTAGGAAGGTGACGAATATTTGGTGGTTGGGGATGGTGATGGCTCTGTATTCATATATTTTTGGGTGGGAGAGAAAATGAAGGTTGCAGCAATACATGTAAAAGATTCCATTTGGTGTTTGTCATTTTACGTTTGGATGCGAGTCACTTTACCTCGGGATGGGTTTGGCTGTTGGATGTGAAACAATCTTTTTATTCGTTTTGAATATATATCATCCTTCGAAAGTTAGATTCTATCCATCATTTAGTATAAGAATTCTTTGGAGGATGTGGTGCTTGTTTGGAACTGCTTTTTCCCTTGGTAAGTATATATCTTCCTTGGTGGCTCTCGCATATTCGTCTTAAACTTCCGCCTTATAAATTTTCCTCAATGCTTGATTTTCCGGTAACTGCAGTTAAGTTATTGGAAACGTTCTCTGTTAAGAAAAAGAGAGAACTCTGGTATATTTTCACCAGGACTTGTGTCTGGGCAGTATGCCACGACTCATGACTGTATGCTTTGGTTTCTCTCTTTCTTGTCTACCATCACAAGCAAGTTAAGTCCACACTGAAAATAAGGCTGTCTATTAATCCATTATCAAAGCAATCAATAGCTTCATTCGCTCCAACTTAATAAGATTCAAACGAGAAAAGAAGCAAAAAAATAAATAATGGTGAGTGGAACTCTCTTTCTATCTACTCTCTTACTGGAAGATTTACATATAAGAGTAGATAGATACGAAGAAAACCAATATGTAGATCTTCATATTCTAGGTGACACATTGAGTGAAGCCTAAAGAACTTGAGGATTCAATTCTTCCTGCGCAGAAAATTGGGATTGCAGCAGTGATAATGGAGAACCAATCCATATCTTCTCCATCAACAATGTTTGACACCACGTAAAACCTTAGAACAATGACAGGTCACCAGCCTTCGCTCTTATTTCCAGTTTACATTTACTATTTACTCCGACAATTTGAGCACGACCACCAAATCACTTCCCCAAACAAAACAACTGTATTTATAATCAGATTATTTTTAAATCCTAAATTCCTAATCCAGTTTTGGATATGTTTCATATGATTCGAGTCACAATAGGACAAGAAAATACAAGATTCTTGAAAGAAACACGAACTTCACCAAATAAGGCCACTTATCACTTGACTCGATCGCTAGTGACTTGACTCACCTTGTTTGTTTGGATCTGAATCTGATTTGGACAAAGTCAAATATCAAATCGTTTGTCTTATTTTTGTGACTAATCCTTTGAATCCACAACCAAAATGTATCATCCCTATAAGAACGCGATGCCTGATTCAAATTCCGACTCGACATAAATATCTGACCCGGACAAATTTGAGGAGTCATGGATAATTTTAATTTTGTACTAGACTCGTCGGGGGTACGTACCTGTGACTGGATTTTTTTTATTTATGCCCCTAGTTACATAATTTCTGAACCAAATATAATAAGTCAGATTCAGTCATTCAGCTGAGTCGGTTGAGATTGAAAAACCAAATAACCTATAGGCTACCGAGTCCCACTATGCTTCAAAAAAAAAAGAAACACGAATGTTTTTTTATTTTTTTGATTCAAAAATAAATTTATTAAGAAGAGTTGAAGTTTACATAAAGTTTTATCTTCATTGATCCATGAAGAGATATCTGTTGGATAGCTATCATAAACCTCAAAATCCAACTCCTCAATCCTAACTTTCTTAGCTAAATGATTTGCTGTGCTATTCTTAAGTCTTTTAACAAACTTACAAGACCAAAAAGGATTCTCTTGCAAAAAAAAAACTTGATAATCCAAAATATAGCCATGATTTAACCAATGAACACAAGGTAGTGTTTCATTTACTATTTGATGAGAAGATCATTATCTGATTCAAAAATAACTCTATCAAACTCCATAGACAACGCCCAAATGATAGCTTGAACTAGTGCCATACACTCCAACTGCTCCACTTCATGATTCTCCATCAAACCTCCATTGATGAAAAGTCCCTTGACTCCAAAGCATTCACCTGCAAAATCCCGAACTATTAGTCCAATACCAGCTTTTCCAGTTTCTTTTTTAAAACTTGCATCCAAGTTTATTTTCTTATAACCCAACTCAGGTGGTTCCCAGTTGTGAGATAGGATCCCTGTAACAGTATTATTCTGCAAATCTGATTGAGCAAAAGAAGAACAACTTTGATTAGAGAGAAGCTTAATTCTGTCTATAGTTTTATTTCTATCAGGAGAACTGTTTTGGAAAATGACATTGCATCTGTCTTGCCAAATCATCCAAGTAGCAATCATAGCTAAGGCCAACATATACTCAGTTTGTTGAGCTAGACTTGTACTAATAGAAATACCTGTATCAAACCAGCTTATAACCCAGTTCAGAAAACAATCATGAGTAGAAATAATATTTGAAACATTTATATCAATTGGATAGGGGCAAATCAATAAACAAATGTTCCACAGTTTCAATATTAGCATTGCAGAAACAACAATGAAGATCAACATCAGAATTATACTTACCTATTTTATCTCTAGTAGGAACTATTTCTCTTAAGCATTTCCAGATGAACAATTTTACTCTATGAGGAAGCATAGTTTTCCAAAGTGATTTCCAAATTAGAGTTGTAACAGGAGAGTTAAGATTCTGAATATTATTACTAGCATTTAAAAGAGTTTTATAAGCACCTTTCACAGAAAACCTCCATCTATTGTCAGGCATCCAAATCAAAGTATCCTTACCTGTCATAGGAATGGACATAGATAAAATTTTATTAGCAGTCTCTTGTGGAAACAGATTTTTGATTAAGCTCACATTCCACTGTTTTGTGTTAATCAAAAAAAGCTCATTAACAAAAGTATAAGCAGAAGAAAAGCTAGCATTAGAAGCAGGTTTAGGTGGTTCTTGAAGACCCACAACCCATTTATCCAACTAAATCCTTACCTTAGAACCACATCTAACAGACCAGCAAGAATAAGCTTTAATAGTTTCCATACCTGAGTAAACAAACACCTCTCCAAAAAAACGAATGTGGCGGTCCGTTTGTATGGCTTTTAAATAGCGCTGGCGCTGCCTTAACGAGTTATCTTCGGAAACTGTAGTAGGGGGTTAAAGAATTTCTTTAAAGACGAAGCCGGTGATCAGACAAATTTTGGAGATATATGAATCGGAAACGTGGTAACCATTATCTTTAAACTTGAATTCCTCCTTACAGTCTCCAACTTCTGTATTTGATTTGATTTTCAATCACTTAGGGTTTTAATTTATAGCTTAGTTTTAGAGAGCTCATCTTTAGGGTTTCACAATACTGGTTCACATGTTAGTTGATTATCCTGATTCGGATGTTGATATGGATACTTTTATTGAACAACTAGTAGCTGGTTGTGAAAAGGCCAAAAACTCTGTAATTGAGACTTTTAGGCCTTTTCTGGGAGGTAAAAAGATTAAGAACAAGGAGGAGGATGAACAAGTGGTGGAGGAAGTGATCTCCGTTGATGATGATGATGATGATGGTGTGGATGAATTAGTGGTAGTAGACAAGGATGATGAAATTGAGGTGGTGGAAGGGAACAAGACTAAGGAGAAGGATGTATTCCAAGAGCTTTTTGCTGATCTTACAATCGAGGAGAAGAATGAAGTTGAACTTGCTCTTTCACCGCAGTATAGCTGCCATGTCTTAGTGGTATATGAGGATATCAAGATTACAGGAGAAATACTGCAATGCTTGAGTCCGCGGCGTTGGTTGAATGATGAGGTTATAACTGTTTATCTTGAATTACTCAAGGAGAGGGAGAAGAGGGAACCAGACAAGTTCTTGAAATGTCATTTTTTCAATTCGTTCTTTTATCAACAGTTGTCTGGTGGGGTGACTGGTTATGACTATAAATCTGTCAAAAGATGGACTATCCAAAAGAAGATTGGGTATGTTCTTATAGAGTGCGATAAGATATTTGTGCCGATACATCAGAAGGATAAAATGCATTGGTGTTTAGGAGTAATTAACAAGAAGGAAGAGAAGTTTCAGTATCTCGATTCACTTAGAGGCGTGGATATCGATGTTTTTAATGTTCTGGCTAGTTATTATGTGGATGAAGTAAAGGATAAGAGTGGAGAAGATATTGATATCAGCCTTTGGAAATTTGAATGTGTCGAAGATCTTCCCTTGCAAGAAAATGGGTGTGATTGTGGCATGTTCGTGATTAAGTATATTGATTTTTACAGTAGAGGACTCGGCCTGTGGTTTAATCAGGAGGATATGGCGTATTTTCGGCGTAGGACAGCCAAGGAGATTTTGAGGTTAAGGGCAGATTGAAATATGAGAGCATTAACTGATTAAGGTTATCCTGATTCCTGACCATGCTTTTGTTTCGTTCCTTTTTGAACTTTGAAGTGTGTAAAAATTGCTTGCAATAGCTTCTCTCCTTGAGGAGGATATGATGTATGAATAGCTGCGCTGGTTTCATTCCTTTACAATTGTAATTAAATTCTCATGCTTATTTTTTGAAAATTGTAGAATTTTACTTCCCAGATATTGTTTATATATTGAGCTCAATGGTTTCTTGAGCTCCTCGTGCCCTACTTGTAGGTTAAGGTGATTTGGCTGCCACGGTGGCCCTGTTAGTCTGGCCGGCGTCTGCTGTGTCAGTACCAAGCGTGAAAACGGAAAACAAAAATGAAGGCATGCCCTGCAGATCTTTTGGAAGCGTTTTTTAAAGCCATAGGAAGCCTTGATGATCAAGACCAAGATGCTAGTCGACTATACTGGATTCCAAGTTTCCTATCATTTGCATATGCGGATGGTGTGGGCCTTTTACCAAGGTTCAAAATTGCTTTGGGTGTTGGAATCAGAGCTATATGAATACATTACATACTGTACCACTGAAGTTCTTTTCAGGACTGGGGTGACGCGAAGAAGAATTAGAGCCCAGGGATTGTTACAATAGGGAGTTTTTTCGATTAGGTTGTTGATTTCTTAAGGTTATATGCACCGATCAAAAACTCGGTTGTATCAGATACAAAATCGATCTGTAAATCATCATTTTCCGATAAAGTATTGCGGTGCTTTACATTCATTCACCAAACATACCCAAGCAGACCTGCCTAACTCAGAAAAATTGTCCGAAACCAGTCGATAGACTGCCTAAAGATTAACAACAGGTCTTTGACATTCCATACTTTTGGAGAAGATAGAAGAGTTAATAGTGAAGTATTAAGCATTAATTTACTGATCAAAATAGAAAAAGAAAAAAAGATAGCAGAGACTCAGCTCGTCTCAGCCATGGTCATGTGCATATTTTTTTTAAGTCCAAAGAATGAAAAGCCCCCAAAGGATCGCAATATAAACTTTACTAGGTAGTATCAAAAATTCCTGGGAATCACTGGCGAACTTAAAGTCAAATGAAAATTGGTATAAGATCCAGCGACTCAGGTAAACATCCAAGCCAAGTAAAAATATGCAACATTTTACTCCTATTTTCCCCACAGGCCGTGGTTGATTAGGCAACTGTAATAAGGTTGGTTCTTCTACAAGTATAACACCTTTGGTTCTTCCGCAACTGTAATAAGGTTAACTCTGCAGGATTTGTTTTTTCTAGTAAATGCTAACAATTCCTATGTTTGAGAGAACTAATCTACGGGTCCTGCTCAGCCAAGGCATCAGCAAGGATGTCCACCATGTTGTGTTTTTTTTTTTTTTTTTGATCGATCAAAGAGAATAGATTAAAAGGCACACAAGCCGTGTGCGGGTGGAAACAACCAACAAGAGGCAAAAAGCCAACAAAAACAAAGCAACACCAAATTCAAAAACTAAAAAGAAGAGGCATCCGAAGGCAACTTATATACCGCAATGAGACAAAAGCCTATTGTCAGTTAGTTGACTCGTCAATCTCTTATATAATTAACTCTTCATGGTTTTTCACGAGATCACTTAACATTTCTTCACGTTTAGTCTTTTTAGATGAAAATTCTAAGCCCCATAGAGTACCAAGCTCGACGAGGTTATCAGCCGAGACTTTAATAGGAACTTTAGATTTCGGAGGTTTTTTCTTTTTTATGCATGGAAGGGTCAATTTCATATCAATTCCTGCAATTTGCTTGGACGAGGACGGCTTTGTGTTGCTTACTTTTGAATCTTTCGAAACTAACTGGGATGTGGCTATCTCCCCTTCTTCTTCTTCTTCTTCTTCTTCTTCTTCTTCTTCTTCTTCTTCTTCTACATCATGAAACTTGTTGTGGGATTCGAAACCAGGGGATCTCAGGTTTCTGTAATTGCTTTCCTGTTTTCTTTTTTCCTGCGCCTTTCTTTCTTTTAAAAGAAATCCACTCACCAAGAACCTCTTATTCTCTCAAATCATCCTCTTTGTCTTCTTGACTTCCTCAAAATCTGGGCCATTATAAGGATTAAGTATTGGTACCTGCACACAAGCATTCTTTTCCGACTAGAATTCTTTTTCTTTTTAGTGTAAGTTGTCCACTCGCTTGATGATGCCTTATCCCTTGTATTAGAGTCATTAATGGCGACCTCTATTAGCTCATTTCCTTGAGCACTTGCATTTTCAATCATACTATGTGGAACCAATTCCTGGATAATGTTCTCAACAATTCCAGACCCTTCAACACCAGCTTCATGTTTCGTAAGGTTAAGATTTCCTTCCATTATCTCTGTACTTTTCTCAACCATCTTCTTCACTTTTGGTACCCATACC
>JAJJMC010026717.1:0-17577 GCA_023531435.1 Papaver californicum
ATGTGCGACCCTTAATGTGAGATGGAAGACCATTTGTACCCACACTTGGATTCGTCCACATAAAATGAATATTAAATGTAAAAATATGTATGTGCGACCCTTAATGTGAGATGGAAGATCATTTGTACCCACACTTGGATTCGTCCACATAAAAATACAAATTAAATGCGAAAATATGTATTTGTGACCCTTAATGTGAGATGGAAGACCATTTATACCCACACTTGGATTCGTCCACAAAAAAAAAACAATAATAACACAGATTAATTAAGGTTTTTTAACATAAATAACACTAGTTGATTTTGATATGGGATAGAAGACTATTTGTACCCATTTTTTTTATTAGTCCTTTATTGTTAACAATAAAAGAGAAGAAGTTTGGTTGTTATACCTTAAATACAATATTAAGTTTGGAGAGATCCTTGCAACGGTTTATTTGTTTTAGGTAAGTATGCTAAAAGTAGTTAAAACACTAGCAATTTAATGCTAATCTCTTAAAAACTTAAAGACAATACTTGATTAATACAAACTATTTTTTTTGGATTTTTTGCTAATATAATTATAACTAGTTTCAAAAAAACTAACTATAATGTACTAACTAACTAAAGTACTATGGAAGGTACTAACTAACTAAGTACTTTAGGAGAGCAAATGATTATTTCCCTTTTTGAATGAAAGAGAAACAATATTGGTGGCTTTAGGTGAGTAGGATGTTTTGATAGTACAAGAAAGTTTCTTCACTTTTTTATTTTTTTTGTTTACACGACTTTGCTAGATTGAAAAGGGAGTAGATGAAGGAATTATGGTTATCAATGAATTGTGGGAGTAGAAGTGTTTTTCAAAGTGCAGGATTTTTTTTCTAACCTGGAAAGGTGAAGATGGAAAACCAATATCAATGAATTGTTTTGGAGTAGAAGAGTTTTATTTTTTTTTAAATTAGATAAGTGGTGATGGATTTATATAGGTAGTGAGTAGGGTTTAGGGGAATAGTTGTGAATAGTAGTGAAATGAATAGTAGGTTGGGTGAAATAGAATATGGTAATACGATGAATTTTTCGTGAGAGAAAGAATTTGGATTTTTTGTGTATGGAGAAAATGGTGTAGATAGGAGGAAAATGAGTAAAGTAAATAGTATTTTTGGTTTGTTTATCACTTTTTTTTTGTATGGGTGAAAAATGAAGCAGAAGGTTTTTTTGCTAGGATACGAGTTGTAAAACAACTTCCATGTTATTCAGCTCTAAAGCACGAAAATAGATATTTTTCGGGTGGTGTGAATTTGGGGTATCAACAGTTGCCCCTCTTTGAGAGAAAACGATGGCGGTTTATTGATAAGTGCATAAAGTACATTATTTGAATATCAATTTTCTATGTTTTTCTTAGCTATTTTCCTTGTGTTTTTTGTATATTTTTGTTTTGAGTTTTGTAGGTCTTATGGAGTCACATGAAGTAAAAGAAGAGAAATAGGAGCTCACGACATTGCTCGGAGGCATTAGGTGTTTATGGGAGGAAAGCTAAAGAGCACACAAGTCTCTAATGCATCAAAACTGGAAAGTACTAGGGGGCATCCATGTTTATAAATGAATTGAGAAGGTACTGTGAGGAGGCCTATTGTTCTATGAAGATGTGCTAAAGGGAGTCAAATTGCTTGCTTATAAAGGCAGACCATGTTCAGATAAGAGTCGGCCCAGTTTCCTATTTAACCTAACAGGTTAGGTTTCGACTTAAAGTTATGAGCCAGGATTTGACGTCAACAGGGAACAAGATATGGAGAAGCTCAGGTTTTTGGTCAGAATCGAGAAGACAAACAAGACACCGACAAAACTGTTGCTAGTACTAATATCTGAAAGAAGCGAGCAAGATTCAGATCGAGATGGTGGATGTGGTTGGTGATAGAATTCAGGTGAAGTTGAGTCCGTAAAGAAGAAGATTCAGGCCAAGAAAACAGTTAAAAAGAAGACAAGAAATAAATGGTTTTGTGGCTTTATTGCTGAGAATAAGAAGTAGACAATTAGAGAGAAGGTGGAGCTTGTTGTTGGGTGTAGGAATATGGAAACAGATTGAATTCGAAGTTGTGTTGGTGATTGAAATGGAAGTGAAGGATTGAGTATAAAATAGAGATGGGTTTCTTGTTAGTTTCACATGGAATTGAGTTTGAATTGAACAGGAAGAAGAAGCCGAGAGAAAGTTGGAACAAGGAATGGTTGTTATCGATAGAGTTAGAGAAAGAATATTTTGATTCTGGTTGTCTAAATCAAAGCAATAGGAGATGGAATAAACCTGTGGTGATGAATGTTATCGCTGTTGAATCTGAGACAGGGAAGAACAACATTGAATTTGCCGAGAATTGATGGGGTTGTGGCTCGAGTATATGGTTTTGGGTTTGAATCAGAACTTGGATTGAATGAGTGAATGAATATATGTTGAATTTTTGTTAATTACAGAGAAAGAGTATTTGGTGTCTGAATCACCAACAAAACTCAACTATCATCACCAACCAGAATGCACTGATATTGTTTGAAGAAATATCTCAATGAGTCTTCCAATCCGTGAAAAGTGTTGAGTGTGACTTAGGCTATATAAGTTGTGGGATCTCTCCATTAATCTGATTTGGGCTAGTATTGAGCGGGATATATTCTTAAAATCTGATTTTTGGCTTGGAGTTTTTTAGACGTGACTAGTTTTTAGAAATTGAAAAGCTAGGTTTTTCGTTAGAAAATAGACCTCTATTCTTAAGGGGATTCTACAAGTGATAAAGTCTATAAAAGGGGAACAACTTCAACAAGAGAAAGATATCTAGGTTTTCACCTAGTTCTCTTCTCACCTCTTCTAATTCTTTTTGTAGGTTTGCGCCGGGAAGATTTCTCACATCTAGGGTTTGCAATTATTTTTTCTATTCAATTTTGTGAACTTCATTATGTTTAGCTAATTATTATTTGATTAGGGATATTTCAAAACTATGTGATATGATTTATTTAAGTCAATATTTCTTTCTCAATATTGTGTTATTGTTTATCTTTTACCATGCTTATGACCAAGAATTATTTTCAAGTTGTTCGAGTGACCAATTGAATAGCTTGCTTTTGATTCTAATGCTAGATAATTGACCCGTAAATCTGTAATTGTTACAACTATTTAATCAAAAGTAGCGAAGCATCAACATTGCAGTGGGATGTTATGGATTTTGGTGTGTGAAAGATAACCCTAAGTTAACATGTCGAACTTACGAACATGTGGTTAGGATCAACCCGACTCATAAAACATACCGGTCAATAAAGTTACACTAGAGAGCTTATTCAAAGTGGCATTGTCTAGAAACGAGTAGAGAACTTATTCTATGAAGTGACCTTGGAGTCAATAGACTTTTTAAACTCATAACTTGTCTAGGGTTTTTAGTAAACATATTTTGAAGAAGATTTTACTTGTATTCATGTTCACTAGTGGAGAAAAAATCATTAATAATTCTCATCCTCATATCGTATTATTTTATTTGTTCCTAGATTTGTATTAGTTTATTTTCAGAAACTTAATCGACAAATTTAACTCAACGCCCCCTTAGGAACGAACCTGCTTATCATTATTCTACTAGTTAGTGTAATAAAGTAAGGAATATATTTTTGACGATTTTGACACCTCCATTATTTATGAACAAAGCCATGAACCCAATTTCGCACCACTCTTTATCGGCCGCTAAAGGTGGTTTGATGATTTTAAAAAGAAGTTCCCACATTGGCCAGGTTTGCCCCGGTTGAGCTTATCGGTTCCGTTTAAACTAGGAGATTTCGAATCTTCTCTGGTCATTCTTCATTGTATCATTTTCTTGAAGAATTTCTCCTTTATTTGGTGTGACACCTTTTTTTTTACAATCACAATAAACATGCTTCTCTTCCAAACTTGTCGAGAAAGATAAACTTCCTTTAAAAAATAGAGGAAAGAAACACTACCTCATGTGAAAAGACATTTATCTTTATTTCTTAGACATGTCATTCCCAGATCAAAGTATTCTTCTTTCTGAATCTCTTCCTCCATTAACCGAGCGTGCCAGGCGAACATTGGGACTTTTAACTGATGTTGATCACCATGTTTCAGCGAAGCTTCACGATGGCTTGGTAAGTGTAGGCCTTTGTACTTCAAAGTTTCTTGCCTTCTTTACCCCAAACGTCTGTACCTTTTAATCATCAACTTACCCCCCCCCCCCCTCTTTTTTTTTTTGTATATAAGAATATAATTGGACATATCCCCGTGGATCGATTTCCAGTGTAGCTGACTGGTGGTACGTGTTGAAGAGATGTCGAGGTGTCCGAGAGATAGTACAACATATCGGTTGGTTTGGATTCATTAACGCTTTAGAGCCATTCCATGACCGTGCCAGCATAGTTACGGTAGCAGAACAATGGGGGATGATACCAATTCTTTTCATCTCCCACGTTGTGAGTTATCCATTACCCCATTAGATTTTTATATGATTACTGGTATTAGTGTGGTAATGGGAGTTCCCATACCTTGGGAATATAACTTGTTATAAGAGAGTCTTCGCTCGATATTGGGACTATGGTGCGGAGACATCTTCCCGAAGAAGGGTTTGATGAGTCTACCCGCTTTAAGGACATGTTTTTCTCTTTCTGTGCTAAGCCTCGCAAACGATGCACCGAAAGATGATCCACGAGTCATTGACGTTACAAGGGCTTTCCTCATTTATATCTTGGGGAACACCCTTCTTGCTTTGGCTAACGACCAAATCCGGTACGGTCATTTGGCATCCTTTGTGGATCTAAATTTGGTGGAATTTTACCATCGGGGAAGTTGTGCGATGGCTTGCCTTTATAATTATCTTACTCGAGTGACTCGACTCCAAACGAAATCCATGTGTGGATTCTGGCCTCTCTCGTATGTGAGCACCTACCACCTCGTATCATGTTGGTTGATTGGTTTTAGCGTCCTTTCTTGTACTAACTATTCTTCATTCTTCGTATCAGTTTTGGGGTTATGAATATTTTCCCGCTAGTCGCCCAGCTCTTGACAACACTCTTCCTAATAATCCAAAATTTCCTCGAATGGCTAGATGGAAAGGTGCACATCGCTTTACCTCTGCCGCATACATACGACTTTGTCTGGATGAAGCCACAGTTGATTCTGTAAGAACCTCTTCTTTTGATGATTTTCTCCCTTTTCTTTTTCTTTTGTAAAAGATCTGCTGGGAACCTTGGAGTAAATATCTGGTCAGTCACGATCCGAAAGCATTTTGTGTCGCTGAGTGTAGCTCACTTTGCTATCTATTAAGAGGTCTGCGTAATTGCGCTTGGTATCTTGGTGATAGGTTTGGGAGACAAGTGGGCTAGCCGGATGCTACGCCTTGTTTTCTTACTCCTGAAAGAACCTGTTTTTCCCGTGCAACACTTCATGAGATGAACGATATGTCGTACCAACTGCAATTCTCTTTGAAAATTCTGTCGGTAGAGGATTAAACTTTGATATGTATTGGAAAACTGTTTCTTTTGGTCCCCTTTATCACACCCATGTTTGTGATGATAATATAGTGGTGGGTGATTCTAATTTAGTCTCTCGGTTGACGTTGATAGAGTCTTCTAGCATGCCCAGCCAGTAGGCTATCTCCTCCGATTTGGACTATTTGTTTCATCCATGCGATATAGAGATACCTGTTTCGGGTACTTTGAACATGGATCCTTTTCGAGGCGGTCCAATTGACAGACACGGCATAGTTGGTTTACCTCTTCCAGATGGTACCCCCAAGGTATAACCCTTGTAACTTCCTTGTTTTAATCATTTGATAACTTGATGACGTGTCTCTTCTTTCAGGATTACAAAGCTCTTCTTGAAAACTTGTACCGTTTGATAGATAGTTGCGGTAGCATACTGAAATCAGTAGTGAACGAGATGTACGATGTCATGCTGAAATATAATAACTCTAAAGAAGAATCCTTGGAGCAGCTATCCCAGATTGAATTTCTTCGTAAAGAATTATCCACATTTCAGTTTCTTTATGGGGTAGACAACTAGTTTTTTTTTTTTTTTTTTTTTTGTGTAAACAGGGAAATGTGGCTAATGGGTCGGATGAACGACCGTAACGGGTCATGGGATTCATTTCGAGTAATTCCCGAGAGAATAGTATGATGAATCCCTAATATTTTTCCTTTAAGTATTTGGTCTTCTTCTTCTCGACTATCAACTTCTCATTTTTCTACTATGTATATCCTCCTCCTTCAAGTTTAGTTTATTTAACAGAGACTTAAGAAGATAATTTTAAATCTCTCTTTCTTGTACTAGATCCGATCTTCGATCTTTTCTTTTAACCACCAACCTCATCTTCCTGAAGTAAAACATGTTCTTTCATTTCTTGCTTGTTTTGTTTATTACTATTGTGATCGCTTACTGGTGGATGAATGTGCAAGGAGGAAATTGAGAAGATAAAAAAAACTCTCTTGGAAGATGGTTTAACTGGTTAGAGCTTTTTCGGTGGAATCCGATTATAGATATGCACAAGGCTCGGTTTTTCTGCATCCGATATGAGTACGTCTTAAGATCTGCCTTAATGGTCGAGTCGAAGATGAAGATCTGATGATTTGGGGAAAGATGTAAGATCATTCCATATGCAGCTCCAGAGTACATAACAATGATAAATCAAGGTTTCAATGGTTAATCCATATTTGGATTTTGATGTACTTGGACATGTATAAATGGTTTGTCTATGATGAAGACGTCTGAATCATGTGTACGAGATCACACTCTTGCCACCAGAATACATTGGTTTTGATTGATGGGAAATGGTGAAGAACTAGATCTCAGTCCACAATCAGACTAAATCATCGTCTTCCTGTGTTAGATCTTCACTTCCTCTTTTTGGTTTATTGCTTGTTGTTCTTTTTCTTTTCCTGTAATTTTTTTTTGGATCTGATCTGATCTAGCCTTGTATCCTTCAGGTGAGCAATTTACGTTGTTGTAGGCGATGACCTTGTAAGCCATTTCTTTATGAATGAAATGTCTTTATTCTTGTGGTGCCTTTTTCCTAAATTTGTTTTGCACTGCCTGAGGATTTCTGACTCCGGTGATAAGGCCTTAAATTAGATAATTCATCTTGCATAGAGATCTTCAAACAAAAGTGGAGAGCTTGATTGGACAATAATTTACTTAAATCGTTAACACAAAAATTTCTGCCTCAGTTGCCTATTTGGTATATGCACGGCACAGTATCATCCTTAGGTTTTCATTATCGATAATAATAATAATTATTATTATTATTTTTAAAAACAAAATATTTAAAATCTTTTTTTAAGAAAAAACAAACAGTTTTAATTTTATTTTTTTACTTTTAAAATTATTTATTAATTTAAAAAACAGAACGTATAAAAGACTATTAATACTTTGAAAATTAACTAAACATTTTTTAAAACGTGAAAATTTTGTCTCAGGTGCCTATCTGGTTCGTATAACACCATATTCAATCATAAGGCTTTCATCATCGACTTTTTTTTTTAAACACAATTTTTTTTGAAAAACATTTTTTTTTTAAAATGTCGTGTCTCGATGTAACAGCAACTCTATCATTGATTTTTTGGGTCGAGATGACTTTCTCCTTTTGTCTTCGTGCTGAGAAATAAAACGTTGTGTATGTAGCCTTTGCCGCAATATCATTAAACAATAATAATACAAGATTTGGAAAGCTGGATCATGATTATTCTTCAGGCATATTACCTTTTGATTTGATCTGCCTTCGTGGGTCTTGGGTATTCTTCACCATTTAGGTCCATCAATTGTACTGCCATTCCTTGAAAGATCTTTTTAACGATGAATGGGCTTCCCACTTAGGCTTGAACTTTCCCCTAGGGTCTGAATGATTGAGCGGACGAACTTCTTTGAGCACGAGATCTCCTTCGTTGAAATTACGTGGCCGTACATGTTTGTTGAAGTTGCGTGCAACCCTGTTCTGGTATGCTTGAGAATGACAAGTTGCAGTTAGTCTTCTTTCATCGATCAAATTTAGTTGCTCAACTCTTACTTTTACCCATTCATCTTTGGATAGTTAGCTTTCCTCTAGAACCCTCAACGTTGGAATTTCTACCTCAATGGGATGCATTTGCACCATGCCATATACAAGTGAGAAAGGTGTAGCCCCGGTTGAAGTACGGATGGAGGTTCTGTAAGACCACAAAGCATATGGTAACTTCTCTCTCCAGTCGTTATATGTCTTGGTCATTTTCTTCCTGATTTTGACCAGTGTTTTGTTGGCTCTTCTACCTCTTCATTGGTTTGAGACCGATATGGTGAGGCTATATGATGTTGAATATTGTACTTGTCCAGCAGTTCTTTAGTTTCTTCACCGATGAAATTTGACCCATTATCTGATATTATTTCATGTGGAATTCCATATCTGCAAATGATGTGGTTCCGTATGAAATTGACTGTTTGTTTCCCTTTAAAGCTTCTTGTTGAAATGGCCTCGACCCACTTGGTGAAGTAGTCAATGGAAATGAAAATATACTTGTGGACATTAGAAGATGGATTGATTTTACCTATGAGATCGATTCCCCAGGTGGAAAAAGGCCACGCAGAAGACAAAGTATGCAGTTGGGAAGGAGGCACATGTATGAGGTTCCCATGTATTTAGCATTGGTGACACTTCATAATAAAATTACAGCAATCTGCCATCATTGTCGTCCAGTAGTATCCGAGGCAGGTTATCTTCTTACACATCATGTGTCCATTCACATGAGGAATACAATCACCATTGTATATCCATTCTAGGACCTTTCTTGCTTCATGCTCGTTCACACATCGTAACAAAGTCCCGTCTCTAGATACTTTGTAGAGAATATTCGCGTAAATAGTGTACTAGCACGCTATTCGTTGGATGTATCTTCTTTGTTGTTTTTTTTAATCTTCTGGATAAGACTGATCTTCGAGGTATCTCTGGATGTCAACGAACCAAGGGACACCGTCTAATTGTTCAACATCAACTTGAATGGAATAACAGAATGCAGGCTCATCTTTTTGGCTTATTTCGATGGGTTTGATCATCATTCCTTCTGGGTTTGTTAACCAAGATGCTAACAAAACTGGAGTGTTGGCGCCATGATTCTTGTTTCGGTAGATGTGATGGGAATTCAATGTGATCAAATTGTTTGGTGAACTTTTCCAAGTGTTCATGATATTGGGATAATTGTTCATTAACCCTCCATTATTTTTGGATTTGCTTGATGATCAGTAATGAGTCTCCAAACATTATGATACTCTTGACATTGATTTCAATCGCAGCTTTCAACCCAGCTATCCAAGCTTCATACTCCGCTACATTGTTGGTGCACTGGAAGCAGAGCATGATAATAATTGGTATGTGGATACCTTCCGGTGACTCTACTAATGCCTTTACACCTCTTCCTTGCTTGTTGCGGGCGCAATCAAAATACATTTTCCAAGGCTTTTCTTTGACCAAGTCAGTATGCATCACTGATGTGGTTTGTAGTTGTGGTAAGAAAGGGTTTCAAACTCTCGAGCTTTTTAAGATTGATTTTAGATTCAAACTCTAATAAATAAACTAGAAAACTCAAAAAAAAGTTGGTATCAAGATTAGAGAGGCACTGGGACTCAGAATTCCACCATTAACCAATTAAAGTGATTCAATCTAATCAATATTCTTCCAGTTATTTACATTTAAAGTGATTCTAATATGTTACAAAAGTAGATTTTCAAAGCAACAATTGTAAATAAAAAGTATTGAACATCAAAAACCGTAGGCTAAGCATGCTCTATAAAAAAAAATCACAACTGTTTAATAAAAATCCTTAAATCAATTTTTAATCAAAGCAAATAATCATAAAAGAAATTGCAAAAATTAATTAAAATAGAAACATACCACTTTTCTTGGAACAATGGCTTCCTCTGTCGCCTCAGCAAAGAGGTTTAGCTCCTCATATAATCACTTGCTCAAAGGTTCATGGCTCAAAGTGTTTATAAATGATGAAAAAGGAGAAAAATAAAGAAAACAGTGAATTTGCAACGTTTATAGGCGTTATAGACTCACTGTTACAAAGCAATGAAGATAAACGTTGCAGATGCTAAGATATTCGTTGCAGATGTGTTGAAAAAATCGTTGCGGCTGAAGATAAATGTTGCAAAGACGAAGATATTCGTGGCAAATGGATGAAGAAACCGTGGCTGAGAGGTTGAAGAAACTGTTGTTGTAGCCTCTGTTCTTCGTGTTTTTCAGCAGCAGCAGAGAAAAAATCTTCTGAAGTGATTTTTATCCCTCTGTTCGCCTCCTTATCTCTCTCCCCAACTCTCTATGTCTCTCTGTGTCTTCACCCTTCACTATTTATACCACAACAACTCAAATCTCGCAGCAATTAATCAAACATATTCTTATTTTCTCGAGAATAATATTCTTCCAAAATACATGAATTATTTCCTATTTTATCTCCTTCACGCGTCTGTTGTTGTTGACACACTCCAATCACGTTAAGTTATCATCCCAGAAGTAGTTAAACACATGCAACTTCCCAAAATATCAATCAAAATCCCGAAATATCCTTACGTAAAAACATTTGCTCTGTTGTGAGTAAACTTCCCTTTTTTATGATTTGAAAACACCTACCACCCCTGTTTTGTTGTAACATGTTGGTATCAAACAAACTAAAACTGTACCAAAATCAATCCAGAAATGTTCGCAGTTGAAAACTTCACTTTCCCGCCAAAATATTGTTTGAATCGTGAAGAAGAAGGGGGTTCCCATGTCCACTGCGCGGGTGCCTTTATCAATTTCTTTGGGGTGCCTTTAGTAATTTTTAGGATGCCTTTAACACTTTTTCGTGCCAATTTTTCCAACAGTGTTTATTTCCCAAAATTACCTACAATTACATAAAATAACACAATTAGTACATAATCGAGCACTATCAATATAAAGAATTGAGACAAATCAGACACAAAAATGTTTATATCAATCACCCACTCATCTGGAAAATCTACCTTCAGTTTGGTGTTATCTAAAAGAGGATGTGATGCTAGGTGATCCGCAATTGTTCTTCCTTTGACGGATTTTTGTGTGATGTATGTGATCTCGAATTCGGAGAGTAAGAGCTGCCACTTTGACGTTCTTCTGGATAATGCAGGCTTCTCGAATAAGTATTTGAGGGGATCCATTCTAGATGATAATTGGATCTTATAATACAACATGTAATGTCGAAGACATTAAGTTGCCCAGACCAGTGCCAAACAAGTCTTTTCTAACATGGTGTATTTAGCCTCGTATCCGGAAAGAGTTTTACTGAGGTAATATGTGGCCCGTTCTTTGTCGTTATCTTCGTGATACTGCCTCAACATTGCTCCCATCGAAGTATCTGTGACCGAAAGGTAGAGGATAAGCGGGACACCAGGGGTAGGAGGGACGAGTATTGGTGGACTCTTTAAGTATTTATGGATCGTTTCAAATGCTTCTTGACATTCATGATTCCACACGGTAGGCACATTCTTTCTTAGCAGCTTGAATATTGGCTCACATATGGGAGTGAGTTGATTTATGAACCGACTTATGTATTGTAGCTAACCTAGAAATCCTCTGATTTCCTTTTCAGTTCTTGGCGGAGACATGTCAATGATAGCTTTAGCCTTTGATGGATCACACTCGATTCCCCTGTTGCTGATGATGAATCCTAGCAAATTTCCCAGATTTAGTACCGAACATACACTTGTTTGGATTGAGCTTGAGTTGAAACTTTCGAAGAAGGTGGAAAACCTTTCTTAACACACTTACATGATCTTTTTTCTGCTCAGAGTTTGATACCATGTCATCCATGTAGATCTCTAGCTCCTTATGCATCATGTCATGAAAAATGGTTGTCATGGCTCTTTGGTATGTGGCCCCAACATTCTTAAGTCCGAAAGGCATAATTAGGCAACAGAATATTCCCCATGGAGTGATAAAAGATGTTTTGGTCATGTTTTCTTCCGCCATTCTGATTTGGTTATATTCGGAGAAGCCATCCATGAACGATAACATCCCTTGTCCGGAAGCATTGTCGACCATGATGTCAATGTGTGGCAGTGGAAAGTCGTCTTTTGGGATGGCTTTGTTTAGATTACGCTAATCAATGCATATCCTCATTTTCCCATCTTTCTTTGGAGCAGGTACAATGTTTGCTAGATACTCAATGTATGTAACAGCCCTGAGAAAACCCGCATTAAGTTGCTTCTCGACTTCCTCCTTAACTTTCAAGGTCCACTCTGGCCTTAGTCTTCTGAGATTTTGTTTGACTGGCTTCACATCATGGTATGTTGGTAAGGGTAGACTACCATATTCATGTCCAACCCAGGCATATCTTCATAAGACCAGGCAAAAAAGTCTTCGAATTCGGTGAGTAAGTCAATCATTTTTTTCTTTCTTCAGTGGATAACGTCGTTCGATCTTGACATTTCGCGATTGCTCTTCAGTTCCTAGGTTAATTGTTTCTTCTTCAGTAAATTCTAGCTCTTTCTCATGTTTATTCAGAATTTTCTGGGTCTCTTCTGAGACGTCTTCAGGACCAATTATCATCTTGTCATCGTAATCAAAGCTTATCCCAGTATCAACATCTAGGTCGGTGGCTTCATGTTTATTTTCAAATTCTTTATTTATTTCTACGATATGATTTTTCTTTTCCATATTTTCTTCATGTTTTTGGATTTTTTGGTTTTTTTTTTCAAAACTAAAGGTGCAGTAAAAGTAAAAATACAACTCTCTGGGGTCCACGAAGATTGTTCTGACTCATCCTTCTTCAGTTGTGAACCCTCACCACCCGTTCTTCTTGAGGCGTTTTTTTTTTGCGTTGAAAGAAGAAATTTTGACGTCTTCAGAAGCATCATTAGGGACGATCATACAGATGTAGTTATCATGGATGGTAGGAGCTTGAGAAAGTGGCGGTTCCTTTCTTCTGGTGTCAGCCTTCCAAAATGTATCCCTTTGTATTGAGAGGAATTATTCCAATTCTGCTCGGCTGCTTCAGTCTTCGAGAAGTACTCTATGAATGCAATTATTATTGTTAGCCTGTTTGCGAACTTGACTCGATCATTGGTTGTGTACCATGTGAGTGCTCCACCGGTTAAGCTATTGCCAAAGTAATGCTTTAATTTTCATTCAGTCATCCCTAAGGGATTCGTATAAGAGAGATATGATTTGAGGTGAGGAATGGGAGAACTTACGCCGTGGTAAATTGGGAACTTCTTCATTTTAGGGAACGTCGTCCTAAAATTGTAACGACCATGCAGACTTGAGTTATTTCATCACTTCCATGGACTTGATTTGGAGTTGTCTAGACTTCTTTTGGCTCATGAATTTTTATCTCTTGTCTATCTTCTCCTTTAGTTCCACTTGATTCGCCGACATCATCAAGTGAACTTAGTAGGAACAATTGACTCACACCTTCGAACACCGGTTCTTCGATCTTCTTTTCTTTGCCAAGGCTGAATCTCATTAGAACGGGCGTGATCTTTTTTGGTGCACTACTCACCAGAAGTTTACCTTCCCCCATTCATACGAACCACTTTTGAATTGATGGTTTGCGGCTCCAATCAACCCCACGGTCTTCCTGTTTCTTTTTGTGTGTTGTAGGATTTCCCTTTGTCGGGCGGTATCCAAGACCTATTGTGTCAAACGACTTTTTTCTCGGGATTGATATTGGTTGAGTCGGCCCTTGTTGTCGGAGTCCGAGACCCATTCCAGAAATAAACTGTTTTTTCATGAGCATATTTGGTACATGTCAATTTTTGTAGTATAACACGTACTTTAAATTCGACTGCATCCACTTCAGTGTAATTTTTGATTACGGGGACCATGTTTTTGAAAACTTGATTCGCTCTTATTTCATCTCTGTTGTTGTCCCCATGTACGGTGGAGTGAAGATGCGCAAATTCAATTCTTATGTATCCAAGGGCGCCCCAAAAGCATATTGAAACTGGATTTAATGTTTATGACTAGAAATACATCTTGGGTTTTCAATGGACGACCCATATCTCGAGAGTGATTTCTCCAAGTGCGACTTGTTCCTCACCATCAAAACCTCTGACCGTTCGACATGATTCATCGGCCTCTACGATATAACTTAAGTTGACCATCATCTTTTGCAATGTCTTTAGAGTACATATGTTGACGCATGTGCCATTATCCATGAGGACTAACGGTACCAACATGTGCTCCCACCCTATTTCTATATAGAGTTCCTTATTATGGTTTATTCCTTCTGGAGGTAAATCGTGATCCATGAAGGTAATAGTGCCCGGCCTTCTGACTTGGCGATTATGTGCACCAAATCATCAGGAGTGATCCCAGTAGGAACCTGTATTGAATTGAGTGCCTCTTGCAGATCTTGGAGATATCCATTTGATGCCTTTAGAAGCCCCAGACTGAGATATTGGCTCTGGTCTTATGTAATTCTTCGATGGTTATTTGATGCCTTTAGAAGCCCCTAGCAGTAGCACCCAGATTTTCGGCATGTAGGTTGATGGGTTTGAAATGTCTTCCCCTCGGTTTTGAATGTTGTACAACTTGACATCGGCTGACTTACTTTTTGGGGTATATAATTTTCCCACTCTCTGCTATTACCAACAAAGGTTTTTGTTTTGACTTCATGACCTCCACATTGTTGATTGGGCCATCATTATCAACCGCTTCAATGAAATTAATTACGTAGTCATCTTGGTGTACCGGTAATGGATTTTTCAGGATATGCGGTTGTTTTTCTGCTCCCTCTATCACTATCTTTCCATCATCCAACAGATCTTGGATTAGGTGTTTTAGGACCCAACAAGAGTCAGTGTCGTGCCCGAGACCTTGGTGAAAGTTGCAGGTTTTGGCTTCATCAAATCCGCATGGATTGGGGTTTGGCATAGGTTTCGGATCTATGAGTTTGATTAATTGTTCTTCCACTAACCTTGGTGAGAATGTGCTGATTCCCGAATTAAGATCAGAAAATATTCGGTCTTTGTTGCATCTTCACTCAACAAATGGTTCTCGTTGACCTCTTACTTGTTGAGGCACTTCGGTTTCTGATGCCTTCCCCATTGTTATGATATATGCAGGTCTGATAGGGAGTGGGTTTAAGTAATTGACCTTCTTTTTCTTTGCTGGTACATTCTGGCCCATGAAAAATCCGTCATATACACCATGGTTCATAGCATCTTCTATATAGGTCCCTGTGAATCGAAACAAAGATAATTTTTTTGGACCCGAAATGCTGAGAAAACCCCGGTAAGGCGTCAAAACACTCTTCATTAACATTTTCAGTTGTATTGCTTCTGATGGTCGTTCGAACATCTCGAACACCTTTTTATCCCAACGACTCATCCAGTCGGTGAAACCTTCATGTTCCCCTTGTCGTAGAGATTCTAACTGACGTAGATCTACGGTGTTATCAGTAATTTTGGTGAAGTGTTCGATGAATGATTCCATCATGGTTGACCATGTGGATTTTTTTGTTTTCTCTACATGATGGTACCATTCAAGAGTCAAACCTGTCAAACTTTAGTGGAATAAACTCATTAACCATTCATCTATTAGTCTTTTGGGTTTTAGATAGATGAGGTACAACATGACATGATCCCCTAGAGGACCCCGACTATCATATTTTTTAATTTTCGGGAAATTGAATCCTGCAGGTATGTCTCCCTTTGGTGAAGTGTACCAGACTTTGCTTTCAAGCCCAGTGCTGACCTCGATTGATGATAGCCTCTTCATTATTTGCTCCTTGAAGTATTCAAATTCCAGAATTTATTTGTTTAGTGATGCTCTTTTGTATTATTCACCAACTTTGTCATACTCATTCGGTTGCATGGTTGTCCAGTTGTTGTTTCCTCCTAGTACGACCTTCTTTCGGGTACCCTCAAGGACTTCATCAGTTCCAGACTCATTTCTTGGTTGGTGACTAGAAATGGCTACGTTTTCTGCTATTGCTTTGGATTTGTCCTCCATCTTTTACAGGAATCTAGTAAAATGTTTTTCGAGGAAGTGTTTGATGTGGGCTGTATTCAGTCTATCTGGGATGTTCGAATCTTCTTATTCAGGTGGTGGAGGAGACATCCTTCTCAGCTTCCCTTCTATCCTAGACCAACCCTGGACGTAATTATTCCTTCCCGTGGTGACAATTTGATATGGAATCGGTAACTGAAATCACAAAGCCTTCTGAGTAAACATTAACACATAAAATAAAACTTATAATCATTTTCTCTTTAATCATTTCTTTCGAGTCGAATCTCTTATGGGTCCCCAGTGAAGTCACCACTGTAGAAATTGTGAGGTCGCATTTGTCTCTTGTAACTGGAAAGGGTGAGAGGGGGAAAGAGTATGTGCAAGAATCTCATTCGTTCGTGAATGTTTAATACACATGTGATACAAAGATAACTTCTTAACAATTCATAAATAAAGAGTTAATCTTTGCAAAAGTCTTTTGAAGTCGCCACCTAACTGAGAGAAGTCAGAACCCTTTTTAACTAGTTTGAATTCTTTCAGGAATACAATATCTAGTTATAACTTACACATTCATGGTCTGGTATTAGAGAGTATGGATAAGAAGATTCTGGTACGGGATGGGAAGGTGTTAGCCACCCATCAACCGTCCAATCATATGATTGGCCTCTACTTCATGATGAAAAGGGAAAATAATTATAATATATCTTATCAAAATATACATATGCATGCTCATGGTCATTGACCCCCAATAAAGGACTTGCCAAAAATAAGAAGGAACTTTCATATATGAGAAACAAGGAAAATAATTGAATTTTTAAACAAATGATTTAATCATGGATTCAACGTTTAGGTTTTAGGGCAACTCTAAGTGTAATGGCAAAGAATTAAGGGAAATTCTAAGCAGGAAATAATATCACCTAATAGTCTCGTGTGACTACGAGTGAAACATTAGAGTTTAGGGCAACTCTAAGTGCAGTGGCAAAGAATTAAGGGCAATTCTAAGCAGAAAAATAGTATCACCTAATAGTCTCGTATGACTATGCGTGAAACATTAGAATATAAGGCAATTCTAAGTGTAATGACAAAGAATTAAGGGCAACTCTAAGCATAAAGAAGTATCACCTAATAGTCTCGTGTAACTATAAGTGAAACATTAGAGTTCAGGGCAATTCTAAGTGCAAAAAAATTAGTCGAGTTTGCCTCGTGTAATTTTAAACATTATACAAATGTATCTATGATCTCAAGGTAAGATGGAGAACCATTTTAGTACTCACACTTGGATTAATCCGCATCAAAATATTAAAGTAATAAATTAATGCGCAAGTATGTATATGCGATCCTTAATGTGAGATGGAAGACCATTTTTACCAACACTTAAATTCGTCCACAAAAAATATAAATTAAGTACGCAAGTATGTATGCGCAACCCTTAATGTGAGATAGAAGACCATTTATACCCACACTTGGATTCGTCCACATAAAATGTAAATTAATGTGCAAGTATGTACGTGCGACCCTTAATGTGAGATGGAAGACCATTTATGCCCACACTTGGATTCGTCTATATAAATATGTAAATTAAATGCACAAGTATGTATGTGCGACCCTTAATGTGAGATGGAAGACCATTTGTA
>JAJJMC010026726.1:0-12820 GCA_023531435.1 Papaver californicum
GATGACGTCGGATCGAACCATGACGTCGCCCCAAGAAATGATGACATCACTTCGTGGGAGATTCATTTTATCTCCAACAACTGTAACCTGTTGTATTCATGCCTGCATAAAATGTGTTTCTATAGTAGACATGTACCCAAGATTCTTGAATTTCATATAATTGTGTAAGCCATTAGTTGTCGCTTAAATCAAACTTTGTGATCATCTTTTTCCACCTTTCTTCAAACTCTTCTATTTTGTAAGTATGATGAATACATTCTTTCATATCACCCTTGAACGTTGACTTCTTAAAATAAATATATGATTATTTTTCTGGGAATTTTTTCTTTATGTGCCAAAGGCATACACGATGGTGAGCGTTTAGGAAAAATTTCTTTATAGCACCATCCATTGCAGAATCTTAATTAGTTATGATTGCCGATGGATGTTGCTCTCCATAACTTCAACCCAGATAGTAAACACCCATAAAAATGTAGCTTCAGTTTCATCTTGTAAAAGTGCACACCCAAATTGGATAGTTTGATAATGGTGATTTACCCCCGTAAATGTTGCGAAAGGCATCTCATATTTATTCGTTCGATATGTAATGTCAAAGAAAATTACCTCACCAAACTGCTCGTATGACAAACATGATCGCGCATCTACCCAGAAAAAATTTACAGCTCTACCATGTACGTCAACTTGAACTCTATAAAAGAATTGAAGATTCTCGCTTTGTTTCATGTGTAAATAATCAATAACAGATTGGGCGTCACCAGCTTCTAAATTTTTATGCCTAACATTATATAAGTGATTCCAACAATCTCTTTTATTAAACCAAATATTTTGACCCTCAAGAATTGCATGAACTTTTCCAACTTCGAGATTTTCTCTACTGAATTTTTTAGTTATATCATTTACTGCTTCTAGCATGCATTTATTGGACCGTATACGCATCCTTTTCCGTGGTGACATAAATTTATGGTTATTTTCATCTAAAAATACCATCACCATCCACATATTATTTTCTTCGTTAAGAAGGATTTGCATCTTTGCCGTACACCCACATTATATAGTATTGTAACTTCTGTTTTTTTTATCCACCCTTTCTATGTTGTCAACTTTTACTTTGTTTCCCTTCCGAAAAAATACCATGTATATTGCTGTCACTTGATCCACACCTCTACAAGTTTTATTTGTAGATCGAACACGAATGCTAAATCCATTGCGTCGTCCATATCCAGTATAATACTCCTTGGCTTCTTCGTAACCGTAAAATTGCATCCCTCCATATGACATTTCTAAGCTATTATAACTTTCTTATTTGGAGTCATAGAATTACGATCGGATAAATTATCCATTGTTCCTGGAATTAAAGAAGATATTATCAATGTAATTGTCAAAGAAAATATTAACACTGTAAGTATATTTACAATCCATGTAATTGTATGGTTACCATCAATGTAGTCAATATCGGATTTCGGTTTGTACCGGTTGAGAGCGATACACTGGTGCACCTTTGTATCGGGGATATTTCGGTTCCAAATATCGGCAAATATTGGTCAACATATTTTATACCTATAATTATTATATCAAACGTTTTTTCCATATTTGATCTATTAAAATATAAAATTATTACTCATTTTTCTAAAATACCATAAAAAACATGAGTAACAATTGAAAACCCTAGAACAATGATAATGAATTTTTTTTTTAGATTAAAAACCCAAATTTCGACCGTACCGGTCAATTTCGGCCATTTCGATTAAACCGTATCGGTCAATATCGGCCGATATTTTCGGACAAAAACCGTTCCATCGGTATAGGCTATTTCATATCGGGTGAGACCCGATAACAACAAAACCGACGATATTTCGATCGTACCGGTCGAAATTAACTAGACTAATTACCATTATTGTCTAACAATGATAGCCATAATGATTAGGATCCTAATGATTATTGCAGAATATATTAGAGGTAATACTATGAGACTGTCATAGTATCTACATGTTTCAAAAGAAAAATAAAAAATGTCATAGTACATTAGTAAACAAGAATACAGTAGTACTAAAGGTCGCACGACCCTTAAAGGTAACAATAATAAAGAAACTACTTTTGTTCATCTGATTATATGTCAAGATTAATCATACGACCTCCCATACATGTAAAAAAGGATTATATCTCCAGATTAGATGTGAGCATACGATTTATTCTTACGAGTAACTATTACCTAATAAGTTACATATACCAGTGTCGTTTAATTAGAAGGAGGGGGAGATGATGAATCAAAAAAAAAACTTTAAAAGATCGTGTTCTGCCGTGCAGAAAATATAGGCTTTTATTTTAGTTTTAGAAAAAAGAAAAAAATATTGGGCTCGGCTAACTGAGCCGAACAAAAAAGTAACAGTTATAGCGCCACGTTATCAGAAATATGGTCCATGAGATTGTTTTTATCTAATAGACTAGAAGATTTGTTAAAAGGGTTTGTCAAACCCTTTTGTCACATGATCCCGATCCATAAATTTATATTCTCTCTTAAATCATACGTGAACGAATACTCAAATTAAAAGACCTATACATTTCGAAATACCATATGCATTTTTAATTGGTATAAAATTACTGAGTACGAGATTCTACATTCGTGTTAAGATCGAATATGACTTCAAACCCAATCCAGACAGGGTACGATGTTATACACAATCCTACGGTCCATAAAAGGTTTACGGGTTTCAAAACCTGTATGCATTTTATACGAGATAGATATTTGATATCATGTGCTTCGTGCGTCGACGGAATTATAAGGGGTAATTTTCAGTGTGTCAAATTTGAGTTGGTTGCAAAAACATTCAGTAACACTTACTTCGTCATATACATTTGCAATGCATATAAATGTCGTAATTTCTAAAAAATCGTGGTTGTTCAGTGAACCAAAAAACCCGTGGTCGTTTAGTTAACCATCAGTTGCTTGACATCCGACGTCCCAATGTTTTTGGTAAGTCCATCCGACGGCTCCCGGGTCAAAATTAACACCTGCTTTATTGTTTATTCCTTAGCCCCATTAAAGAGTAATTTTTCAGCAATATTACATTGTGATTTTCGAGAAATAGAAACATTTTTTTGTTTTTGTAAATTTGACAGTTTTTAATCTGGCCATTTTAAGGGCGACCAAAAATCAATTTGGGGCGACTTTTTTGAACCCATCCCATAGATGTGGCTATGAGATAACCTAGTGGTATGTAAAAATACTTAAATACCCTTTCACTAATAAAAGTCTAAAAACCTAAACCTTTACCATTCTCACCTTCTTCTCTACCGATTCTCTCTGTTTTCCCTTCCTCTTCTTCTCAATTGTGGCTAAATCATTCATCGTAAACCGATTAATCGTCGTAATTACAATCAAAAGATGACTCGAATAAAACAAACAACCCATCAACCTGGTAATACTAACTGACCGAATTTAGCGGAGAGAATAAGATATAAAGAGATTGTTGAAGAACATAGTGAGGAATATGAAGCACACGAAGATGATGATCTAGATATGGAGACTGATTCCGACAATAAGCCTCTCCAGAACTATCTAATGGCTCCAATAAGGTAAGGGCTTACCATTATTTGTGTTTATTTTGCTTTAGTCGAATGAAATCGAGGATAGAATATCAAGGGTTTTAGTTTATATGTCATAATCGGTAGTTTCGTGTTTGTATTTTACTACCAATTATGTTAGTTTACTTCATTGCTCATGAACATCGACCATAAACGGTAGTTAGATTTAGTCATAAACTACCGATTATATTCCTGGACCAAAATTTAGGCATAATCGGTAGTTTCGTATAGGGTTAAACTACCGATTATGAAAGTTAGCGAGGAACATCAAAAATATTGACCATAATCGGTAGTTATCACTACAAGAAAAACGGGTTTAAGCGGCATGTCATTTTAAGTCGCTTAAAGCCCCTTTTAAGTCGCTATAACCGTTATAGCGACTAAAAGTGGCACTCGCTCCGTTGGTTGCCCAAAGCCATGTATGTCATAGCCTTGAGCGACCATGCAATCGCTCTAGTAATAAACCAACTAACCTAAAGCGAGTACTTTTCTCATTGCTTAACATTTAGACCAACTAACATGTAGCAAGTAAAATTGTGATCGCTTAACATCTAGACCAACCAATATAACAAGTAAAATATCAATCGCTTCAGATAGACCAACCATTCTAAAGCAAGTAAAATACTTAGTTGATAGATACATGGATCAACTCTTCCTGAAATTGCTTGGTTAAGGTTTTAAGCGATCAAATTATTTTGCTCGTTAAAAGTGATTTCTGATTTTGATTGGCCTGAAGTTGGTTGCTTAAGCTTTTAAGATAGCGAAGTTTTTACTCAAGTTGATTGCTTAAAATTTTAAGCCATTAAATTTTTACTTGCTAAAAGTAATTTCTGATTTTGATTGGCTTTAAGTTAATTGCTTAAGTTTTTAAACTACCAAATTTTTGTGTTTGAGTTTTTAAACTAGCCTGAAGTTGATCGCTTAAGTTTTTAAGCTACTAATTTTTTTTACTCGCTAGGAACAAATTTTGATTTAGATAATCCCAAATTATAATTATAATTAAAAATCACTAATTAAAATTATATAATACTAATTAAAATGATATAATTCTAAATGAATAACAAAATCAAATTAAAAACAATTATGAGCCAAATTAAAATCACAATTGATCAGCTATATTATTCCTGAATTCAATTTACAGCATATTTAGTCGAAATAATTACAATCATTTTTTACAGGAAAAAAAAACAATTTCATTTACAATTCCATCAAAAACACTTCAATTTTAAACCTAAAGATTAGGAACACCACTGATACAACTACTTCAACTTTGAAGCACCCATCATGGATCTTTAAATCTCACTGGACAAAGCTAAAAAAACACTTCAAGATTCATATTACTGCAACCTTATAACACTTAATCTGCTTTTTAGCTTTGATTTTTGAGATCAATAGAGTGAGTACTCATTCCACATCTAGTTCATGTTCATCTCTTAAAAAAAGTGATAAAGTCCTGCATATACGGACAAACAAACAAATACAAAGAAGATCATAACTAATAAGAATAAGGAGCAGTAACCCTGAATTGGACACACAGTAACATCAAGAACTGAATCAAGAAACCAAATAATAAAACTTAATTAGTGAAAACTAGCTAAAGGCAGGTAGAATCAACTGTGGCAACCAAGAAGCTACAGATTACCTGGGATAATAAGTTAGCCGCCATGGAAAACTAGCTAAAGACAGGTATAATCAACCATCCTCACTGGCCAACTATTTCCGAAAGTCTACTTATGTCTAATTTTACATAAAACGTCCAAAACTTATTCATAGATGTAAGCCCTACAGTTTTTTTTTTTGGGGGTTTCCCCTTAACTAGATTCTTGGACCTGGATTTCCACCAGCAGAAAGGAAGCTCCCTAATCAGTTGAAACCGAAGAGTGTAAATCCTTTACAGCTTCAGAAAATCACTCAGACGGCAACATACTTGTACCAAGAGACCTAAGCTAAACTAAGAATAAACTCAAAAAGGAAGTGAATGCTTACATCATAGTGTGCCGGCCCAGGAACATGCTTTTGTCTATTAGTCTCATTCTAACACTAAAAAATGGAACTAGTAGTAGTGGCCACTATCCACTGTCCGACTTTGGATACCTTCCGAGAAATCTCTGACGAGTCCAACAGAATTTAACCCACCTTGACAGTGTTGAGTTCTTCACCGCAAGCAACCCAACATCCACCAGGGAAAACTAGCTAAAGACAGGTAAATCTAAACTCATACCACAGGTCCACCATAAGAGAACAATATGAACACAGAAAAAAAATTGAAACAAAATTAACAACCAAATTTTCATTTCTAAAATAAATTAACCAAATCACACAACCAAATTTAGATTGGGCCAATGGTCACACTTACAGTGAAACCTTTAAGGGTTTTAATGGAAACGATGCAAAACACCATTCTAGAAGACGCTACAATCTCCTAATCCAAAATTCACTTGGGAGGGACTTATAACCCCCAAATCCTTCCAAGGATTATTTAGAGGACTAGATTTTCGCTTGAACGCAGTTAGCTGTATAGCTTCATAGTGAAGTGATTTGTGAGGATCAAAAGCTAAACTAACATTAGAAACATTTTTGAAGCCGTACATTTTAGATGGCGGCGGAGGTATTTTGTAATGGTTTGTGGATAGATTATAGATGTAGAACTTAGATAGGGGCAGAGGTATTATTTTGCAAAGGTTTGTGGATGAATTTTGGATGCAGGTAGCTTGGTTGCAGTAAGAGAGAAAGAGAGAAATTTAAGAGAGATTCAGTGAGCGAGGCAGAGAGATTTAGGAAGGAGGCGTTGGAAATGAGAAGTGATGAAATAACTTAGGGTTAGGGTTTTTATATATAAGGGTACTAAACGTAAATAACAGGAACTTCGTGGTCAATAAGTAAAACAAATAGGGTTTAATTCATCTGACGGTTCAAGATTAAAATTTTACGCCGATCGGATGGTTCTAGGTTTTTCATCTTCTACTCATTCGGATCGGTAATCTGACGGTTCAAAATTAATATCTTATGCTCATACGGATCACGAATCTGACAGACCAAAATTAATATCTTTTTATATACGGATGACAACCAGAACGTCCAATAAAGCATACGTCTCTCAATATATACAGGTCCAACAACCAAAAGAACAATGAACGATTATTAACTTCATATAAATAAACTTGTTCTCTTTAGCAAACAACGAGAACAAGTGGTTCACCCGATATAAATAAATTTCATATAAATAATGCAAACCCAAAAATAGATATTCCGGTTAATCGGAGATGACACGAGGCATACAGTGGTTCACCCGATATAAATTATCCAAAATCATACAGTGAGCCCCTCAAAGCAATAAAAATGATTTACCCAAAATCTAAACATATTAATACACAAATGATAAAACTAAATGAGATCGAAACAATTTAAGTGAAATTCAATAATATTGAAAAATAAATAGCAAAATTGAACGAGACTGAATAATTTAAAGTGAAATTGAGTGAGAAGAGTGAACACAAATTAAGAAAAATTTTGTGCATTCAACCAAAAATGAGTTCAAACTCACTAATTAATCTTCGATCTATTTTGAATTTTGTCAATTTTGTTCTTATTAAAAAGGAAATTAGCATCAAACCTACATATGACAGATCCAAAAAATATTTATGGAAATGAATTATGTAAGTATATCCAATTAGATTGAATAGAGTCGGATGAATTTGTACATACAAGAATAAACTCATGTGAATTTCCAAGGATGTCGAATTAGGTCGAATTTATGGATGACATTAGATTACTCCATTTATCCCAAATTCAATCGATTTCTCCAGTTTATCGGGAAAATGAGAAATATAAGTAGGGTTAGGATACCGGTGAAGATTCCGACTTAGGGTAAGAGGTTATTAACTAAATATAATATGACAAACATCGGTAGGTTTAGGATTCTACTGAATTTCTGACTTAGGGAAAGAGGTCATTAAGGATAATAGGACGAACATCGCTAGGATAAGGGTTCCGATAAGATTATAATTTTGGAAAAAAAGGTCGTTAAGGATAATATGACGACCATCGACAGGTTTAGGGTTCTGGTGAGGGGAAGAGGTCATCAGGGATTATATGACAAACATCGGTAGGGTTAGGGTACCGGTCATCAAGGATAATATGACAAAGACATATTGTTGGTGAGATTAGATCACGTTTACCTTGACAAATTATCCACAAATTAAATCTAATTTTACTTAATTTGTATTACTTTATTTACCTTGACTGATTATTCACCTAATCCCATTATTGGTCGACCTCACTCAATTTCTCTCGGATTTTATCAGTTTATCTAGTTATCCATCATTTTAACCGATTATATATCGATCCTAGTCAATTTTATCGGTTACCTATCAATCTTATCAAATACAGCTCAACCTCACTATATTTATCCTACATTTAATGGGTTTATATGGTTAACTATCAATTCAAACTGAATTTCCATTAAATTCACGTTATTTTGTTTGTTATCCATCAATGTTATCTAATATCGGTCGACCTCACTCAATTTCTCTCAGATTCAATTTATTTTGATTTATTATCTAAAAATTCAATCTAATTAAATCCAAATTTATTTAATTTTATCAAAATTACTAGATCATACTCAATATCATTAGATTGTAGTTAGTACGACTAATTATTGATGGTTTGCACAACTAAGTGCAACTTATTCAACTAAGATCTCGATGCAGAAATGAGAACCTAAAATAATCTGATCCCAAACCATGAAGGAACAACATTCTCATTCATTAATTTAGTGAGAAAGATGTTTGATTAGTTCTTCTCTTTCATTTGTAATTTAGGGTTTGGGTAGCGGCGGAGGATTAGTGGGATGAACCGAGAAAGAGAGAAAAGAAAAAAAATGAAGGGAAATTATTTTTTAGAAAGAGAGAAAGAAAATAAAAATGAAGGATAGCCATACATATCATGGAAATTATTTTTTTCGAACCGACTTGAATACACTCAATTTGATCAATATTACTCAAATTATATCAATTTTCATCAATTTTACTCGATTTCACTTAGATTTATTGAATTTTATTCAATCTCAATCAAACTTATTCATTTTTTTATCGATCTAACAAATCTAACGATATGAAACTATGATTTCATCAATCTCACTAAAATTCACTCAATTTTTATCGGACGACTTGAATACACTCAATTTTGATAGATCTTACTCAAATTATATCAATTTTCATCAATTTCACTCGATTTCACTTAGATTTATTGAATTTTATTCAATCTCAATCAAACTTATTTATTTTTTTATCGACCTAACAAATCTAACGATATGAAACTATGATTTCATTAATCTCACTAAAATTCACTCAATTTTTTTATCGAACCGACTTGAATACACTCAATTTTGATCGATCTTACTCAAATTATATCAATTTTCATCAATTTCACTTAGATTTATTGAATTTTATTCAATCTCAATCAAACTTATTCATTTTTTTTATCTATCTAACAAATCGAACGATATGAAACTATGATTTCATCAATCTCACTAAAATTGACTCAATTTTTTTATCGAACCGACTTCAATATACTCAATTTTGATCGATCTTACTCAAATTATATCAATTTTCATCAATTCCACTTAGATTTATTGAATTTTATTCAATCTCAATCAAACTTATTCATTTTTTTTATCGATCTAACAAATCGAACGATATGAAACTATGATTTCATCAATCTCACTAAAATCCACTCAATTTTTTATCGAACCGACTTGAATATACTCAATTTTGATCGATCTTACTCAAATTATATCAATTTTCATCAATTTCACTCGATTTCACTTATATTTATTGAATTTTATTCAATCTCAATCAAACTTATTCATTTTTTGATTGATCTAACAAATCTAACAATATCAAACTATGATTTCTATGCACTCGTCTAGATGTTTCAAAGTTCCACTACAATGTGGTACATGACCAAGCATACTATAACATGTTGTTATCTTCCCTAATGTAAATGACGCTATTGATGGCTCGATTTGGATATGTAACAGGGTTCGAAAGCTAAAATCATCCATGTAGGCTCCGACTACTGTGATATGACTAACTAAAATTTTATTTAATCTCAATTAAAATCAGTCACTTTTTAATAGATCTTACTCGAATTTACTAAATTTTCATTGATATCGCTCCAATTCACTAAGTATTCTTTAATTTCACTCGAATTCACACAATCACCAGTTACTTGATTTCACCTATTTTCACTTGACCATACTCGCCCCCACTCAATTTCAGTTGTTATCCATCAATTTTATTGAATATTCCTCAATCTCACCAAATTTTATTCATTATCCATCAATTTAACTAAAAATGGAGTAATTTAAACACAAACATTATTTTCGTTTTTTAAGTCTAAAACACACACACACAATGATCCTTAAATTGTTTATCTGGCCAATAGAAAGCCAAAAATATCTGATCCAATGGATATAAATATAGATTTACGAAACCATACGGATTACCACCCGAACATCTGGAACAATCTAAATTTTCCGCAGGGAAAAGAAGAAATGGAGCAATACTTCCCACCAAAAATTTCACTAAACTTTTTTTCCCTCCACTGGAAACCCTAGCCAGTTTTTTTCCTTTTGTAAACTAAGCCTCACTCTCTCTGTTAGTCTTTGTTCTTGATCTTCATCTCTCTGAAACCTTTACCCAAATTTTACCGAATATTCCTCAATCTCACTTAATTTATTTCTTCAAATTATATCAAATTTTAGGGTTTGTACACATCTCTGTTAAATTAGAGATTTCAGAGTAAGGGTTTTTACAAATTAGGGCTGGAATTTGTGACAGAGTCTGGAGCCATGGCTTGTTAGTGAAGTAAGGATTTCTAAAAATTATTGGGTTTTGCTCGACAAAGATTTATTTCTTTTTGTATTCTTATTCTGATCATTAATACTTATATTGGGTTTGTGTTAGAACTTTCAATTAACTTTACTTATTTGAATTTTGTTAAGGCAAAATTCAAGCATACACAGTGTTTGTGATATTGCCTCTGCCAGAATTGACCCAAAAATGAGTAGACCCAATTTTTAACAGATGACCACCACAGGAAAAAAGACTCCTAACATGACCTCTTGACCTTAAGACTGCTAATTCCTCATCACTTTCCTCCACCTTGCTTTCCTACATAGCATCTTCCTCGAGCTCAGCCTTTTTGGCATTGTCACCAGCAACTTCTTTTTGAACTCTTATATGATTCCATTATTAGTCTTTGAGACATGTCTGAATTCAATCACCCTGAGAAAGGAGAAGCGTTGCACGGTAATTCCTTTTTCCCAAATTTGTATTTTTTTGTGTTAACCATGTCAAATGTTTTGTCATTGTGTTTTTAAAATTTCTGCTAGTATATATTATTCCAACTTATAAATTGCGGTTAGTATGTGTTGTGCTAATTAAGCTACTCAACTATGATAGGAATCTATATTCTAAACTTAAAGAAAGAAACAGAGCCAGGGGAATCATGCTCATTAGATACCTTAAGAAGGAAATGATGTCTCTAATTCATGTGGATGTTAGAAAACCGACTATGTGATCTAAGTCATTGTTCAATGTGAGAATTCAATCAATTTGATGGTTCTTTGACATGTTATTTGGATTAGTAGAATTGATTGTGTGGATTAGTAGAATCGTTGTATATTAGGAAGCTTCTTTTCCAATGAAAAACAGAGATTGACTTGATCTTTGTGGTCTTCTTCCTCTTAGTGTTATGAATTCTCAACAAAAAATTGAAAGATTCAGTAAGTAATTGTTTTTTTTTTGTGTGTATGAATTGTAGATTGTATATCTCTTTAGTGATAATGAAGTCTTGTTCTGTTATTCTTAAGTAGTTGTAGTGGTGGTGATAGTTAGTTATGGGATATTATTTGTTCTATTAAAACTTTGAGTGTAGTTACAAATGCTTATTTGGATGTACTTACCTCTTGTACATGGTTGTGCAATCTCCTATTCAGTTGGCTTCCACTGCCATCGAGGATGACCTATCTCCCACCCATCCTATTCGATTGTGGTTGGCATTGAACTTCTCAGTCTTCTCTTATGAGATAATGAAATCCCTGGAATTATATGCAGTTAACACTTGTTTGTTTGCATAAAATAGTCTTTGATAGTATTAGTTTTGAAGTTTATGTCCAAAATTTCCTAGTGATTGAGTTGTGGAATTATTTTTTATCCAGGGCATTGTTACCTTACAAAGCAAGCTTTTGATGAAGCTATAACAGAGCTGGATACCCTGAGCGAAGAATCTTATAAGGACACTAATTTGATTATCCAACTCTTAAGAAACAACTTCACCTTGTGGACTACTGACTTCCTGAAGATGGAGGTAAATGCATACATATACTGTTAAGTCGAATGTTATGGTTTGGCAGTCATTCAGTTGTCATATTGTTGGTCATCTCCAATTATTTATTGCAGCAACAAGTCTTGTGTATCTAATTGTCTTCATCTATGTGATGCAACCCTCTTGTGTACATGACTTACCATTGTAAAACTTCAGTTCTAGGACAACATGATGACACAGCTTTATAGATATTCATGTGAAAACCATTGTAGAGATTTTCGTTTGTGATATTTCCTGTGTTGCATGAAATCTCAGAGTGTTATTTACTTTATGAAATTTTTGATTACTAGTATGAGCTATGTAAACTTTTGTTTTACTGCCCTGATTTCCTTTTTGTGTATTTACGTTTTTGAAAGTTAGTTACTTTGTAATCCTGGATACTGAGAATGTCTTGATGTACCATATGCTTGTAGTACAAGAACAGAAAGCCTGCAATTCCTGTACGGAGAGCCTGAATGGATTCATAAGGTCCGTATGTCAACCCTTATCTAAATCTGTTTGCTACTTGTTTGCCTCAATGGATTTAAAACTAAAGATACTTTTTTGAAACTGAGTGTAATGGGTCCAACAACTGCTGTGACACATGATTCTAACACACTCTCTGGAATCCCAACAATCTGCTTCGTGTATTTGGTTGTGGTAATGATAGCAGTGAGGCAACAACCCTTGAAGCCAGCAAGAGCCCCATGAGGTGTGTACTTGCTAATCTGTCTAGTAACAACAACAAGAGTGACGTCTGACATTTGATCCTTTGTTTTCATGACCATATCGCTTATAGTAACTCTAATTTCTTCTTGTCATTCTATTATATCTTTGTTTAGGAGACATGTCCAGACTCCTGCAAGAC
>JAJJMC010026730.1:3609-8609 GCA_023531435.1 Papaver californicum
CATCAGATCCGGGATGTGATATGGTTCCGAAGGATGAACCGGATATGGCCAGTTCCAATAAGATTTCATTCTTGAACCAAAATCCATTTTTTTCTTTCTTTCATCTATTCCATGACCGAAACAGGGGGGGGTACACGTTACACCGCGATTTTGAATCAGAAGAGAGATTTCAAGAAATGGCAGATCTATTCACTCTATCAATAACCGAGCCGGATCTGGTGTATCATAAGGGATTTTCCTTTTCTATTGATTCCTACGGGTTGGATAAAAAAAAATTATTGAATGAGGTATTCAACTCCAGGGATGAATCGAAAAAGAAATCTTTCTTGGTTCTACCTCCTATTTTTTATGAAGAGAATGAATCTTTTTATCGAAGGATCAGAAAAAAATCGGTCCGGATCTCCTGCGGGAATGACTTGGAAGATCCAAAACCAAAAAGAGTGGTATTTGCTAGCAACAACATAATGGAGGCAGTCAATCAATATAGATTGATCCGAAATCTGATTCAAATCCAATATAGCACCTATGGGTACATAAGAAATGTATCGAATCGATTCTTTTATGGAATTCAAAGGGATCAAATAGGAAATGATACTCTGAATCATAGAACTATAATGAAATATACGATCAACCAACATTTATCGAATTTGAAAAAGAGTCAGAAGAAATGGTTCGATCCTCTTATTTCTCGAACCGAGAGATCCATGAATCGGGATCCTAATGCATATAGATACAAATGGCCCAACGGGAGCAATAATTTCCAGGAACATTTGGAACATTTCGTTTCTGAGCAGAAGAGCCGTTTTCAAGTAGTGTTCGGTCGATTACGTATTAATCAATATTCGATTGATTGGTCCGAGGTTATCGACAAACAAGATTTGTCCAAGTCACTTCTCTTTTTGTCCAAGTCACTTCTCTTTTTGTCTAAGTCACTTCCTTTTTTCTTTGTGAGTATCGGGAATATCCCCATTCATAGGTCCGAGATCCACATCTATGAATTGAAAGGGCCGAATGATCAACTCTGCAATCAGTTGTTAGAATCAATAGGTGTTCAAATCGTTCATTTGAATAAATTGAAACCCTTCTTATTGGATAATCGTGATACTTCCCAAAAATCGAAATTCTTGATCAATGGAGGAACAATATCACCGTTTTTATTCAATAAGATACCAAAGTGGATGATTGACTCATTTCATACTAGAAATAATCGCAGGAAAGACTTTGATAACACCGATTCCTATTTCTCAATGATATCCCACGATCGAGACAATTGGCTGAATCCCGTGAAACCATTTCATAGAAGTTCATTGATCTCTTCTTTTTATAAAGCAAATCGACTTCGATTCTTGAATAATCCACATCACTTCTGGTTCGATTGTAACAAAAGATTCCCTTTTTATGTGGAAAAGGCCCGTATCAATAATTATGATCTTACGTATGGACAATTCCTCAATATCTTGTTCATTCGCAACAACATTTTTTCTTTGTGCGTCGGTCCAAAAAAACATGTTTTTTTGGAGAGAGATACTATTTCATCAATCGAGTCACAGGTATCTAACATATTCATACCTAACGATTTTCCACAAAGTGGTGACGAAAGGTATAACTTGTACAAATCTTTCCATTTTCCAATTCGATCCGATCCATTCGTTCGTAGAGCTATTTACTCGATCCCAGACATTTCTGGAACACCTCTAACAGAGGGACAAATAGTCAATTTTGAAAGAACTTATTGTCAACCTCTTTCAGATATGAATCTCTCTGATTCAGAAGGGAAGAACTTGCATCAGTATCTCAATTTCAATTCAAACATGGGTTTGATTCACACTCCATGTTCTGAGAAATATTTACCATCCGAAAAGAGGAAAAAACAGAGTCTTTGTCTAAAGAAATGCGTTGAGAAATGGCAGATGTATAGAACCCTTCAACGAGATAGTGCTTTTTCAAATCTCTCAAAATGGAATCTGTTACAAACATATATGCCATGGTTCCTTACTTCGGCAGGGTGCAAATATCTAAATTTCACCCTTTTAGATACTTTTTCAGACCTATTGCCGATACTAAGTAGCAGTCAAAAATTTGTATCCGTTTTTCATGATATTATGCATGGATCAGATACATCATGGCCAATTCCTCAGAAAAAATTGTGGGCGATTCTTCCACAATGGAATCCGATAAGTGAGATTTCGAGTAAGTGTTTACATAATCTTCTTCTGTCCGAAGAAATGATTCATCGAAATAATGAGTCACCCGTTCCATTGATATGGATACATCTGAGATCACCAAATGCTCGGGAGTTCCTCTATTCAATCCTTTTCCTTCTTCTTGTTGCTGGATATCTCGTTCGTACACATCTTCTCTTTGTTTCCCGGGCCTCTAGTGAGTTACAGACAGAGTTCGAAAAGATCAAATCTTTGATGATTCCATCATACATGATTGAGTTGCGAAAACTTCTGGATAGGTATCCTACATCTGAACTGAACTCTTTCTGGTTAAAGAATCTCTTTCTAGTTGCTCTGGAACAATTAGGAGATTCTCTAGAAGAAATACGGGGTTCTGCTTCTGGTGGCAACATGCTATTGGGTGGTGGTCCCACTTATGGGGTCAAATCAATACGTTCTAAGAAGAAATATTTGAATATCAATCTCATCGATATCATAAGTATCATACCAAATCCCATCAATCGAATCACTTTTTCGAGAAATACGAGATATCTAAGTCGTACAAGTAAAGAGATCTATTCATTGATAAGAAAAAGAAAAAACGTGAACGTTGATTGGATTGATGATAAAATAGAATCCTGGGTCGCGAACAGTGATTCGATTGATGATGAAGAAAGAGAATTCTTGGTTCAGTTCTCCACCTTAACGACAAAAAAAAGGATTGATCAAATTCTATTGAGTCTGACTCATAGTGATCATTTATCAAAGAATGACTCTGGTTATCAAATGGTTGAACAACCGGGATCAATTTACTTACGATACTTAGTTGACATTCATAAAAAAGATCTAATGAATTATGAGTTCAATAGATCCTGTTTAGCAGAAAGACGGATATTCCTTGCTCATTATCAGACAATCACTTATTCACAAACCTCGTGTGGGGCTAATAGTTTTCATTTCCCATCTCATGGAAAACCCTTTTCGCTCCGCTTAGCCCTATCCCCGTCTAGGGGTATTTTAGTGATAGGTTCTATAGGAACTGGACGATCCTATTTGGTCAAATACCTAGCGACAAACTCTTATGTTCCTTTCATTACGGTATTTCCGAACAAGTTCCTGGATGACAAGCCTAAAGGTTATCTTATTGATGATATTGATGGTAGTGACAATATCGAGATTGATGCTAGTGACGATATCGATGATGACCTTGATACAGAGCTGCTAACTATGACGAATGCGCTAACTATGTATATGACGCCGAAAAAAGACCGATTTGATATCACCCTTCAATTCGAATTAGCAAAAGCAATGTCTCCTTGCATAATATGGATTCCAAACATTCATGATCTGTATGTGAATGAGTCGAATTACTTATCCCTCGGTCTATTAGTGAACTATCTCTCCAGGGATTGTGAAAGATGCTCCACTAGAAATCTCCTTGTTATTGCTTCGACTCATATTCCCCAAAAAGTAGATCCCGCTCTAATAGCTCCGAATAAATTAAATACATGCATTAAGATACGGAGGCTTCTTATTCCACAACAACGAAAGCACTTTTTCACTCTTTCATATACTAGGGGATTTCACTTGGAAAAGAAAATGTTCCATACTAATGGATTCGGGGCCATAACCATGGGCTCCAATGCACGAGATCTTGTAGCACTTACCAATGAGGCCCTATCCATTAGTATTACACAGAAGAAATCCATTCTAGACACTAATACAATTAGATCCGCTCTTCATAGACAAACTTGGGATTTGCGATCCCAGGTAAGATCGGTTCAGGATCATGGGATCCTTTTCTATCAGATAGGAAGGGCTGTGGCACAAAATATACTTCTAAGTAATTGCCCCATAGATCCTATATCTATCTATATGAAGAAGAAATCATGTAAGGAAGGGGATTCTTTTTTGTACAAATGGTACTTCGAGCTTGGAACGAGCATGAAGAAATTAACGATACTTCTTTATCTTTTGAGTTGTTCTGCCGGATCGGTCGCTCAAGATCTTTGGTCTCTACCCGGACCCGATGAAAAAAATGGGATCACTTCTTATGGATTCGTTGAGAATGATTCTGATCTAGTTCATGGCCTATTAGAAGTAGAAGGCGCTCTGGTGGGATCCTCACGGACAGAAAAAGATTGCAGTCAGTTTGATAATGATCGAGTGACATTGCTTCTTCGGTCCGAACCAAGAAATCCCTTAGATATGATGCAAAATGGATCTTGTTCTTTTGTTGATCAGAGATTTCTATATGAAAAAAACGAGTCGGAGTTTGAAGAAGGAGCCCTCGACCCGGAACAGATAGAGGAGGATTTATTCAATCACATAGTTTGGGCTCCTAGAATATGGCGCCCTTGTGGCAATCTATTTGATTGTATCGAAAGGTCCAATGAATTGGGATTTCCCTATTGGGCCAGGTCATTTCGGGGCAAGCGTATCATTTATCATAAAGAGGCTGAGCTTCAAGAGAATGATTCGGAGTTCTTGCAGAGTGGAACCATGCAGTACCAGACACGAGATAGATCCTCCAAAGAACAAGGTTTTTTTCGAATAAGCCAATACATTTGGGACCCTGCAGATCCATTCTTTTTCCTATTCAAAGATCAGCCCTTTATCTCTGTGTTTTCACGTCGAGAATTCTTTGCAGATCAAGAGATGTCAAAGGGGCTTCTTACTTCCCAAACAAAGCCTCCTACATCTATATATAAACGCTGGTTCATCAAGAATACGCAAGAAAAGCACTTCGAATTGTTGATTCATCGCCAGAGATGGCTTAGAACCAATAGTTTATTCTCTAATGGATCTTTCCGTTCTAATACTCCATCCGAGAGTTAT
>JAJJMC010026745.1:4564-9564 GCA_023531435.1 Papaver californicum
TATCAAGAAAAAATATTTCATTATTTCGAGAATCGATAATATTCGAGAATCGATAATATGGGATTATATGAAAGCAATCTAATAGTAAATTCGTATAAATAGAACAAAAAAAAAAGAGTGAAAAAAGAAGAAATTCCAGGAAGTTCACATTATGGAACCCTCACTTTCTTTATCTTTGTTCATTATTTAAAGTTCGTTTGATTACCGGGAAGAAGTTCCTTAAACACCTCTGCCTTCTTTGAAATATCATGAACGGTTCCTGTGGGTTGAGCGCCTTTTTCAAGGAAATAGAGAATAGCGGGAACGTTTGAATAAGTTTGATTCTTTATCGGATCGTAAAAACCCACTTTTCGAAGATCTCTTCCTTCTCTTCGGGATCGAACATCAATTGCAACGATTCGATAGATGGCTCATTGGGATAGATGTAGATGAACAACGCCCCCCCTAGAAACGTATAGGAGGTTTTCTCCTCGTACGGCTCGAGAAAGAATGATTTGAATTTATGTATATAGTTCCAAATAGATTGAGAAAATAATAAAATCCATTAGACTTTTTTTGAATTCCTTTTTTTCTTCCTTCCCGCAGAAAAGAAAAATCATTCGTACTCATAACTCAAGTTGTATAATTATCAAAGAGCTCAAAGGAAAATCCTTAAGCTTAGGCATTTTATTTATTGAGCTGTCTCTAACCCCCTTGCTTTGTCTTGTTTAGAGTCCATTTTTTATTCCTCGCCCTGACCGAACCTATTGTTGAGACAACAGAAAATGGTGTTTTCTTGTTCCGGGATCCTTTATCGTTGCTTTGAATCATTGGGTTTAGACATTACTTCGGTGATATTTAATCTTTCAAAACGGCAGCAACATACCTTTTGTGATTTCTTTCTATCGAAGAATCAGATGAAGGATTGATTCCCATGCGATACACTTTTGTTTTGATCAAAATAGTTTCGTTTTTTGACAATTCCAAGAAAAGAATTTCCTTTTTTTGAAACGTTTGCTCGAATTGGATCCTTTCTATTTCTATATTGAAGATATACTTACGAAGTTGTTCCGACTTATTGATTGACACTAACCCTAGACCCTTGCCCCTGAGAAATGAATCAATACTTTCTACTCGAGCTCCATCATGTACTATTTACAACCCAGCAAAAAGGGATTGTTCTAGTGGAACAGAACAAACTATGTCGAGCCAAGAGCACCTTCATTCCTATATAAAATGGTGGATGTAAGAATCCACAACCGATCATGTCCTTCAAGTCGCACGTTGCTTTCTACCACATCGTTTTAAACGAAGTTTTACCATAACTTTCCTCTAGTTTGGAGCCGGTATGGAATTGATTCAATATGGAATCATGAATAGTCATTAGTTCAATCGGTACATAGTAATCTATACTTTCATACTTTCTTTTTCTATATGGAAAGGTCCTTTTTTCTGGAGAAGTCTCCGCAAAGGATTCAATTTAATTAACCCTATCTTTTATTCTATGAGCAAAAGAATTAATAAAGAAAATGAAGAAAAAAACGCTTTTCTTTAATCTGCATCTTCAACAGAACAGATTGTTCAAGACCATCAATCATGAAAGATTCAACCTTTCTCGAACAACTAAGCTAAAAACAAAACACCTAACTAAAAAAAAGAAGGGTCTTTCATTATATTTCTAATACCGGAACAAAATGAATATTAAGTATTAACCAAAGAAACGAGTCCAATGAACTGGAAAGGCCAGAAATGAGTTGATAGAATTAAAGTTAACAAATCTCACATCTCTTCGAGAACCAAAGATTGATAAAACATCATGAAAAGCGTTTCGTTTTTCAAATTTTCTATTTCAATAGAATTTTGATTATTTGATCGTGAAATCAATTAAAGGATTTAGTAATCAGATCATAGCCTGTAGTTAAAAAGGTTTAATAGATATCTCATTTCCGACTCAATCACCCATCTATTTTGAATGAATCATTATCTCGGTGATGGAATGAAAATTCAATTAGTCCCAAGAGCCCCTTCTTGTTTAGTTTAGACTTCCAAGATCCACAGAGAATTAATAACTAATAACTGGACTCCACTATTTACTTTAGTGATAGGGGGGTAAGGTAGAGCTTTTTCGCATTTTCACTTTGAATGCGTTCTTTTTTTTTTTATGGATATAGACCATAAAGTCTTTCTAAGCAACTAGGAATATCGATGGAACAGGCAGACGCGGAAGAGCCCATCTCATTTTTGAATTCAACTATTGAGCTATTTCCTGGCCAGGTAGGATAGGAAATAGATCTCGCTCTATCGGCATGTCATTTGCCCTGGGTTGTTTTGCGAGAAAAAGGGTAAGATATGATTCAGAAAAGAATCAGTAGAACTCAGAAAAAAAGATTCGATTTTATTCAACATTACACTTTGAACCTAATTGGACTGCTCTGGGACGGAAGGATTCGAACCTCCGAGTCGCGGGACCAAAACCCGTTGCCTTACCGCTTGGCCACGCCCCATTTATATTTATATTTGACACCAATAAACACTAATATCCGTATTGTTTATTCGTCAATTCCCACCCAAATCTCTATGGAATAGAGTAGATTGTTGCTAGGATTTAATGCATATAGTTGTAGAATTTAACTTAATTTATTGATCATTACATAGAATTCAATTAAGATATTGTATGAAAGTATGACTCCTTCTGTTCTCGGTTGAGAATTGAAGGATTTGTGATTGAGCAAGTAAAAAAAAAGAAGAATTTGAATCTACCTTACTTTCTTCCTTTTTTTCCTTAATATCAATGACTCAATCAAAATACAATTATCTCCAAGAAGGAAATGTTTGTTATGCTTAATATCTTTAGTTTGATCTGTATCTGTCTTAATTCTGCCCTTCATTCGAGTAGTTTTTTCTTCGCCAAATTGCCCGAGGCTTATGCTTTTTTTAATCCAATTGTAGATGTTATGCCAGTAATACCTGTGCTCTTTCTTCTCTTAGCCCTTGTTTGGCAAGCTGCTGTAAGTTTTCGATGATATTTTTTTACTACTGTCCTACAAACATGTATGATTTTTTGATAAAAAAAGAGTCTAACAATTAATAAGATCAGCTAAGTCTTATATTCTGAACCCTCGATCCAAACATTTGAATTCTTGGATAATTGCGAGAAATCTTGATCACCTCCCCAACTTGACCTTCTACTTCAAGGGCCCTATTCAATTTAGGGTCCCCCACAATATAATATAGAATTGTGTCATAAAAAAGCGTTTCCGTAACGAAAGAATCTTATTACAAACGAATTTCGAAAAATTACTTTCTTTTCGAGAAACTACTTCGTTTCTTGGTGTAAAAAGAGGATATGTGGTATAAAAAAGGATAGTCTATTCCCTTTTTTTACAAAAATGATCTTGGAGATTGTGTAATGCTTACTCTCAAACTCTTTGTTTACACAGTAGTGATATTCTTTGTTTCTCTTTTTATCTTCGGATTCCTATCTAATGATCCAGGACGTAATCCTGGACGTGAGGAATAAAAAAGAGGAAAAAGCTTTTTTCTTGCTTGTTGGTTTATTCATTTTCTTTTTTTTTTTATTCCAGACATTTAACTATGAGAAAATAAGATAAAATGCAATGAAAAGGTCTCGATCTTTTTTTGAATGCAAAAAAAAGAAAGTCATCGGAGGAAACGGAAAGAGAGGGATTCGAACCCTCGGTACAAATAAATCGTACAACGGATTAGCAATCCGCCGCTTTAGTCCACTCAGCCATCTCTCCAAATTGAAAAAATTACTATGTTACGGTTACGCTTGAAGCCAAAAAGTCTTTATTTTTTCTTTCACTTTATTCTATAGATAGATAAGATAGATACAAATTGGATTAGCAATCCAACTCGAATTTCATTTCGATAATGGGTATATCTTCCATAGAAAGAAAAAAAATATCCCCCCTTTTTTAGCCGAAAGCTCCTTTTATTCCCCGGCCTGGTCAGTACCTAGCCGGGCCATTTCTTACTTTATTCCAACGCAATGAATGATGGATCAACTCATTTCTCTGATTTGAAAACAAAAATACTTGTTATTGAAACAACAACGACAGGAACACGTAAGACTATTTCCAATCTTATGGTATAGGATAGAAGTGTCTTTGCTTTTTTTATCAATTTGGAAAAAGAGGGACCTATCCTATTTCTTAATATTATAACTCTAATTTCGTTATTTCTTCAAGGGCAGTCTTTATTTGAAGACTTGAGTTGAGTCCATAAAAAAGACTCCGGGTTTTTATACTAGATCCAGTTGATTGGCTCGAATTCCTAAAATTTACCGGCGGAATATGAATAAAATAAATAGGGAAAGGGTATTTTCAAAAAATGAAAGAGTCAAACTTTCTCTCTTTTTTGAGAAAATTTTGTATTTTCTTCTAAAGGATTGGAGGGTTGAAAAAACGGAGCTACGGATTCTTACACAATTTTTTGTGACTTCAGTGGCTCTTTCTTTAAAGAACCCCCCAGCCCAGCAAAATAAAAAGATATAACCCTTTTGTTTAATAAGACTTCTTTTCCTACCTCATCAAGTTCTCCCGACAAAAAGCGTCAACGCTCCAATTTAATAATTCTATTCTGATCCTATCTTGATTATGTAGGATTCCCTTGTTCGACAAAGATTCCATTCATATACAATAATCAATTGTAGCGGGTATAGTTTAGTGGTAAAAGTGTGATTCGTTCTATTAATCCCTTAAATAGTTAAGGGGTCTTTCGGTTAATTTGTATTCCGATCAAAAACTTTCTTTCTTAAAAGGATTTTATCCTTTACCTCTCAATGACAGATTTGAGGAAGAATATACATTCTCGTGATTTGTATCCAAGGGTCAATTTAAAATGGAAAATTGGATTATGGAATTGCGAAGCATAATTTTTTTTAGTTGGATCAAAACTTCCAATTAAATGAGTATGAATAAAGGGTCCATGGATGAAGAAAAAAGTGTATTTCAATCGTAACTAGATCTTCCTTTTTTTCTTTGTAGAAGGGAAATTGA
>JAJJMC010026745.1:12064-17064 GCA_023531435.1 Papaver californicum
AATTGTACCAAATTCTTATAAGTTGAATTAATCAAATTTGATTTTTCTCGTTCTATCTCAGAATATCCATTCACTCGAAACTGATCGGCTTCCATTTCCACTTTTCGTACGCGAGCCCTGGCTTTCTCCAGCTGTTCAATGGCCCCTCCACGTAATTCTTCTGAATTTCGAATAGTACTCAAGATCCTCTGTTTTCGATTATCTAATAAATCACTTAATGAAAGTAGATTCTCTTCCCATTCATTTCAAAACTTCCACGATCTCTTCCCGAACCAAACATGAATCTTTCGATTCATTTGGCTCTCACGCTCAGTTACTTATAGGGGATTCCATATTTTTTATGTAATGAGCCTATCCTCTCTTCTCTGTTCGTATTCCAAAATATCAAAACGGATCATTGATCCACGACCATAATATTTGGAGGACTCTTCCGACCAGACAAAAATCTGTAATTATCGGCAAAGTTGTTTATATTTTTTTCTGAAAATCCAAAAAATGCTTCTTACTTTAATACATAGGTCGTCGATTCGGCATTGAAAAAAGGGATCCTTCCTTTTTCCAGTAACAGGTTCAAATCGTTTTATCGATATGAGTGTTCTATATCGAATAAATTGCCAACTTTTTTTGAAACCATTTCCATACTAACATAGTGGTAGAAAGAGTACCATGTAGCGCCTAGACTTCAAACGGTTTAGCTTTAACCATGTTAATAGTTCCACATTATTGGTTGATAGAGAATCAAAGTGTATTTACTTTACCAATGAGTCGCGAAATGCTATGGTTCTTACATATGATTTCTTTACTTTTTCAGAAGTAATTCGCGAGATCGTGCACCCTTCATTTACTTAGTTTAGTTCTAAAGAAAAAAGAAAGTGCAGCTGGTTAGATCCAGCCTATTCTTGAAATAAACAACCCGCACACACTCCCTTTCCAAAAAAGATCAATACGCCAAGTACTACACTTAGATTTATTGGATTTGTTGCTAAAATATCGGTATTAAACCCGAAACTCCCGGCGGATGGCCAGTGACCCAAAGAAACGAAAGAATCGGTTACATTTTTCATATGATCTCCTCTTATAGATAGGACTAACAAAATAAAACAGAGTTTGTATCAATTCGTCCCTTTTTTTATTGTTTGATTAATTTTTGATTTCCTTTTTTTTTACATAGATTTTATTATTCCATTTTGCATTTTTTTTATTTCATTTGAGGTTCCCACTCAAAAACACACTTATTAGAATTAGGTCCAGATCTCATGTCAGTCGTGAAATACCTCATCTTTTGCAACGCTTTCTAAAAAAAAAGGGTTTCGTTGGACTAAGAACGGGAAGGAAGAAAGCGAGTAGGTCTGCTAATTCCTCATCCTCAAATCAGTCCTTCCCACGGATATTGTCTCAAAAAAAAGTGATTGTAAGAGTAAAATCTTGATAGAATTCAAAAAAGCAGGTAGGAAATCCAGGGCAATAAAATGGAGAAAAAAACTTTCAAATTCTTAGGATTAAACAAAAGGATTCGCAAATAAAAGTGCTAATGCCACAACCAAGCCATAAATTGTTAAAGCTTCCATAAAAGCCAGACTCAGCAATAAAGTACCTCGTATTTTACCCTCCGCCTCTGGTTGTCTCGCAATACCTTCTACGGCTTGTCCCGCAGCAGTACCTTGACCAACTCCAGGTCCAATAGAAGCAAGCCCTACGGCCAATCCAGCAGCAATAACGGAAGCGGCAGAAATCAGTGGATTCATGGTAAGCTCCTCGCACCAAAATAAATAAATGGTTAATGATACAATCAACCAATAAATAATGCCTTATGATTCCATTACTAACATATATCCAATTGAAGTAATTATATTATTGAATCGTCAGAACTACTTCGATTTCTCGTTTTTAGTTCCCATCCATCGAGTCTTTATCAATTAGCAATCCATAAAGCTCTTCCATTTCTTAGTTCCAAAGCATTCTTTCAATTCTTCGTTATTTTTCTCTTCTATACTATATGCTCTTGGTTTCATGTGTTTATTCATTCGTCACAGACGAAATGGAAGGACTTCTATTGGAATCCTCATCGAAATTCAGAGTGGGATCGTAAAGGAAATAAGATCTATGGATAGTTCATATATAACTAGTCAATATCTAATATCACATATACATATGTTTCTTCCATAGTGTAAACCAACTATTGAATTCTCATCCTATATGCATTCGAATTCTAGAAAAAACATACACAACAATAGGTTTATAGCCATTACATATACCTAAGTCGATCCCCTAACCTATTTTTTATGAAGCCCATTTGTCACTTCCTCTTTGCCCTTTAGTTATCATTATCCCGTATGAATCCAAATGGGCGGGTTGGTTGGTTCATTATCATTAGCCCGAATCATTACATATCAATACAATATCAGGATTTGGTTGATGAAATTGCATGGAATTAATTCGAATTTTGGACAATCCTTGAATTAAAAAAATTTAAATGCCAATCCATCGTTCTATAGAAACATCGTTTTTTGTTTAATCACAATCAAAGTTAGATAGCATAACAATTTGGATTCAAATTATGAACCCTAATATAATTCTAATATTGTAATTGAATGAACAAATAGAAGTGGGGGTATGACATCAATCGGCCAAGAATCTTAGGAAAAAGATCTTTTAGATCTCTTTCCTTTATTTTAAATTCCCGAATATCAATCAGAAAAGCTAGTTAATGATGACCCTCCATGGATTCGCCTATATAAGCCGCGGCTAAAGTTGCAAAAATAAGAGCTTGAATCCCGCTTGTAAATAATCCAAGAAACATGACAGGTATAGGAACCACTGAAGGTACTAAAGAAACAAGAACAACAACTACTAATTCATCAGCCAATATATTCCCGAAAAGCCGAAAACTTAGTGATAAGGGTTTTGTGAAATCTTCTAGGATGTTAATTGGTAAAAGGATTGGAGTTGGTTGAATGTATTTACCGAAATAACCCAACCCTTTTTTGGTAAGACCCGCATAGAAATATGCCACGGACGTGAGTAAAGCTAAAGCAACGGTAGTATTTATATCATTCGTAGGTGCGGCTAACTCCCCATGAGGTAACTGTATTATTTTCCGAGGTAAAAGAGCCCCTGACCAGTTAGAAACAAAAATAAATAGGAACATAGTTCCAATAAAGGGAACCCAAGGACCATACTCTTCTCCAATCTGAGTTTTGCTCAAGTCTCGAATGAATTCAAGGACATATTCGAAGAAATTCTGACCATTGGTCGGAATAGTTTGTGGGTTCCGAACAGCTATAGCAGCTGAACCTAATAAGATAGCAATTACGACCCATGACGTAATAAGGACTTGGGCATGGACTTGGAAACCACCTATTTGCCAATAGAAATGTTGGCCTACTTCCACACCGGATATATCGTATAGCCCTTTTAATGTGTTGACGGAACATGGTAGCACATTCATATTGTCCTCTGGCAGAAATAGAACTAAAAAAGGAATTATTTTGATTCCACTATCTCTTTCTCAACTCGTCTACTTGAATCATATTTTTCGGATATCAAGTAATCACATAATATCCCCAGCTTTTTTATCTCTTTTTTGGTATTCAGAATATAGTAACCGATTCAAAAAATCTATGGAGTTCTCGAAGTAATTGACTTATCTTATTATTAATCAACGATTTGGGATATAGCTAGAACGGCCCTCACAAATGGCGAATACTAATTTGTTAAGGATTAATCGGATTGAAGCTATAGCGTCATCATTGGCTGGAATCGAAATATCTGCGAGATCCGGGTCACAATTTGTATCGATTAAACAAATCGTTGGAATTCCCAAAGTTACACATTCTCGAAGAGCCGTATATTCTTCTTGCTGATCAACGATGATTACAATATCAGGTAACCCCGTCATATATTTGATCCCACCCAGATATGTTTGCAAGTGATATAATTGTCTCTTCAACATTGCTGCATCTCGTTTCGGAAGGCGGTTGAGTCTTCCCTTCTTTTGTTCCGCTCTCAAATCCCTGAACTTATGAAGTCTCGTTTCTGTAGTGGACCAATTCGTTGACATGCCACCGAGCCATTTTTTATTAACATAATGACACCGAGCCCTTATTGCAGCCGATGCTACTGAATCAACTGCTTTATTTTTAGTACCAACTATTAAGAATTGCTTTCCTTTACTTGCTGCATCAAAAACTAAATCACAAGCTTCTGATAAAAAGCGAGCAGTTCTAGTAAGATTTGTAATATGAATACCTTTACGCTTTGCAGAGATGTAAGGTGCCATTCTAGGATTCCATTTCCTAGTACCATGACCAAAATGAACTCCTGCTTCCATCATCTCTTCCAAATTAATGTTCCAATATCTTTTTGTCATTTCTCCCCACGCTTCCCTTTTTTTTAAGAGATGAGATACCCTAAATACTAAATAAAGAATTGTTCCGATGGAACCTTTTACCAGAGATTGGCCGTTGATACACGGGCCAAGCCATAAATTCCTTTCTATTCACTATTATCTTTAGACCAGATAGTTTAAAGTTAAGTTAAAAGGATTAATCCGCTCTTAGGAATCATTAAATCCCGTAAATAATTGTTCTGATGGATCGTGGATATTCTTTGGGATGTAAGAATCAAATAATTCTTTGTGTTGGAACAAAATATCTCTAAACCCCCCTCGGAATAGGTTATTCTTTTTTAGTTCAAAAGGGATATTGCTGTGTTGCCTTGAATGATACACTAATCCTTTGAATCCGGTACCAACAGGTATCATCCCCCCCAGAACAACGTTCTCTTTCAGACCTTTCAACCAATCGATACGACCTCGTAGAGCGGCTTTTGCTAAAACTCGAGCAGTTTCTTGAAAACTCGCCTCGGATATGAAACTTTGAGTATTCAGAGACGCCCTCGTTATTCCCAATAAGACGGCTCTATAACAGATCGCTTCTTCCAAAGCTCGTCCCGTTCGTTCCGCTCGCAACAATCCAATAAGTTCTCCGGGTGAAAAAACA
>JAJJMC010026745.1:22064-24564 GCA_023531435.1 Papaver californicum
TAGGTCGGTAAGAGTATTGTTCCGATAGATAACTCTTCTATAGAGTTCATTAATATCCGAACTCATCAGTTTACCCCCATCTATTTGAATGATCGGTCTCAATTCGGGGGGAAGGACTGGTAGTAGGCACAAAACCATCCATTCTGCTTCCACATTTGTTCGAATAAAATGCTTAGCTAATTCCATGCGTCTAACCAAAAAATCCTTTCTTCTTCCTATTTTTCTATCTTCCCATTCATTACCCGTGGGCCCTTCTTCCCCTAATTCTTTCCATTCTACCAATGAACAATCTGTAATAAGTCGCAAATCCAGATCGGCTAATTGTTCTCTGATAGCACTTGCTCCAGTAGAGATTTCTCGATTTCGAAATGTATCGAAGCCTTGAGTAGTAAAAAAAAGTGGGATGCTGTATTTCCAAGATTGGATTTCATATTCGAATGAACCTCGTAATCGTAAGAAAGTAGGTTTTTTAGCTACGGTCCTAGCAAAAGAAAAATTGGGATAGGTTCCTTATAGTATAGGATTTCCCCCCTTAAAAATCGGACGCGAGGGTTTCCTCTCATCCGGCTCAAGTAGTTACATCAAATAAGGGGTTCTCGTTTAAAATTTTTTTTTAGAAAACCCCCAACGATCTACTCCTTACTCAAGTTCCCAATCAGGACCAACCAACATTTCAATGAAATGAAATGTGAAATTCTTGAGTAGTCTACCTCCCTTCGAATACCAAATCCCTTTTAAAAGAATACCTTGGAACTCATAAGGGATTTACTTGTCTATGTATCATTCCATTCGATCTTTTAGGCCCCTACTTAACCTCGACGGTTATGACATGATGCCCTTAAAGCCTATACGCGATGAATAGGCCCTTGTAACCATGTCATATTTGCTTACTAGAACATAATTTCTTTCTAAAACAAATGGAATGGCTAATTCCACGAAAGAAGTCTTTTTCACGAGGTACAACTAGCAATTCCTATTTTTCTGTTACGGAATCGACCATAGATCAATTCCCTTTTTTGGAGTATTAAATACATCCATAATTCTGAGCTTCATGTTACTCCTACCACGAGACATGTCAGAGTCAGGGCATCCCAATCGGAGTGAATGGGATGACAGTTTCTTAGTCCCAATCTGTAAAATAAGAATTTTGATCAAATCACACATCGCAGTATACTAGGCCTTCTAATTCTTTAAGAGGTTTATCTAAAAGATTCGCGATATAACTAGGAAGACGTTTCAAGTACCACACATGAGTTACTGGGCATGCCAGTTTGATGTATCCCATTTGATATCTTCGTATCCGAGAATCAACAAACTCGACTCCGCATTGTTCACAAAATTTCGGGTCTTCTTTTTCATCTCCGATTACTCGATAGTTTCCACAGGCACAAATTCCACTTTTTATAGGCCCAAAAATTCTTTCACAAAACAATCCATCTTTTTCCGGCTTATTGGTTTTGTAATGAAAAGTATAAGGTTTTGTCACCTCTCCAACAACCTCTCCATTGGGTAGTATTTTTTTGGCCCAAGCGCTTATTTGTTCAGGAGAAACTGATCCAATTCGAAGGTGTTGATGTTTATACCGGTCGATCATAGAAGAAAAATTCTGATTCATTCCGATCAAGCTTCCTTCCTTTGAATCTGGAAGTTCTTCTCAGATACAAGGAAATGATTCAATTCCAGAGCCAAAGATCGTAGTTCTCGAACGAGCAATCGAAAGGATTCTGGAGCATCCTCAGGTTTAGGTATTGTTCCTCCAATGATCGTAGTACCAAGTACTTCCTGACGAGCTCTAATATGATCAGATTTATAAGTAAGCATCTCTTGTAAAATGTGAGCAACACCAAACCCCTCTAGAGCCCAAACTTCCATTTCTCCTACCCGTTGTCCCCCTTGCTTAGCCCTTCCCCTAAGGGGTTGTTGTGTAACAAGCGCATAATGCCCGCTGGAACGCCCATGAATTTTATCATCAACTTGATGAATTAATTTTAGGATATAGGACTTTCCTATTATAACAGGTTGTTCAAAAGGATCTCCCGTTCTTCCATCAAATATTCTGCTTTTTCCCGGATACTCGGGTTCAAATACCCACGGATTCGCTGTTTGCTTACCGGCTTCATATAATTCAGAAAACACGAGTTTTCTAGAAGCCTCTTGCTCATATCTCTCATCAAAGGGTGCTATTCGATAATGCCTGTCTAGCAGATCCCCCGCTAACCCGAGCGAGCATTCAAATATCTGTCCTACATTCATTCGTGAAGGTACTCCTAATGGATTGAAGACCATATCAACAGGCGTTCCGTCTTGTAAATACGGCATATCTTGTCTAGGCAAAATTTTGGAAATGATACCTTTATTCCCATGCCTTCCAGCAACTTTATCCCCTACTTTGATTTCACGTTTCTGTGAAATATATACACGAATCATTTCTGGATTATAACTGGAACCCCCCTTTTTCTGGATCCATCTCACATCAATAACTCGACCTCTGCTACCTATA
>JAJJMC010026745.1:27064-32064 GCA_023531435.1 Papaver californicum
TTAGAATTTGCAACAGGATAAAACATTCCTGGAATCATAATTATGCCGATTATACTTTTTTTAGAGTCTTGTATAGAATATCAAAAGGAATCCAATTTCTACCTATTATTATGATATTACAATCCGGTTGGGTACCAGAAAAAGAAATGATTCAAGGTTTGATCTGTTCTCTATGAATGAGAGAAAAAAAGAAAAAAGGAAGCACGATAATTCCTTATAGACATATATGGCTAAGATACCTGATTAGGATATCTTTGTAACAATCTCTGTTCCGGGGTTTACATATATATATAATTGTTGTTATAATGTAAATTTAATTGAAAAAGATTGATTATTGAAAAGAATTGATACTGATAAGTTGTGTATCAACTTCATTTTGATGCCGTTGTTAAGGAAACGAAATTGGAGTTCCAAGAACTCTTCATGAATTCAAGTCAATAGTTAATGGTTCCTATTTGCCCTGCATTTTTCATTCTGTAACTGAAAAAGCACATTCGCTTTTGAAAGATAAAAAAAGGGGGAAGTTTTTAGGTGTTGTTTATTTTGAGATTTGAGATACCATACAATCAATCGAAGGGAATCAACGGGTTCAAAAAAAAGGGTTTTTTAGGTTTAGGAAAGGGATAAAGACAATGAGATTCAAGAAATAATAAAGAAGAGAGCGTTCCCTCTATTTTATATCCGTTTGGCGGCATGGCCGAGTGGTAAGGCGGGGGACTGCAAATCCTTTTACCCCAGTTCAAATCCGGGTGCCGCCTCATCTACAAAAACCGAGAAATACTTTCTTTTTTTGCTCAGCAGAAGCAATAGATTCGAGAGGAAACCAAAAGGAAAAAACCCTCTTTTGAAGAGATATGGGGTAGGTAGTGATCTACCTTGATTGTATATTTTATGCTTTTTGCTTATGAAGGTCAACAAAAGAAACTAAACAATAGGCCTTACTATTCCTACATCTTCCATTAAAGAGGATTTCCTTGATAATACAAAGAAAGTCCCTGTGTATCTTGCTTGTGGTTAATCCTTCCCTTTTCTACCAGAAATCATATAGGAACTTGTTGTGGGTGGATTTTTTGGATTGTTTGATCAATAGCGTTTGGTCATAATCCCTTTTTGACTCTGCACCATAGATTCCACTATTATTAGTGATCAATAATGGACGAATTCCTTCATATTCATAGAGATAGGGGACATAATTCACATGGATATAGTAAGTCTTGCTTGGGCCGCTTTAATGGTAGTCTTTACATTTTCCCTTTCACTTGTAGTATGGGGAAGAAGTGGACTCTAAAAGCACTACTAATTGAGTTGAGTAATCAAACTGTAGCCATTTTTTCATATATCGTAAAGGGATTTTAAATATGAAATTTCCATTTGCAAATTATATTGAATTACAGTAATGGACTATATGAAAAAAAACCTTTCAATCAAACAAAAAAATAGATGCAAGGAAGAACTAGAATTGGGGTGTTATTTACATGATGTACATCACATATATGAAATTTATAGATATGTACATATATGAAAATACAAGATACATATTGTAGATTAATCTAGATGAAGCCTATCCCTCTTTATACAGTACCAGTACAACTTGAGACAATACAATAATAGAAAGTATGGTAGAAAGAAATTGATATCTTTCTACCATACTACCGGATCTCATATACTGCTGATTCTAGTCCGCCCATTTCATTTAAGACGTGGAATGAAAATACCTTTCATTTCTTCAATCATTGATAAGAATAAAGAAGTCAAGCTTCATTCGAATCAATTATTTTGACTGACTGTTTTTACGTAGATGATAAGTAAAAAAGCAGTAGGAACTAGAATGAACAGCGCAGTAGCAATAAATGCGAGAATATTTACTTCCATAATCCCATCGTTTTTTACTTCACAATAACTCGGGATCTAATCCCATAGAGATGATAAATCTTCTCCTCTAAATTCAATGAAATGAATTGCATCCCAATGTTATTTGATATTGAATCGGATCAATATCATGAATAACAATATCTGAGCTTTCAGATCGATTCATTGTCGAGAATTGAATAGTATAACATAGGAGGATCTTTTATCCATAACGAATTAAAAAAGGAATTCTTGATACAACAAAGAATCCCTTTTCGTTTTTCATTCTTTTCTATAACCTACCGTCTTCCGTATACAACCAGCTGATGAGGTATCATCTGACCCGTCTTCCATTTCAATTGGTCACAAACCCAAACAGTAGAAATGAAATGGAAAAAAGTGAAGTTCGAAACTCATTTAGTTTGTTATGATCTAAATTTCTTGGAAGACAAAGAGGTGTAATAAAGATGGATTCGGGTATAAAAGATCTCGTTTTTTTAGAAATGTACTTTTTTGGAGTTTACTCTTGCTTCGATAGGACCCCTTCATCAAAGAAAAAACAGGAGAAGAAATATTATTAATTTCTTTATTAAGCGGGGTAGGGCAGATCTTTCTTTGATCTCTCTTTTTTTAAAATAAAAGCTTCTTTCGTTGGATTGAAACCGGAACATATATCATATCCGAAATTCGGTATGGAAGTGAGATAGATAGATTGTTTCCAATTAGGAATTGCGGTTCCCAAAAATAGGAGCTAGAAAATAAGGAGGTGGTTTTAATAGAATCTGAAAAGGATTCTGGCGCGCCAACTATGTTAAGGTCAAGTTAATTTTGTATCACACAATGAAGGAATTCAATTTGTAGGTATGCTCTCGGGAACCGGGTGGGTATTATATTGAATTCCATGGATCAGAACCAATAGAAAAAGGAAAACCTGTGCGGTATCTCTTGAAATCCCGAATAGGACCCTACCACCAATTGTACCAATCTAGCTCTCCCCACGAATCAGTACTAGTCGAGAATTAATGAAAATTCTTGTATTTCTTCGATGATAAAAAAGACCTCCGGCGGAAATTAGATCTTGTTTTCAGTCCTCCCTCTTCACCGAAAATAGAGAAATGAGTTGACGGATTCATCGGATCCTAGGTCGGGACTGACGGGGCTCGAACCCGCAGCTTCCGCCTTGACAGGGCGGTGCTCTGACCAATTGAACTACAATCCCAGGGAAATAAGATGTAAAGGATACATATTCTTATTATTAAATTCATAGCATATTTCTATTTAGAATCGCTGTATTGTAACAGAGATAGAAGCGATATGTTGATATTCATATGGGTATGGGCTTTAGTGAGAACGGCACGTATTACTAGTAGTCAAATCATTTCATAATAAATAAAAAAGAAAAAGTCTTTTTTTCTTTACCCCTCCCTTAGAAATTAAGGGTACAGACCAGATCATTAGAAAGTAGAATCTATGGGAACAAAAAAATTAAGGATATAGCATAAAAAAGTCTTCGTTTCTTTGTCTGGTTTCTGGAGGCAAAATTTTTTCTATTATCTCATGATGGATCGGCGGATTTTTGGGCCGAGCTGGATTTGAACCAGCGTAGACATATAGCCAACGAATTTACAGTCCGTCCCCATTAACCACTCGGGCATCGACCCAGGAAGAATCCATTTTAGACTTATGGATAAATCCATGATCAACCTCCTTTCGTAGTACCCTACCCCCAGGGGAAGTCGAATCCCCGCTGCCTCCTTGAAAGAGAGATGTCCTGAACCGCTAGACGATGGGGGCATACCCGCCGGATCGCCTACTATACTCATAGTATGAACAGTTTTTTGTAATTGTCAATATAATGTAATGCTATGGCTAAATACGAAGAATATTTTCTGCTTTCATGATTCCATCTAATTTCTTTTTTCTATAAAAATTGCAGGGTACGTGTCGAATCTGTTCATCAATGATTCGATGAAATATCTTGGATCTACGTCGAATTGTGTCTCAATCAAATGAATCTCATTCTGATGAGGGTCAAAAAAAAACAAATCTATTATAGGGGCGGTCTTGAAAAAATGTAGTGCATTAATATTGATAAAATCAAATAAAAGGAAGCATTTTTCCTAGACTTCTCAAAAAAAAGCTGAAGTCAAAAAATTTTTGATTGGTCCTGAACGAGCCGAGATCCATATATATGATGTATATTATATATATAGGTACATACAGTAGACTCATAGTGACTGTTGGTTCATTCAACAATTGAATCAAATGAGCCCTTTTAACTCAGCGGTAGAGTAACGCCATGGTAAGGCGTAAGTCATCGGTTCAAATCCGATAAGGGGCTTTTTTCACAAAACTATAATCTAAGTCTTCAGTTTGGGGCGGAAAATAGAGATATTGTTACTTTTTGTAAACTCAATGGCAAAAAAAGGAAACATCCACATAACTATACTACTAAAAAAAAACTTATTATTATAGTAGTATAGTTATAAAGTGGAACATTTATCTTGATTATCATGATCAGTCATTCCGCTGAGTAGAAGAACTACTATGTCACTTTAGAAATCAACAAAAGAAAAAGTAAGTGGATCTGACCCATTGAATCATGACTATATGAGCTATTCTGATATTAAAATTCAATAGTAGAGAGAAAATTGTAGTAGCGTACCCCCTCCCCTTTATTTATTGTTTATTTCCTTGGGATACGGAAGAATTTGTCGATATTTCTTATTTAATGTTCTTGTTCCTGGATACTTCATAGGAAGAAATGGCTATTCTGTTCCTATACAGAGAAACATTTCTTCCGAGTCACAAAAACCGTCTATTTTGGAATATCTTTCTTTGATTCCAATATTTCTATTATAAATCTACAATCTACATCAGATCGTGGTTTCATGTACCAAATATTTCCATATCAAGGCATTAGGTCTTTTTGGTTCGACAATGTGATAGAGAACGGATGTGAGAAAGAAAGAGACTTTCAGTTCCAGTTTACTATTATTTACTATTGTATTTCATTCATTTAGGGACAGGGACAAAAAAGGGGATTTTCCTTTTTTCTGACAGATAAAGGGAAAATAGGCAATGTCTTTTTCTTTTTTGGTTCGACCTGTACTGTAAAAAGATATACTCTGGAGCTTTAGATTCCGTTGAAG
>JAJJMC010026745.1:42064-47725 GCA_023531435.1 Papaver californicum
GGAGTAAGCGCTATAGCTTGTTTCCAATACTCCGCAGCTTGATCGGACCAAGCTTCCGCAATTTCAGAATCTCCCTGCCGAATGGCCTGTTCTCCTCGGTCGGAATAGGTGGGTCGATTCCTTCCCTTAGAACCGTACTTGAGAGTTTCCTACCTCATACGGCTCAGCAATAAATTATTTTGGTGTCCCATCTTATCTTAATCGACCCTATCTAACTAAATAAGATTTTTCATAAATCTATCCCATTTTTGTTTCTCGGGTTAACCAGAAGGGGTTAATTACATTTACATAAGTTTTAAACTTTCATTTTGATTCAAAATAAGTTTTATCTTTTCTCCTACCTTCAGAAAAATGAACCCCACTATAGTTATCTTTTTCTGAAAGGTAACTATCTCCGTTTCATTTTCATATAGAATCTTTGAAAAAGACTTTCCTCTCTAAGAAAGAAAGGACTTACTATCTTTGGGATCTGATGCTACACCGCTGCTCAATACCTTAGTGGATCAACCCTATTACATAAGTTGATTCCTAACTTATATCTCATATCATGACATAAGTAAGCAGTTTTTTCTTATTGTATCGACCCAAAATCTCACTAATTGATCTTTACGGCGCTTCCCCTATCAATTAGATCTTTTATCTATCCATAGAATATAGTATTATAGGCATATTCATTTCTTCATTTTTTGGCTTTTATGAAGTATCTTTCTTTGCTACAGCTAATAAAAATCGTTGCTTTGTACGATACATATGTAGAAAGCCTATCCTCTAGTATTTACTAGCGTATTTTATCTTTCTTTCCCTCTTTCTATAGTGGAGATAGTCGCACGTAATGACAGATCACGGCCATATTATTAAAAGCTTGTGGTAAGAATGGATTTCGTTCTAGTGCCCGGAAATAATATTCCAAAGCTTTTGTATGTTCTCCGTTACTTGTGTGGATAAGGCCTATGTTATACAGTATATAACTTCGATCATAGGGATCAATTTCTAGTCTCATAGCTTCATAATAATTCTGTAAAGCTTCCGCATAATTTCCTTCGGATTGAGCTGACATCCGTTACGGTCGTTCATTCTATTCAAAGAATCCCCGTTTCAGAACCGTACGTGAGATTTTCATCTCATACGGCTCCTCCCTTCTGTGCATAATGAATGATAATAATCCATGGAACCAAAAGAATATTGAAATATTCTCATTATGAACTGACAGGGACTAGTGTTTTTACAAGAAATCTCTAGCCAGCCTTCCTGCAAGAGGTCTTTTCTTAACACTAATCGTGTTGTTGCTAGATAGAAAAGGTTACTCCAACAATTTCTTTGTCCTCAACGCCCCCTATTTCCAGGAATTAGTCACTTCAACAGTCTTTGATGGTTATATAGGTATCCAAAGTACAAACGAGATGGATGTTTGTTGTCCCAACCATTCTTGTTAGTTCCGATCCCGATAAGGAAAGGGATAATTTATAACAAAGTTTTTTTTGTTGATTCCTAGGTGTAGTGCTTCTTCCCCTATGCCGCCTATTGGTACTGATGGAGTAGGATGGACCTCTAATACAGAAGAACCTATAGGTGTAACCTTTCGTTCAATACTAGATTAGAAAATTGAAGTATCTGAGGCTGCATCAATCGGGGATACACAATAGAAGGAATTGTTCTATTTCCAAACTTCACCTTCAAGAAGCGTAGATTTTTTGCAGATTTATTTCAATAAACGCCTTTCGTTTTATACCGAATCCAACCCTGCGTGCCTTTACTCGTAAGACGGAGAACACTAAATAGAATCAAATCACACCATCTCTATAATAGGTAAATGCCTCTTTTTCTCCGGAAGTTGTCGGAATTATGCGTAATAAGATATTGGCCACAATTGAAGAGGTCTTATCAATAAAATTTCCATTTATCCGTGATCTAGGCATAGTTCGCAATCCATTCTATAATTCTTCTCATTACCTCGCATGGGAAAAGAATCCCACAAACAAAGGAATTGTACAGGACGAAATAACATAAAAAAAGACTCGTTCTAAACATTCAATTAATATTTCCTACAGATTATGATTCAAAGAAGGAAAAAGAATAGAATAATAATTCTATGACCAAAATCCCATCCATTTTCATATTTCGAATTGTTATAATCGGTTAGTCGTACCTATATTGCAAAAATAAATATGAATGGCTCGCTATTCACCCGATTTCTGGGTCATAATCATAAAATTTTGTAGGAGAGATGGCCGAGTGGTTGAAGGCGTAGCATTGGAACTGCTATGTAGGCTTTTGTTTACCGAGGGTTCGAATCCCTCTCTTTCCTTATCTTTGCCTAATTCAAGAGCGTTATTGACCACAATGGATCAAATAACAAGGAATAGGATTATTCCACGAGGTAGACCTTTCTTTGAAATGAATTCTATATTCCTAATTGGGGTGGTACGAAAAATACTGATTAAAGGGTCGCCAAGACATAAAAAAATCCCCGCGGATCCATTTATGATACATGAATGGGAAAAATATCCGGATCAAACCCCTTAGCTTCGGTCAATTTACTTCGGCGAAAAGGGGGAAAAATTCTCCGAATCCTTGCCTTGCTATTTGAGTTAGGTTCAAGTCTGACGGGAATAATATTCTACGACTAGCAACTCGTTTATTTTCAAGCCGACCCACTTACTATCTATTATTTGATTGACTAACCCTTTATATTGGGATGAGTGAAGAGTCAAATGTTTTGGCAATTCTTCATGGGAGGATGAATCAAGATAATTTTGAATCAGAGCTTTGGATTTTTGTTCATCCCTCGTCGTAATAATATCTCGGGGTTTGCAGCGATAACTTGGTATATCTACTATATGGCCATTAACTAAAATATGTCTATGGTTAACTAATTGCCGAGCTCCAGGAATGGTCGAAGCCATACCCAATCGAAAAAGTATGTTATCCAAACGCATTTCAAGTAATTGTAGTAAAACCTGACCAGTTGACCCTTTGGCTTTTCCGGCGATACGAACATATTTAAGTAATTGTCGCTCTGTCAGACCATAATGAAACCGCAATTTTTGTTTTTCTTCTAGACGAATACGATATTGAGACTTTTTCCCAGAACGCGATTGATTTCTAAGATCATTTCCGGCTTTAGGCCGTTTACTAGTTAGTCCCGGTAAAGCCCCCAGACGGCGTATTTTTTTGAAACGAGGCCCTCGGTAACGAGACATAAAAACTCCTTTTTTATTTACAGAATAAACCTAAATTAAGACTGAACTAAACGATAAACGAAAAAAATATACTGAAGTTAAGTACTGTACTACAAAGAAGAATGAGATGAATTGTATCAATATTCAGACTCTTTTGTATATATAGCAAGGTAAGGAGACTTTGTCCTAATTTGTTCTGTAGAGATCTAACCAACCGCTCGAATCCGTTTTTTATTCATAGTTGGAAGTTCTTACGACATAATAGATCCACTATTTTTGAGAAAAGGAAAAAAGTATTTTCAATATACCTTGAGTTCAACCAGACATTATTAATCATGTAATAAAGTATAAAATGGAACAAAGAGAGAAAAGCCGGCTATCGGAATCGAACCGATGACCATCGCATTACAAATGCGATGCTCTAACCTCTGAGCTAAGCGGGCTCACATAACAGAAATTGTGTTGTGCATAGGAATTCAGTCAACTACTTAGCTCTTAGCTATTCAAAATCGATAATGAATATGAATAGAGAAAAAATGAATACTGAATAGAATGGTATTCTATAACAATATAATATAACATAAGAATTAATATAACGATAAATAGAGTGATATATGATATCAAAATTTTCAATGGGAAGAAATTCTACATTTTTTCTTTTCCATAATTCTCTTTTATATTTATAATTTATATGAATATGATTATCAATATCTTAATTCTAAATTATTAGAAATTAAGAAAAATATGGCATTCTAAAAAAAGAATCGAACGTTCAAGTATTTAAAATCGGGCGGGAAAAGTGAGAGGAAGAGAGGAATATATATGTGATATATATCCATCCATATTGAATTGCGGATACATCAATGATAGAATCATTTCTGATTAAACCAAATGTAGGTCCTTCAATAGAGAAAAAGGGGTAGATAAAAAAGAAATCAAAGAGGAGTAAAGAGAGAAACCTTTTAGATAGATAAGCTGTATCTAATGAATTCAACGGTTAACGGTTCCAGCATGAACGAAAAAAAGAAAGGGATGGCATCCCGGCCAGATCTTCGGCTCAAACTAAAAAGGGGATATGGCGAAATCGGTAGACGCTACGGACTTGATTGGATTGAGCCTTGGTATGGAAACCTACTAAGTGATAACTTTCAAATTCAGAGAAACCCTGGAATTAAAAATGGGCAATCCTGAGCCAAATCCTGTTTTCAGAAAATAAATTAAGGGGTTTCTGAAAGCGAGAATAAAAAAAGGATAGGTGCAGAGACTCAATGGAAGCTGTTCTAATGAATGGAGTTGACTGCGTTGGTAGAGGAATCCTTCTATTCAATTTGAATTTAAACTCCATAAAGAATGGGGGATAAACCTATATACGAGACGTACGTATACGTACTGAAATATCAAAGATTCTATGAATGCCGCCCTAAAATTTTTTTTACATAAAAAAAAAGGAATCATTTTTGTGAATCTATTCCAAGTTGAAGGAAGAATCGAATATTCAGTGATCAAACCACTCACTCCATAGTCTGATATATCTTTTGACGAACTGATTAATCGGACGAGAATAAAGATAGAGTCCCGTTCTACATGTCAATATCAATACAGACAACAATGAAATTTATAGTAAGAGGAAAATCCGTCGACTTTATAAATCGTGAGGGTTCAAGTCCCTCTATCCCCACAAAAAGGCCCGTTTTACTCCCTAACTGTTTATTTATACTTCTACTCTTTTTTCTTTTCGGCAGCGCCCGAAAATTAGCTATATTTATCATTCACTGTACTATTTCACAAAAGGATCGGAGCAGAAAAGCCTCTCTCGTATCACAAGTCTTGTGGTATATATGTACAAAAGAAAATCTATGATCAAGGAATCCCCGTTTGAATCATTCACAGTTCACAGCATTATTTTCAACTTCAAAAGTTTTCTTTTTTGAAAATTCCGGAAATTCCAGGGCCTGGGTAAGATTTTGTAATGCTTTTTGATTCTCTTGAATTGACATATACCCAAGCCCTCTAGTAGGATGGGGATGGTGCCTCAAGAAGGGTTGGGATAGCTCAGTTGGTAGAGCAGAGGACTGAAAATCCTCGTGTCACCAGTTCAAATCTGGTTCCTGACATTGAGTATCTACTGTTAAGTTCCTGACATTGAGCATCCATTATTAACCCACAGGTTAATAATAGATACTCATACAAATTCGATACGAATCAGCATACATACATGCTATCGTCCGAATGTCTAGAGAGAGAAAATCCTACCCTTTTTCTTAAAGTCTGTATAAAAAAAGAAATAGAATATCTTCCAAATTTGGGAATCTCAATGAGGACCCATTTTTTTGCGCATCCATATATCCATATATAGGAAAAAGAGTTCGATTACTCTGTTTGCTCTAGAAGAGACTGTAAAAAAATTCCTTGAATATCTCGCGGCGTAAAAAGAAAATTAGGTTCGTATCATTCAATGAGCATCTTGTATTTCATAGAATTT
>JAJJMC010026746.1:0-12936 GCA_023531435.1 Papaver californicum
GCATAATTACTGTTCTTAATTGTATCACTTAAAAATTGTTTAATGGTGGAATCCTTAGTATCAGTTTTCTCTATATTCTTGAATTAACTTTTAATTGAGTTTTCTATTTTAGTTTTTAAATTAAGTCTAAAACAAATCCTCACAAGTCCTAGCGAACGAACTATTTTTACCACTTTTCTAAAACGAACAGTTGAGCTGATGGAGACGGGCCTGGGGATTTCTTTTGTCCTAATGTTGACTGTCTCAAGGGCGTCTGTGGTGGAGTTGGTACCATCTTGTAATTTTCACGGAGCATCCGGGATTTCATATCCACCATGTTCTGCGCTATGGTTACATTCTGGGCAGCGAAGATAAATAAATCTTCCTTCGGTGTCGTAACTTGTCACGAAATGATACGCTCTCTTGTCGTGAGTATGACTTGGTGCATTGGTACTCATTAAAGAATCATGATTAAAATCATTAGGGGGATACATTTCTGAAAATTTACTTATTTCCATGGCTACAAACAGTTCCCTGTCAAACTCTTCAAAAGTCGTCCAGCTGGGAAACGATGTTCTGTGGATCTTGTCAGAGAACTTGAGCACACCGGTCTTTGATTCGAAGAATCTGGCACCACAAACTGGAGCATAAGGAGATAAAGATGCTGGAATTCGGATTATTCTCTCGTTTAGCACATCCTTCAGGCACTAGTGATAAGTAGAGGGGACGACCTTATTTTCATGAAGCCATGGTCTTCCCAGTATTATATGATATTCAAGTTCTTTCTCAATGACATAGAATTTCACTTTTGATCGAATGGGTCCCACCTTGAGCCCTAAGAAGATGTGTCCATAAGTGCTGGTGTGATTTCATTCTAAGTCTTTCATCATAATAAGACACTGTACAATCTTGTTTGGAAGGACCTTAGCGATCTTGATTTTCTTGAGTGTAATTATATTTGCCACGGGCGCCTGTATCGACAAGTGTTATTCGGAATTCAAATTCTTTTAGATAAGCAATCACGTGCGAGTCTTGGTTATGTCCTTCTTCATCCATCATATCTTCTTTGGTGAATGTAATATTGTTCACGGAAGGTATCTTTTTAGAAAGCTGGGTCAAATGTGCATCAGTAGCAACACGGTTCAGGGCAACAAATTCCTTTGCGTTGGAGTTTCGACAAATAAAAAAGTGCGTATAATTTTTCCACCAGGCGATTGGATTCTTGATTTACTGGCTTCTCACAGATGGTGAAACTCTTGATGTGATTGCCTGGGAAAGGGTCTCCAATCCCAGGGACGACAGGTCTTCCCTGAAAACAGCGTTGCGCCCTAACTCTTCTGTAACTCGGTAAAGGAAATCAATAATGAAGTTTTATGAATCTTCTAGCCTCGCCAAGGTTCTTGACATAATTTCTTGTCTCCGCTCAAGATCAGTCATTGTGAGGGATGTTGGATTTGAGACGTTTCTAGTCTCTTTTACATTGTTAGAACGAGGCTCATTAGGAGTGCCATTGACTTTAAAAAGAACACCATCAGGAAGAATGCCATTAGTACCAGAAGAACTGAAATTACATCACTTTTTGTAAGATCTAGTCTGAGACCGACCATTTTGAATAATTGAGAAATTGACTTTTGTAACCGAGAGTTTGATCTCCAACTGTGGTTGCCAATTTTTTAGGGTGAAAACAAATATACTACAAAAGATTACTTTCAAGTAGGTTCGAGAGATCAAGCTCGAACATGATGAGCCTAAATCAAGAAATGGCCGTTCACATCCTACTTCGATCACAAAGGTGGAGAAGATTGGGTAGGTTTTAAGGGAGGGAAACAAAGAAGGTTGAGAAATATCTGTGTGATAAGTAATTGCAGTGTGTGAATAAGAAAGGATTATCTCTGAGATTAATCGCTAATTATGCATCTTAGTTTCTTATGCCTTATGTTCTTGTTTCGAATAGATGAAAACCATCTATTTATAGTTCAAAAGAGACACACTGATTTCTCGTAAGTGGTAGAAGTTACAGAAGAAGTGAAGGAGTAACTATTGTGGAGATTGTATTGGAGTCATTTCCGACAATCAAGGAAGACATGTATGACCACTACTCCTCATTCTCTCAACTGTCCCACTACTTGTTACCTTCTTGTTCGTGGAGGTGTTGCCACAACTTACGATTTCCATGACCGCCATACCAATACCCCAATGAGAATTCACCTATGTGTTGTATTTGATATCTCGTGGAAATAGTGGAGTCATGGACTGCCACTTTGTTTTGATTAGGTCAAGTTAAGTCAAGTCAATGACTTGCTAACTAAGTGAGGCAAGTCACGCAACTCACTAAAATTGGTGATCAAACTGATCGCTGTTGAGTCTGGGAAGTTCAATGGTCATGTATTAGCTTAGAAGTAACATGTCATATTTAATGGTTAAGTATTAACTCTTAAGTGACTTAGCATAAACCTGGAAGACATTGGAAACCAATACTGTAAAGAGCTTCTTAAGCAAGAAGGCTTATCATATGATCATGTGAGATTATTGTTGGCATTGGGCCAGTATTGATAAAAATAACGTATTTCTAAGAGGAGCATCTAGCAAATCTAGTATTAGCTTCTTAGAGAAAATGGTAATGTGTTAGTTCTTTTAGGCATAAAAGCTAATATGTCAGTGTTTTGAGAGTGAAGCTAATGTTTTAGCTTCTAGAAAGGACGCTATATTATGTTAGGGCTAGGAAGTTAGTACCAAGGATGCTTGAAGTTAACACTTCATCTAGGTCAAGAGTATTTATCACCAAAGTTCTAGCGCCAATGTACTTGTGGCGAAGGGCGCGCTAGGCCATGGAGGACGCTAAGGCCATGGACGCACTAGACCATGGACGCATTAGACCGTGGACGTTAAGCATGGACGAACTAGTCCATGTACACATTAAGCCATAGACGCTAGACATGGACGCACTAGGCCAAGGACGTGTTTGTCCAAGGATGCACTAAGCTAGGGACGTCCATACCATGGACGCACTAGGCTAAGACGTGTTGGGCATGAATGTGTTGACCAAGGACGCAAGGACGTTCTAAGCGAAGTACACATCAGGCTAGGGATGCACCAGGTTAAGGACATATCAGGCTTGGGATACATCAGGATAAGGACGCGCTAAGCCAGGGACGTATCAGCTCATGGACACGCTAGCCGTGGAGTTGTTAGGTTGATATGTGATAGCTAAGAGTAGTTAACGCTTTTAGTGCTAGGGCAAGAAATTAGTGCCAAAGTGGTGCTATCCCAAGTGGCTACTTCTAGCCTGGCGCTAATGGGAGGAAAATGTATGGTTAGCCTATCCCAGAGGCGCAATGCGTCTTTTAGGGCACTGCTCGCATCCAAGAGGAGTGGTGCATAATTCGTGGATAATCTTTGAGCGAAGTGCTAAAGTAGCATATTTAAGCTCAGAAGAGAAATTTGAGAAGCGTTTGTAGCGAACGAAGCGTTAAGCTAGTTGGGGTTTAAGCATTAGCTATTCCCGAATTTGATAGATTTTATTAAAATATCGATGCGCACTCGAGACAAGTTCAAGGAATTCAACTGTGGAATTTTATGCGACTTGAGACTAGTTTGATATATGACATAAATATTGTGAGTATTGAAGAGGCTGCGAGGCCAGTTCAGAATATTTGTAAAGAATCTGTATTCTTAATTTGCTTGTCGAATGTAAGTAAATATATAGTATTCCATGTTTTGTTATAGAGTTAGGCATATGCGCATAAGTATTCGCGTATCCTTTTGTATTACTGCTGCTTGGCAGAGGACAATTTTATAATTTTAACCCTTATCAAAAACTCACCATTTACATTATCTTATCCTATTTATTCGGTATCCCTAACAAGGAGGATCATCGGACCTGATGCCGTTTCCCGATTAGGATATCTTATCATCGCTAGGTACTAATCGATGGAATATGTTAAGTCTGAAAAATACCTTAGTCTAGGGTCTAGGCTAACTTGGGGCTTACTCGGTTGCCCAAGTACGAATGACCTAAATTCATCCCTTTTCAAAATTAAATTAACCTCTAGGCCTTGGTCATGTGACCACTTTTGTTAGTTCATGTGTGGTCCCCTAGACTCTGGTCACCTAGTCCAGAGTCCTCAGATCACCTCGGAGAAGGTGTCCACTTGTGTCCCCAGTACGAATGATCCATTTGACCTCTTCGGGTCGTGGAGTTTCCTTAATTAGTCTCTAGGAAACCCCTTCGACTCTGGAAATGCCAGAGCCCTCAGATCACCTCGGGGTAGGCACTTACCCGTATCCCGAGTATGAATGACCCATTTTGCAATCATGACTTACCCTTCTAGAGATGATACAACTTCAAGTGTTTTATGTTCCAGGGATTATCCATATCGCTCTCATATGGATTTAGCATCTTGTAAGTATCCTCACCTACTTTAGATAATATCGTATAAGGACCTCCCCATCTAGGCGCTAACTTTCCCCCTTATTTTTCTCTTTCATATTGCAGGATTTCTCTCAGCACCAACTGTCATGGATGGAACTCTATAGGCCGAACCCTTTTGGTATACTCTTTTTGTATCCACCTCTGGTAATTCTTTATCTTCCGTAATGTTGTTTCTCGTGCCTCTTCTAGATTTTCCAGCTTAGCCAGTATCATGTCTGATGTGAAATTCTTCATCCATGCCTCTGATTTGGTTGTGGAAATCATCATTTTTGTTGGCAATATTGCTTCTATTCTATATGTGATCATAAAAGGTGAGAAGCCTATAACTTTTCTACTTATAGTCTAATAATCCCATAGAAAATTGTGTAATTGCTCGCACCAATCATCAAAGGGTCCATTCAGCTTCTTCTTCAAATTATCAGTTATTGTCTTGTTTGTTATCTCATCTTGGCCATTGCTCTGGGGGTATATGGGTGTAGATTTGCTCTTCTTGATTTGATAAGTGTTGAACAACAAGTCTATGTTAGTCCCTTGTAGATGTTTCTCATTATCTGATATTATTGCAGCTGATATCCCGAATCGGCAGATGATATGCTCAAATAGGAATTTGAAGATGTCCTTATCTTGAATGTGTTTTAACGCAGCTTCCTATACCCATTTGGTAACATAATCAGTGGCCACGAAGGGATATTTTTTCTATAGAGTTCCTTTATAGAAAGGCCCACAATATCCACTCCTCACTTAGCAAAAGGATAACAGATTAATAGTGAATTTAATGATGTAGAAGGTACATGGATTTTCTTCCCGAATCTCTGGCACTCTTCACATATTTTTTTCCATATGCTTTGCATATTCATGCACATAGGACCAAAAGTAACCCATGGTCTTGTCCCTTTGAGATAGATTCCTTCTAGAGTTGTGGTTTCCTGTATCCTCATAGTGTAATTCAACTATCTGGTTGCTTTGTTCCTTGCCTGGGCGCACATATGAGTAATGGTCCCATAAAGGATTGTCTGTATATGACTTTGTATCTGAGATGATAGTTAACTACCCTGCTCTTGATTTTATGCGCTTAAGTGGTGCTCGCAGGTAGCTCTTCCGACTCGAGATAACGATTGATAGGCTCCCTTCAATCACCAGGTTTGTATGGCCCCGACCCGATTATGGATAATGACTCTCTGTTATCTTCTACATCGGATACTAAAGTGGTGAGAACTCTTCCAACTCGGAGTGCTTCCACCGTTGGATCCTGTAACATGGATACGATATAATCCAAAGCATCTGCATGCATGTTACTTCTTTTACAAATATGCCTGAATTTGATGCTTGGAATTTGATTTATGTAGTGCCAGGATAGTTTCAGATACTTATGCAGAAAAGGCTCTAGAGTTTGGTAATATCCCCTTATTTGTTTTATCACCATATGAGAGTCGCTGGTAAGCCTTACTTCTGTTAATCCCAATTCTATGATCAGTCTTAGAGCATGGATCACTGCCTTATACTCGGTGATATTAATCCTAGCCTTGAATTTGAGTCTGAAAGAATGGACTATCTTTGCACCCTTTGGTATTGTAAATATCATTCCTAGCTCCGATCCATCATTGTTGGATTTTAAAACTGTGAACATTTTCCATCTTCGAGGATGACATCTCTCCAGAAGACTTGTTGATCATCATCTTCCTTTTCCATCCCGGTTATGTATTCTACCTCTTCTTTTTTTCTTTTTTTTTTCTTCTTCTTCTAAGGGGAAGTCAGTCAGAAAATCAGCTATGGATTGTAACTTGGTTGTCGTACGCATCTCATAGAAGACGTTGAATTCTTTGATTTGGGCTCCCCACTTCGAGATTCGTCCTGATCTAAAGGAGTTATCCAGAACCGATTCTATGGTAGGTTTGGTTAAGACCCGAATCTTGTGGGCTTGGAAATTTCTCAGCTTTTATGTTGCATAGACTAGGGCAAGGGCTAAATGTTCAATCTTGGTGTAATTTTTCTCAGCTACGGTCATGGTTTTACTGATGAAGTACACAGGCTTCTCCTCTTCACCCTTATATATGGCCAATATTGCACTGATGTCATGGGTTGTAGCTCTTAGATAGATGGTGCTAAATTCCTTTAGATCTGGTCTCTATAGCACTGACAACTTCGCGAGATGCTCCTTAATTTTATGGAATGCCTCTTCACAATCATCTGTCTATTTGAACTTATCTCATTTCCTAAAGATGTTGAAGAAAGGCTTACATTTATCAGAGGACCTTGAAATGAACATGCTTAGAGATGCTAGACATCCATTTAATCACAAGACATCTTTTACTGTCGTAGGTGATGGCATTTATCGTATGGAACGAACCTTATCGGGGTCTGTTTCGATACCATTTTTTGTATTTATATAGCCCAGAAACTTCCCAGATTTTACCCAGAATGTACACTTCGCCGGATTTACTTTCATCTTGAATTTTCTCATCTGGTCAAAGATTCCTCTTAAGTCAGATACATGGTCCACTACTACTTTTCTTTTGACCAGCATATCATCTACGTACATGATACGTGTCGTAAGTGCAACAAATTAATCAAGATATTTCCGACTAATTAACTAGTAATATAACGGTAAGGAGGATCGTTCCAACAGAGAGCCGTGTAATTGAGATGTTATTTAGATCCGCAACTAAGAATAAAAGTAAATAACTAAAGAGGATTGGTTTGATTAAAGTAAATTAAAAAGTATAATAAGAAAAAAAATATGATTAGGGATTCTTTCGCCGTTACCAAATGTTGACTGAATTAGTATACTTATCTATCTTTCTTTAAAACCATTCATCACCAACCCTATAATAGCAATACGCTCTTTTATCCCCAAACCTCCTTCTCCTTCTATCACTGGATACATAAGCGCTCGACTACCAGATTTTACCCATCCGAGCCACCAAGAATAAGCTCTCCAGGTGTAACCCGTTTGAATGCATTAGGGCTTATGAATTTAGGTTGATCCTAGCATCAAACGCATAAGCTCGGTCTGCTTACTAGTGTTTTCTTCACACACAATTGCTCCAGAGAATCTCTCTGCAAGGTCTCTCGTTCTCTACTTGTGTAAGAGATGTTCGATTATTACACTATCTCACAACTCTCTACTAATAGTAAAATAATCAATAAATTAATTTAGCATGCACTCCAAACCATTTAAGAATCACTCATAAACCTTCAATATAGTAAAGACAAGTGACAATGATTAAACCTCCAAATCAACTTGTATAACTAATAAAGCTTCATACTTAGAACATTGAATTCATCCTTCCAAGATGTAGAATATCTCTTGTTTGAGCCTGAGATGTCTTCTTATATATCCTTCAATGCTTGTACCTCAAGTTTCCTCTCCTTTTAGGGTTTAGAATCTTGTTGGAACTAAGTTTCCTTGATTTAAAAGTTAAAAACACGTCAAAATGGACTCTATAAGTTAGCCACAGTCTGGATGGTCAATTCATATGAACCGTGCTGACTTTAGGACCAAAATAGCTCCAATTCTCTGTCCCAAAACTTGTTCCAGTCGGCATGGTCGATTCCCAATGAACCGTGCCGACTTTAGGGCTTAAAAATCCAAGTTTTATGTATGGAAAAGTGTCCCAGTCGGAATAGTTGGGAACCACGCCGATTGAAATGTTGTAGGCAGATGTTTTATCCATAACTTCTTCGTCCGAACTGGGAATGACCTCATTCTTTTTACGTTCACTTTGTACTTTCGTTCTCTTCAATATAGTATTAAGAAATTATGGATTTGAATGATTTAAATTTGGTCGTTGGCCCTTTTCCATTGGTAGACTTCAATTCCTTAGTACTTTTATAGCAATTTTCACTTTTATTGGGATAAATCACCTAATATAAGACATAAGATAGAAAACAAGAATAATAAAAAGTAATATACAAGAATTATAGGCAAAACAAACACGGATTTGATACTAAAAACATGGGAATTAAGCACTTATCAGTACACCTTAATTGTTTTATGGATCCAATCTTCGAACATGTCTTCCAACAGCCTTTGATATGTCGCTCCTGCGTTATTTAGTCCGAATTGCATCTTAGTATAATAGCAGAGTCCCCTGGGTGTGAAGAATGCTGCGTGTTCTTAATCTTAGAGAGCTAGTGGTTCTTGATTATAACCAGAGTAGCCATCTATGAACGTTAGTGCTTCGTGACCCTTGATTGAATCAACCAATTGGTCTATACTCAGGAGTGGGAAACTGTCTTTCGAACACACTTTTTTAAGGTTGCTGAAATCGATACAGATTCGGACTCCTCCATTCTTTTTGGGAACTACCACCATGTTTGAAATCCCTTCGGGGTAGTGTGCATTTTAGATTATTCCTACTAGTTGCATTTTTTTAGCTCTACCTCTACTGAAGGATGCAACTCCGGTTTTATCCTTCTCATCTTTTGTCAAATAGGTTTAAAGTAGGGATCAATCTTTAAGTGATGGCAATAGATTAGTGGATTAATTCCCTTCATTTCTTCCATGTTTTATTTAAGCGAAAACATCAATATATTCTTGAAGTAATACCTTCAAATTTATAAATTGTTCTGGACTTAGCAACGACCCTATCTTTACATGCCTTGGTTCTTCCTCCGACCCAATGTTGAGATCTTGGGTTGGCTCCAGAGCTGTAAAATTTTTCTTGGGTTCTTCGATAGGGGTCGTGCACTATAATTGCTATGCAGCATGAGTTTTGCTTTCATATCCAATCTCTTGAGCTAATGCCAATATTTCTTCTAAATCGTGTTGATATTTTTCTCCTCGGATTCTACTATTCTCTTTCCTGCTTCTGGATCGGCTGGATGCAAAACTTCGCTGCTTAGGGATCTCCTATTACTTCTACCACTCCCATCGGGATTGGGAACCTTATTTGTTGATGATATGCCGATGCTCCTAGGTAGATCGGGACTGTTATTCCCAGAGCATTTTTGAACCCAAAAATTTGTTGATCAACTGGTACCTTTCTGATCTCTGTGCATAATTTCCTCCACCTGTCTGTAAGAGACCGAAGTAACTTCTTGATCCCTCTAGCCAGCATAACAGTTTGTTCACCCGAGGTCGGCGGTGATATTATGCATATAGGTTTCCAAGAAGATTTCAGTTAGTTATCGATAGGTCCCAATCGATCCCTGTGAGAGTGAATAGAACCAGGTTCTATCCGCTCCTTCCAGACTAGATGGGAAGAATTTACACATCACCTCATTGTTCTGCTTCCAATGTAATAGAGTCATCACATACATCTTGATATGCTCCACATCATCTCCTGTTCTATCGAATCGTGATGTAAAAGTTGAAAGAATGCACTTCGGGGGAAACTCTGCTCTCACAAGCCTTTTCCCCAATATAATCTAACGATGTCTCTCTGTTTCTACTTTGGCTGCTGATATTCGTGTTGTTTCCGTCATCATCCTATGCTCTTCCTCGTGTGCCCTTCTTCTCGCCTTCTCCTCCTAACTGTCCGAGGCATACAATCCATCTGGGGGATACTCTCTTTCGCCCTTGATCCCAGGATTCTCTACAATCAATCCTTCATTCTCCCGGGATGGGTGGATCTCCTTGTTTACTGGTGGCATCTCGGGACGGATTCCTCTCATCAGGATCTGTTTGTGGTTAGTGTTGCTTTTTTTCCCTGATGTCGTGAGCCCCTCCTGTAAACTGGCTCATGTTGTTGTCCGACTTTGCAAATTTCTTGTCGGAGCGGATGGACTGGCCATCGATTCGTGCTGTCTCCAGATGTTAACCTACGTCCAGAAGATGAATATACAGACTCACTATAACCTATTAAAGGAAATAAAACAAATTTTTAAAGATTCTTTTGTCGGGTTCTAATCCCTTCTGATATTTTATAACTAAAATGTGAGTGTACATAGGTAGTTTTCTATTTTATGTCAGAGTTCTACGCCTCTGAAAAAGATTGTTACAAAAATTGGTTTATAGAAACATTTACGGCTGGGTTCGATTGGAAACTCAACCGTAAATGTATGTTCTCAAGAACTTACGGTTGGGTTCCATTTGAACCCAAACGTAACTGGTTTCTTTTGAATTTTACGGTTGGGTTATTAAAATACCCAACCGTAAATCAGAAGGAAGGAGATGAAGATGATATTTTACGATTGGGTTCGATTCTGAACCCAACCGTAAACTATTTTAAACTCAAACCCAACCGTAACATCATATGAATAGATTTGAATATTTTTCATTTCTATATTGTAGATAATTGAAAGACAAAGTCAACCCAAAAAAAATGAGGTCAATCGGACATCATATGAGGGAGTTATGATCAAAACGGTGAAATACAAAAAAAAAATCCAGGAAGAATTACGTTTGGGTTTCTTGGACTCGGACCCAACCGTAAATCTGGGGATTTTGGGTGAGATTGTTGTGCCAGATTTACGGTTGGATTTATTGGGTTGAACCCAACCGTAAATCTTCCTGGACTTTTTTTTGTATTTCACCGTTTTGATCATAACTCCCTCATGCGATGTCCGATTGACCTCATTTTTTGGGTTGGCTTCGTCTTTCAATTATCTACAAGATAAAAATGAAAAAAATCTTCAAATCTATTCATCTAATTTTACGGTTGGGTTTGAAGATTAGTTACGGTTGGGTCCTATGCTAAAACCCAACCGTAAAACTGTTACGAGTGTTTGTTAGTTACGGTTGGGTTCTAGGATGAACACCTAACCGTAATTATTAGTTACGGTTGGGTCCGATGCTAAAACCCAATCGTATAACTGTTACGATTTGGTGTTCATCCATAAAATTACGGTTATGGTTGGGTTGGGAAGAACACCTACCGTAAATGGTGTTTACGGTTGGGTTCGACATGAAAACCCAACCGTAAAATTCTCTGAATAAAAAAAAAATCATCTTTTTTTACGTAATTTCATCAAATTTGAGCCATTAAAAGACCAAGAGTTTAAGTTAGAGGTATACCTCACTACTCTGGTTGATTGAATCAAAATCTAGAGTTTTTTAAAAAACCCTAAAAAATTCTCTTACATTTCTTTTAAGTTTTCTTCCCACCAAACCAAAAAGAATTTTTTTTGATTTGATTTGATTAAGTATAGGATTATTTTAGATTAATTATGATTAGCCTAATCTATTAGCTAAGTAGTTTTACTAATATTAACTAATCAGGGGTAGTTTAGCCATTATGAAAAAATCATGGATAAGGTGTTTTTAAAATTTACTTGAAATGTCTTTATTTCTTCTTCACATGAGAAGCCCCTCTATGGAGAAGGCAACCCCTATGTAAGCTTACTTTAATAATGGGCTTTCGGACCGTAAATCACGTCCATGAAACTTTAATAATGTGCGCATAATTTAGGTTTTAACCTATTTTCTTCTCTTCATGATTTGTTTTAAAGTTGACTATGGTTATATAAAGGTTTTACATATTTTTCATCCTTATTTTTCCTATATTCCATCTATTTTAATTTTTATCCCAATTATCTTATTTACCACCTAAATAAATTTAAAAAAATCCTAATTGCTATCTTTAAATATTTTGGTTTTGCTTTTTACATCCTACCTATCTTCGTCTAACCCACCACTAATAAACCTAAGAAAAAAATCATTTTTTTTCCTTACCACCACTAAAAAACCTAAGCAAAAAAATCATTTTTTTTCCTTTACCACGGGAGAGCATCTTCAACTACAGTTGGTGGTGGACGAGAAGGATCAGTATAGGAAGCTCTCAAAGCACTAAGTATGTATATGGGTCCAACCTCTTAAATAAGTTAATCAGAAAAAATTAGTTTTGACCTCCAACTGTTTCTTGATTAGATTGTATGTGGTGTTTTAATGAGATATTCTAGTCTAGACTTCCCTTTTCTAAATGTATCTATATCAGACTGTTATTGTGTGTCGTCAATCGAAAATCTTTGAGCTAATATCTCAAACGGGATTAAGAAACCAGAATACAGTTCCTGGATAAATTAAATAACAATAATGGTTTATCTATTAGTCACTAATTAATTCATCTATATCTCGACAAATTGAATGATAAATATTAAAAAGTAGATACACTATTAAAATTAATTAGAAACCTAATATAATTTTTACTACTTGATAGTTATTTTATGATTGTTTTTGATGAAAAAGGGAAATCAATGAAAAAGAAGATAAATAAAAATAATTATAATCAAAATTAATTTAATTTTTACAGGTGGTAAATGGGAAAAATCAGAATATGTTCCGAAATTACTAAATGAGTTGGGGATTTATCCCATATCGTCTAAAATTAAGGAATATGTCCCGGTCAATTAAAAAAACTGTTAAATAGTCAATTTCTCAAATTGACCAGTCAAAATCTCATGAGACGATATATCGCTACTTGGTAAAATTATGACAACACCCATATCAATTTACTTACCTTGTCTTTCTCATTGAGAAGAACCAAAGAAACAGAGAGAAAGGAGAGAAGAAACAAAGAGAAGAAAAAACGAGAGAAAGGCGGAGAAATCAAGAGAAAAGATTGTTGTGTATGTTGATTTGAAGA
>JAJJMC010026760.1:0-57604 GCA_023531435.1 Papaver californicum
CCTTCTACTGTGACATGCAAGTGAAAACCCAAATAAAATATCAAACAGAGTTTGTTTTGCATCAAAAATCCAAGTGTTATGAGTGTATATATATCTACTAGTCACAAGCTTTCCAACGATCCATCATTTGTCTAAGTCGGAAATTAAAAGAAGAATCTACGAACAAAATGAGATTTTTACATGATTTTCTCAAAATTTCGTAGTGGTTAGTACACGTAAAATTCAAAAAATTGAGTTTTTTTTGGGTTTTCTAATTTGATCAAAAATGACATGGGATTACGTGCTTAAGTCTAAATCAACGTGTTTCGCATGAATTGGAACTTCAATGAGGAGGATTGGTGCCTTTTTCGTTCTTACACCATCTAATGTGACATGCAAGTGAAAACCCAAATAAAATATTAAACAAAGTTTGTTTTGCATCAGAAATCCAAGTGTTATGAGTGTATATATATCTACTAGTCACAAGCTTTCAACGATCCATCATTTGTCTAAATCGGAATTCAAACGAAGAATCTACGAACAAAATGAGATTTTTAGACGATTTTCCCAAAATTCGTAGAGGTTAGTACACGTAAAATTTGAAAAATTGATTTTTTAGGCGATTTTTTATGTTACTCGAAAATGACTTGGGACTACGTGCGCAAGTTTAACTCAATGTGTTTCGAATGAATTGGAACTTCAATGAGGAGAATTAGTGCCTTTTTCGTGCTTACGCCATCTACTGTGACATGCAAGTGAAAACCCAAATAAAATATCAGACAAAGTTTGTTTTCCATCAGAAATCCAAGTGTAATGTGTGTATATATATTTACTCCTCACAAGCTTTCCGACGATCCATAATTGTCTAAATCAGGATTTAAACGAAGAATCTACGAACAAAATAAAATTATTAGACGATCCATCATTTGTCTAGATCACAATCCAATAGAAGAATCTACGAACAAAATGAGATTTTTAGACGATTTTCTATAAATTTCGTAGTGGTAGTACACGTAAAATTTGAAAATTTGAATTTCTTGGGCGATTTCATCTTTTGATCGAAAATGACTTGGGATTACATGCCCGATTCTAACTCAATATGTTTCGAATGAATTGGAACTTCAATGAGGATAATTGGTTCCTTTTCATGCTTACGCCATCTACTGTGACATGCAAGTGAAAACCCAAATCAAATATCAAACAAAATTTGTTTTGCATCAGAAATCCAAGTGTTATGGGTGTATTTATATCTACTAGTCACAAGTTTCCAACGATCCATTATTTGTCTAAATCGTAAATTAAACGAAGAATCTACGAACAAAATGATATTTTTAGACGATTTTCTCAAAATTTCGTAGTGGTTAGTACATGTAAAATTTGAAAATTGAGTTTTTTGGGCGATTTTCTATTTTGCTCGAAATGACTTGGGATTACATGCGAAAGTCTAAGTCAATGTGTTTCGCATGAATTGGAACTTCAATGAGGAGAATTGGTGCCTTTTTATGCTTACGCCATCTACTGTGACATGCAAAACAAAACCCAAATAAAATATCAAACAGAGTTTGTTTTGCATCAGAAATCCAAGTGTTATGTGTGAATATATATTTACTAGTCACAAGCTTTCCAACGATCCATCATTTGTCTATATCGCAATCCAAACGAAGATCTTTGAACAAAATGAGATTTTTAGACGATTTTCTATAAATTTCGTAGTGGTAGTAAACGTAAAATTTGAAAAATTAAATTTCTCGGGCGATTTCATCTTTTGATCGAAAATGACTTCGGATTACATTCCCGATTCTAACTCAATGTGTTTCACATGAATTGGAACTTCAATGAGGATAATTGTTGCCTTTTTCATGCTTACGCCATCTACTATGACATGCAAGGGAAAACCCAAATAAAATATCAAACAGTGTTTGTTTTTCATCTGAAATCCAAGTGTTATGAGTGTATTTATATCTACTAGTCACAAGATTTCCAACGATCCATTATTTGTCTAAATCGGAAATTAAACGAAGAATCTACGAACAAAATGAGATTTTTAGACGATTTTTTCAAAATTTCGTAGTGGTTAGTACACAAAAAATTCGAAAAATTGAGTTTTACGGGCGATTTTCTATTTTGCTCGAAAATGACTTAGGATTACATGCGCCAGTCTAACTCAATGTGTTCCGCATTAATTAAAACTTCAATGAGGAGAATTAGTGCCTTTTTCGTGCTTACGCCATCTACTGTGACATGCAAGTTAAAACCCAAAAAAATATCATACAGAGTTTGTTTTGCATTAGAAATCCAAATATTATGAGTGTAATATATATCTACTAGTTCACAAGCTTTCCAGCGATCCATCATCTGTCTAAATCGGAAATTAAAAGAAGAATCTACGAACAAAATGAGATTTTTAGACGATTTTCTTAAAATTTCGTAGTGGTTAGTACATGAAAAATTCAAAAAATTGAGTTTTTTGGGCGATTTTCTATTTTGCTCAAAAATGACTTGGGAATACGTGCGCAAGTCTAACTCAATGTGTTTCGCAGGAATTGGAACTTCAATAAGGAGAATTGGTGCATTTTTCGTGCTTACGCCTTCTACTGTGACATGCAAGTGAAAACCCAAATAAAATATCAAACAGAGTTTGTTTTGCATCATAAAACCAAGTGTTATGAGTGTATATATATCTACTAGTCACAAGCTTTCCAATGATCCATCATTTGTCTAAATCAGAATGTAAACGAAGAATCTAGGAACTAAATGAATTTTTTAGACGATTTTCTATAAATTTCGTAGTAGTTAGTACACGTAAAATTTGAAAAATTGAGTTTCTTGGGACATTTTATCATTTGCTCGAAATGACTTGGGATTACATGCCCGGGTCTAACTCAATGTGTTTCGCATGAATTGGAACTTCAATGAGGAGAATTGTTGCCTTTTTCATGCTTACGCCATCTACTGTGACATATAAGAGAAAACCCAAATAAAATATCAAACAATGTTTGTTTAGCATCAGAAATCCAAGTGTTATGAGTGTATATACATCTACTAGTCACAAGATTTCTAACGATCCATCATTTCTCTAAATCGGAATGTAAACGAAGAATCTACGAACAAAATGAGATTTTTAGACGATTTTCTTAAAATTTCTTAGTGGTTAGTACACGTAAAATTTAAAAAATTGAGTTTCTTGGACGACTTTCTCTTTTGCTCGAAAATAACTTGGGATTACATGCCCGAGTCTAACTCAATGTGTTACGGATGAATTAGAACTTCAATGAGCAAATTGTTGCCTTTTCGTGCTTACGCCATCTACTTTGACTTGCAAGAGAAAACCCAAATAAAATATCAAACAAAGTTTGTTTAGGACCAGAAATCCAAGTGTTATGTGTGTATATATATTTACTAGTCACAAGCTTTCTGTCGATCCATAATTTTCTAAATCGGAACTTAAACGAAGAATCTACGAACAAAATGAGATTTCTAGACGATTTTCCTAAAATTTCATAGTGGTTAGTACACGAAAAATTCGAAAAAAATTAGTTTTTTGGGCGATTTTCTATTTTGCTCGAAAATAACTTGGGACTACGTGCAGAAGTCTAACTAAATGTGTTTCGCATGAATTGGAACTTCAATGAGGAGAATTGGTGCCTTTTTCGTGCTTACGCCATCTACTGTTACATGCCAGTGAAAACCCAAATAAAATATCAAACAGAGTTTGGTTAGCATCAGAGATCCAAGTGTTATGAGTATATATATATCTGCTATTCACAAGCTTTTTGACGATCCATCATTTGTGTAAAATCGGAATTCAAACGAAGAATCTACGAACAAAATGAGATTTTTAGACGATTTTCCAAAAATTTCGTAGTGGTTAGTACACGTAAAATTAAAAAAATTGAGTTTTTTAGGCGATTTTTTATTTTGACCAAAAATAACTTGGGATTACATGCCTGAGTCTAACTCAATGTGTTTCGGATAATTGGAACTTCATTGAGGAGAATTGTTGCCTTTTTCGTGCTTACGCTATCTACTGTGACATGCAAGTGAAAACCCAAATAAAATATCAAACAAAGTTTGTTTTGCATCATAAATTCAAGTTTTATGAGTGTATATATATATATACTAGTCACAAGCTTACCAACGATCCATCTTTTGTCTAAATCGGAATTCAAATGAAGAATCTACGAACAAAATGAGTGTTTTAGACGATTTTCCCAAATAACGTAGTGGTTAGTACACGTAAAATTTGAAAAATTGAGTTTTTTGGGAGACTTTCTATTTTGCCCGAGAATGACTTGAGATTAAATGCCGATTCTAACTCAATGTGTTTCGAATGAATTGGAACTTCAATGAGGAGAATTGGTGCCTTTTTCGTGCGTACGTCATCTACTGTGACATACAAGTGAAAACCCAAATAAAATATCAAACAAAGTTTGTTTTGCATCATAAATTCAAGTGTTATGAGTGTATATATATATATATATACTAGTCAAAAGCTTATCAACGATCCATCTTTTGTCTAAATCGGAATTCAAATGAAGAATCTACGAACAAAATGAGATTTTTAGGACAATTTTCCCAAAATTTTCGTAGTGTAGTACACGTAAAATTTGAAAAATTGAGTTTTTTGGGCGACTTTCTATTTTGCTCGAGAATGACTTGAGATTAAATGCCCGATTTTAACTCAATGTGTTTCGCATGAATTGGAACTTCAACGAGGAGAATTGTTGCCTTTTTCATGCTTACGCAATCTACCGTGACATGCAAGAGAAAACCCAAATAAAATATCAAACAAAGTTTGTTTAGCATTAGAAATCCTAGTGTTATGAGTGTATATATATATACTAGCACAAGCTTTCCAACGATCCATCATTTCTCTAAATCGGAATGTAAACGAAGAATCTACGAACAAAATGAGATTTTTAGACGATTTTCTTAAAATTTCTTAGTGGTTAGTACACGTAAAATTTAAAAAATTGAGTTTCTTGGACAATTTTCTCTTTTGCTCGAAAATGACTTGGGATTACATGCCTGAGTCTCACTCAATGTGTTCCGGATGAATTAGAACTTCAATGAGGAGAATTGTTGCCTTTTTCGTGCTTACGCCATCTACTGTGACATGCAAGAGAAAACCCAAATAAAATATCAAACAAAGTTTGTTTAGCATTAGAAATCCTAGTGTTATGAGTGTATATATATCTACTAGTCACAAGTTTTCCGACGATCCATCATTTGTCCAAATCGGAATTCAAACAAAGAATCTACGAACAATATGAGATTTTTAGACGATTTTCTTAACATTTCTTAGTGGTTAGTACACGTAAAATTTAAAAAATTGAGTTTCTTGGACGATTTTCTTTTTTGCTCGAAATGACTTGGGATTACATGCCTGAGTCTAACTCAATGTGTTCCGGATGAATTAGAACTTCAATGAGGAGAATTGTTGCCTTTTCGTGCTTACGCCATCTACTGTGACATGCAAGAGAAAACCCAAATAAAATATCAAACAAAGTTTGTTTAGCATCATAAATCCAAGTGTTATGAGTATATATATATCTACTAGTCACAAGTTTTCCGACGATCCATCATTTGTCTAAATCGTAATTCAAACGAAGAATCTACGAACAAAATGAGATTTTTAGACGATTTTCCATAAATTTCGTAGTGGTTAGTAGACGAAAAATTCGAAAAAATTGAGTTTTTTAGGCGATTTTCTATTTTGCTCGAAAATGACTTTGGACTACGTGCACAAGTCTAACTCAATGTGTTTCGCATGAATTGGAACTTCAATGAGGAAAATTGGTGCCTTTTTCGTGCTTACGCCATCTACTGTGACATGCAAGTGAAAACCCAAATAAAACATCAAACATAGTTTTTTTTTTCATCAGAAATCCAAGTGTTATGAGTGTATATATCTACTAGTCACAAGCTTTCCAACAATCCATCATTTGTCTAAATCGGAATTCAGACGAAGAATCAACGAACAAAATGAGATTTTTAGACGATTTTCTCAAAACATCGTAGTGGTTAGTAGACTTAATAGTTGAAAATTGAGTTTTTTGGGCGATTTTCTATTATGCTCGAAAATGACTTGGGATTAGGTGCGCAAGTCTGACTCAATGTGTTTCGCATGAATTGGAACTTCAATGAGGAGAATTGTTGCCTTTTACATGCTTACGCCATCTACTGTGACATGCAAGAAAAAAGCCAAATAAAATATCAAACAAAGTTTTTTTTGCATCAGAAATCCAAGTGTTTGAGTGTATATATATCTACTAGTCACAAGCTTACCAACGGTCCATCATTTGTCTAAATCGGAATGTAAACGAAGAATCTAGGAACAAAATGAAATTTTTAGAAGATTTTCTTTAAATTTCGTAGTGGTTAGTACACGTAAAATTTGAAAAATTGATTTTTTTGGGAGATTTTATCTTTGGCTCGAAAATGGCTTGGGATTACATGCCCGGGTCTAACTCAATGTGTTTCGCATGAATTGGAACTTCAATGAGGAGAATTGTTTCCTTTTTCATGCTTACGCCATCTACTGTGACATGCAAGAGAAAACCCAAATAAAATATCACACAGCGTTTTTTTTGCATCAAAAATCCAAGTGTTATGAGTGTATATATATCTACTAGTCACGAGCTTTCCAATGATCCATCATTTGTCTAAATCCGAATGTAAACGAAGAATCTACGAACAAAATGAGATTTTTAGACGACATTCTCAAAATTTCTTAATGGTTAGTACACGTAAAATTTAAAAAATTGAGTTTCTTGGGAGATTTTCTCTTTTGCTCGAAAATGACTTGGGATTACGTGCCAGTCTAACTCAATGTGTTTCGGATGAATTGGAACTTCAATGAGAAGACTTGTTTCCTTTTTCGTGCTTACGCCATCTACTGTGACATGCAAGAGAAAAACCCAAATAAAATATCAAACAAAGTTTTCTTTGCATCAGAAGTCAGTGTTATGATTGTATATATATCAACTAGTCACAAGCTTTCCAACGATCCATCATTTGTCTAAATCGGAATTTAAACGAAGAATCTACGAACAAAATTTTTAACCGATTTTCTCAAAATTTCGTAGTTATTAGTACTTCTCAAAATTTCGTAGTTGTTAGTACACGAAAAATTCGAAAAATTGAGTTTTTTGGGCGCTTTTCTATTTTGCTCGAAAATACTTTGGGATTACGTGCGCAAGTCTAACTCAATGTGTTTATCATGAATTGGAACTTCAATGAGGGGAATTAGTGCCTTTTTCGTGCTTACGCCATCTACTGTGACATGCAAGAGAAATCCCAAATAAAATATTAGACAAAGTTTGTTTTGCATCAGAAATCCAAGTGTTATGTGTGTATATATATTTACTAATCACAAGCTTTCCAACGATCCATAATTGTCTGAATCGGAATTTAAACGAAGAATCTACGAACAAAATGAAATTTTTAGACGATTTTCTATAAATTTCGTAGTGGTTAGTACACGTAAAATTTTAAATATTGATTTTCTTGGGCGATTTTATATTTTTCTCGAAAATGACTTGGGATTACATTCCCGAGTCTAACTCAATGTGTTTTGGATGAATTGGAACTTCAAAGAGGAGAATTGGTGCATTTTTTGTGTTTTACGCCATCTACTGTGACATTCAAGAGAAAACCCAAATAAAATATCAAAAAAGTTTGTTTTATATCAGAAATCCAAGTGTTATGAGTGTATATATATATACTAGTCACAAGCTTTCCGATGATCCATCATTTGTGTAAATCGGAATTGAAACGAAGGATCTACGAACAAAATGAGACTTTTAGACGATTTTCCCAAAATTTCGTAGTGGTTAGTACACGTAAAATTTGAAAAACTGCTTTTTTTGGGCGATTTTCTATTTTGATCAAAAATGACTTGGGACTACGTGCGCAAGTCTGACTCGATGTGTTTTGCATTAATTGGAACTTCAATAAGGAGAATTGATGCATTTTTCGTGCTTACGCCATCTACTGTGACAGGCAAGTGAAAACCCAAATAAAATATCAAACGGAGTTTGTTTTGCATCAGAAATCCAAGTCACAAGCTTTCCAGAGATCCATTATTTGTCTAAATCGGAATCTAATCGAACAAATGAGAATTTTAGACGATTTTCTCAAAATTTCGTAGTTGTTAGTACACCAAAAAAATCGAAAAATTGAGTTTTTTGGGCGATTTTCTATTTTGCTCGAAAATGACTTGGGACTACGTGCGCAAGTCTAACTCAATGTGTTCGCATGAATTGGAACTTCAATGAGGGGAATTGGTGCCTTTTTCGTGCTTACGCCATCTACTGTGACATGCAAGAGAAAACCCAAATAAAATATTAGACAAAGTTTGTTTTGCATCAGAAATCCAAGTGTTATGTGTGTATATATATTTACTAATCACAAGCTTTCCAACGATCCATCATTTGTCTAAATCGGAATTTAAACGAAGAATCTACGAACAAAATGAGATTTTTAAACGATTTTCCCAAAATTTTGTAGTGGTTAGTACACGTAAAATTTGAAAAATTGAGTTTTTTGGGCGATTTTCTATTTTGCTCGAAAATGACTTGAGATTACGTGAGCAAGTCTAACTCAATGTGTTTCGCATGAATTGGAACTTCAATGACGAGAATTGGTGCCTTTTTTATGCTTACGCCATCTACTGTGACATGCAAGAGAAAACCAAAATAAAATATCAAACAAAGTTTTTTTTGCATCAGAAATCCAAGTGTTATGAGTGTATATATATCTACTAGTCACAAGCTTACCAATGATCCATCATTTGTCTAAATCAGAATGTAAATGAAGAATCTAGGAACAAAATGAAATTTTTTGACGATTTTCTATAAATTTCGTAGTAGTTAGTACACGTGAAATTTGAAAAATTGAGTTTCTTGGGAGATTTTATCATTGGCTCGAAAATGACTTGGGATTACATGCCCGGGTCTAACTCAATGTGTTTCGCATGAATTGGAATTCAATGAGGAGAATTGTTGCCTTTTTCATGCTTACGCTATCTACTGTGACATGTAAGAGAAAACCCAAATAAAATAACAAACAAAGTTTGTTTAGAATTAGAAATCCAAGTGTTATGAGTGTATATACATCTACTAGTCACAAGCTTTCCAACGATCCATCATTTCTCTAAATCGGAATGTAAACGAAGAATCTACGAACAAAATGAGATTTTTAGACGATTTTCTTAAAATTTTTTAGTGGTTAGTACACGTAAAATTTAAAAAATTGAGTTTCTTGGACGACTTTCTCTTTTGCTCGAAAATGACTTGGGATTACATGCCTGATTCTAACTCAATGTGTTACGGATGAATTAGAACTTCAATAAGAAGAATTGTTGCCTTTTTCGTCCTTACGCCATCTACTGTGACTTGTAAGAGAAAACCCAAATAAAATATCAAACAAAGTTTGTTTAGCACCAGAAATCCAAGTGTTATGTGTGTATATATATTTACTAGTCACAAGCTTTCTGACGATCCATAATTGTCTAAACCGGAACTTAAACGAAGAATCTACGAACAAAATGAGATTTTTAGACGATTTTCCCAAAATTTCGTAGTGGTTAGTACACGAAAAATTCGAAAAAAATTAGTTTTTTGGGCGATTTTCTATTTTGCTCGAAAATGACTTGGGACTACGTGCAGAAGTCTAACTAAATGTGTTTAGCATGAATTGGAACTTCAATGAGGAGAATTGGTGCCTTTTTCGTGCTTACGCTATCTACTGTTACATGCCAGTGAAAACCCAAATAAAATATCAAACAGAGTTTGTTTAGCATCAGAGATCCAAGTGTTATGAGTGTATATATATCTGCTATTCACAAGCTTTTTGACGATCCATCATTTGTAGAATTCAAAACGAAGAATCTACGAACAAAATGAGATTGTTAGACGATTTTCAAAAAAATCGTAGTGGTTAGTACACGTAAAATTTAAAAAATTGAGTTTTTTAGGCGATTTTTAATTTTGACCAAAAATAACTTGGGATTACATGCTTGAGTCTAACTCAATGTGTTTCGGATGAATTGGAACTTCAATGAGGAGAATTGTTGCCTTTTTCGTGCTTACGCTATCTATTATGACATGCAAGTGAAAACCCAAATAAAATATCAAACAAAGTTTGTTTTGCATCATAAATTCAAGTGTTATGAGTGTATATATATATCTTTTATCTAAATTGGAATTCAAATGAAGAATCTACGAACAAAGTGAGATTTTTAGGGCAATTTTCCCAAAATTTCGTAGTGTAGTACACGTAAAATTTGAAAAATTGAGTTTTTGGGGGGATTTTCTATTTTGCTCGAGAATGACTTGAGATGAAATGCCCGATTCTAACTCAATGTGTTTCGCATGAATTGGAACTTCAATGAGGAGAATTGTCGCCTTTTTCATGCTTACACCATCTACTGTGACAGGCAAGACAAAACCCAAATAAAATATTAAACAAAGTTTGTTTAGCATTAGAAATCAAAGTGTTATGAGTGTATATATATGTACTGGTCACAAGTTTTCCGACAATCCATCATTTTTCTAAATCGGAATGTAAACGAAGAATCTACGAACAAAATGAGATTTGTAGACGATTTTCCATAAATTTCGTAGTGGTTAGTACACGAAAAATTCGAAAAAAATGAGTTTTTTAGGCGATTTTCTATTTTGCTCGAAAATGACTTGGGACTACGTGCACAAGTCTGACTCAATGTGTTTCGCATGAATTGGAACTTCAATGAGGAGAATTGGTGCCTTTTTCGTGCTTACGCCATCTACTGTGACATGCAAGTGAAAACCCAAATAAAATATCAAACATAGTTTTTTTTTTTTGCATCAGAAATCCAAGTGTTATGAGTGTATATATCTACTAGTCACAAACTTTCCAACAATCCATCATTTGTCTAAATCGGAATTCAAACGAAGAATCTACGCACAAGATGAGATTTTTAGACGATTTTCTCAAAATATCGTAGCGGTTAGTAGACTTAATATTTGAAAAATTGAGTTTTTTGGGCGATTTTCTATTATGCTCGAAAATGACTTGGGATTAGGTGCGCAAGTCTGACTCAATGTGTTTCGCATGAATTGGAACTTCAATGAGGGGAATTGTGGCCTTTTACATGCTTACGCCATCTACTGTGACATGCAAGAAAAAACCCAAATAAAATATCAACAAAGTTTTTTTTGCATCAGAAATCCAAGTGTTTTGAGTGTATATATATCAACTAGTCACAAGCTTACCAACGATCCATCATTTGTCTAAATCGGAATGTAAACGAAGAATCTAAGAACAAAATGAAATTTTTAGACGATTTTCTATAAATTTCGTAGTGGTTAGTACACGTAAAATTTGAAAAATTGAGTTTTTTGGGCGATTTTATCTTTTGCTCGAAAATGACTTGGGATTACATGCCCGGGTCTAACTCAATGTGTTTTGCATGAATTGGAACTCCTATGAGGAGAATTGTTGCCTTTTTCATGCTTACGCCATCTACTGTGACATGCAAGAGAAAACCCAAATAAAATATTAGACAAAGTTTGTTTTGCATCAGAAATCCAAGTGTTGTGAGTGTATATATATTAACTAATTATAAGCTTTCCAACGATCCATAATTGTCTGAATCGGAATTTAAACGAAGAATCTACGAACAAAATGAAATTTTTAGACGATTTTCTATAAATTTCGTAGTGGTTAGTACACGTGAAATTTTAAAAATTGAGTTTCTTGGGCGATTCCATATTTTGCTCGAAAATGACTTGGGATTACATGCCCGAGTCTAACTCAATGTGTTTTGCATGAATTGGAACTTCAAAGAGGAGAATTGGTGCATTTTTTGTGTTTTACGCCATCTACTGTGACATGCAAGAGAAAACCCAAATAAAATATCAAAAAAGTTTGTATCAAAAATCCAAGTGTTCTGAGTGTATATATATATACTAGTCACAAGCTTTCCGATGATCCATCATTTGTGTAAATCGGAATTCAAACGAAGAATCGACGAACAAAATGAGACTTTTAGATGATTTTCCCAAAATTTCGTAGTGGTTAGTACACGTAAAATTTGAAAAATTGCGTTTTTTGGGTGATTTTCTATTTTGATCAAAAATGACTTGGGAATACGTGCGCAAGTCTAACTCGATGTGTTTCGCATTAATTGGAACTTCAATAAGGAGAATTGATGCATTTTTCGTGCTTACGCCATCTACTGTGACAGGCAAGTGAAATCCCAAATAAAATATCAAATGGAGTTTGTTTTGCATCATAAATCCAAGTCACAAGCTTTACAACGATCCATTATTTGTCTAAATCGGAATTTAAACGAAGAATCTACGAACAAAATAAGAATTTTAGACGATTTTCTCAAAATTTCGTAGTAGTTAGTACACGAAAAAATCGAAAAATTGAGTTTTTTGGGCGATTATCTATTTTGCTCGAAATTGACCTGGGATTACGTGCCAAGTCTAACTCAATTTGTTTCGCATGAATTGGATTTTCAATGAGGGGAATGTGTGCCTTTTTCGTGCTTACGCCATCTACTGTGACATGCAAGAGAAAACCCAAATAAAATATGAGACAAAGTTTGTTTTGCATCAGAAATCCAAGTGTTATGTGTGTATATATATTTACTAATCACAAGCTTTCCAATGATCCATCATTTGTCTAAATCGGAATTTAAACGAAGAATCTATGAACAAAATGAGATTTTTAAACGATTATCCCAAAATTTTGTAGTGGTTAGTACACGTAAAATTTGAAAATGAGTTTTTTGAGCGATTTTCTATTTTGCTCAAAAATGACTTGGGACTACGTGCACAAGTCTAACTCGATGTGTTTCGCATGAATTGGAACTTCAATAAGGAGAATTGATGCATTTTTCGTGCTTACGATATCTACTGTGACAGGCAAGTGAAAAGCCAAATAAAATATCAAACAGAGTTTGTTTTGCATCATAAATCCAAGTGTTATGAGTGTTTATATATCAACTAGTCACAAGCTTTCCAACGATCCATCATTTGTCTAAATCGGAATTTAAACGAAGAATCTAAGAACAAAATGAGATTTTTAGACGATTTTCTCAAAATTTCGTAGTTGTTAGTACACGAAAAATTCAAAAAATTGATTTTTATGGGCGATTTTCTATTTTGCTCAAAAATGACGTGGGATTACGTGCGCAAGTCTAACTCAATGTGTTTCGCATGAATTGGAACTTCAATTAGAGGAATTGGTGCCTTTTTCGTGCTTACGCCATCTACTGTGACATGCAAGAGAAAACCCAAATAAAATATTAGACAAAGTTTGTTTTGTATCAAAAATCCAAGTGTTATGTGTGTATATATATTTACTAGTCACAAGCTTTCCAACGATCCATAATTGTCTAAATCGGAATTTAAACGTAGTTACTACAAACAAAATAAAATTTTTAATCGATTTTCTATAAATTTCGTAGTGGTTAGTACACGTAAAATTTTAAAAATTGAGTTTCTTAGGCGATTTTATATTTTGCTCAAAAATGACTTCGGATTACATGCCCGAGTCTAAATCAATATGTTTCGCATGAATTGGAACTTCAATGAGGAGAATTGATTCCTTTTTCATGCTTACGCCATCTACTGTGACATGCAAGAAAAAACCAAAATAAAATATCAAACAAAGTTTGTTTAGCATGAGAAATCCAAGTGTTATGAGTGTACATATATTTACTAGTCACAAGCTTTCTGATGATCCATCCTTTGTCTAAATCGGAATTTAAACGAAGAATCTACGAACAAAATGAGATTTTTAGACGATTTTCTCAAAATTTCGTAGTGGTAAGTACACGATTTTTTTTAAAAATTTAGTTTGTTGGGTTTGCGCGAAAAATGACTTTCGATTACATGCGGAAGTCTAACTCAATATATTTCGCATGAATTGGAACTTCAATGAGGAGAATTGGTGCATTTATCGTGCTTACGCCATGTACTTTGACATGTAAGAGAAAACCCAAATAAAATATTAAACAAAGTTTGTTTTGCATCAAAAATCAAAGTGTTATGAGTGTATATATATCTAATAGTCACAAGCTTTCCGACTATCCATCATTTGTCTAAATCGGAATTCAAACGAATAATTTATGAACAAAATGAGATTTTTAACGATTTTCCCAAAATTTCGTATTGGTTAGTACACGTAAAATTTGAAAAATTAAGTTTCTTTGGCGATTTACTCTTTTACTAGAAAATGACTTGGGATTACATGCGCAAGTCTAACTCAATGTGTTTCGCATGATATGGAACTTCAATGAGGATAATTGGTGCATTTTTCGTGCTTACGCCTTCTACCGTGACATGCAAGAGAAAACTCAAATAAAATATCAAACAAAATTTGGTTTGCATCAGAAATCCAAGTTTTATGAGTGTTTGTATATCTACTAGTCACAGGCTTTCCAACGATCCATCATTTGTCTAAATCGTAATTCAAATGAAGAATCTACGAAACAAATGAGATTTTTAGACGATTTTCTCAAAATTTTGTAGTAGTTAGTACACGAAAAATTCAAAAAATTGAGTTTCTAGGGCGATTTTCTCATTTTCTCGAAATGACTTGGGATTACATGCGCAATTATAACTCAATGTGTTTCGCATGAATTGGAACTTGAATGAGGAGAAATGGTTCCTTTTTCGTGCTTACGCCATCTACTGTGACATGAAGGAAAAAACTCAAATAAAATATCAAAAAAAGTTTGGTTTACATCATAAATCCAAGTGTTATAAGTGTATATATATATCTACTAGGCACAAGCTTTCCGACGATTCATCATTTGTCTAAATCGGAATTTAAACGAAGAATCTACGAACAAAATGAGATTTTTAGACGATTTTCCGAAAATTTCATAGTAGTTAGTACACGTTAAATTTGAAAAATTGAGTTTTTAGGCGATTTTCTATTTTGCTCGAAAATAACTTGGGATTATGTGCACAAGTCTAACTCAATGTGTTTCGCATGAATTGGAACTTCAATGAGTAGAATTGGTGCATTTTTCGTGCTTACGCCATCTACTGTGACATGCAAGAGAAAACCCAAATAAAATATCAGACAAAGTTTGTTTTGCATCAGAAATCCAAGCGTTATGTGTGTATATATATTTACTAGTCACAAGTTTTCCTACAATCCATAATTGTTTAAATAGGAATTTAAACGAAGAATCTACGAACAAAATGAAATTTTTATACGATTTTCTATAAATTTCGTAGTGGTAGTACAGGTAAAATTTGAAAAATTGAGTTTTTGGGCGATTTTCTATTTTCCTCAAAAATGACTTCGGATTATGTGGGCAAGTATAACTAAATGTGTTTCGCATGAATCAGAACATCAATGAGGAGAATTAGTGCCATTTTCGTGCTTACGCCATTTACTGTGACATGCAAGAGAAAACCCAAATAAAATATCAAACAGAGTTTGGTTTGCATCAGAAATGCAAGTTTTATGAGTGTATATATATCTACTAGTCACAAGATTTCCAACGATCCATCATTTTTATAAATAGGAATTTAAACGAAGAATCTACGAACAAAATGAGATTTTTAGACGTTTTTCCCAAAATTTCAAAGTGGTTAGTACACGTTAAATTTGAAAAATTTAGTTTTTGGGCGGTTTTCTATTTCTCTTAAAAATGACAAGTATAACTAAATGTGTTTCACATGAATTGAACTTCAATGAGGAGAATTGGTACCTTTTTCGTGTGTACACAATTTACTGTGATATGCAAGAGAACACCCAAATAAAATATCAAACAGAGTTTGGTTTGCATCAGAATTCCAAGTGTTATGATTGTATATATATCTACTAGTCACTAGCTTTTCAAAGATCCATCATTTTTCTAAATAGAAATTTAAACGAAGAATCTACGAACAAAATGAGATTTTTAGACGATTTTTTCAAAATTTCGTAGTGGTTAGTACACGAAAATTTTGAAAAATTGAGTTTGTTGGGCGATTATCTCATTTGCGCAAAAATGACTTTGGATTACATACGGAAGTCTAACTCAATATATTTCGCATGAATTGGAACTTCAATGAGGAGAATTGGTGCATTTATCGTGCTTACGCCATGTACTTTGACATGCAAGATAAAACCCAAATAAAATATCAAACAAAATTTGGTTTGCATCATAAATCCAAGTTTTATGAGTGTATATATATGTACTAGTCACAAGCTTTCCGACGATCCATCATTTGTCTAATTCGTAATTCAAACGAAGAATCTACGAAAAAAATGAGATTTTTAGACGATTTTTCCAAAATTTCATAGTGGTTAGTACACGAAAAATTCGAAAAATTGAGTTTCTTGGGCGATTTTATCATTTCGTAGAAATGACTTGGGATTACATGCGCAAGCTAACTCAATGTGTTTCGTATGAATTGGAAATTCAATAAGGAGAATTGGTGCCTTTTTCGTGCTTACGCTATCTAATGTGACATGCAAAAGAAAACTCAAATAAAATATCAAAAAAAGTTTGGTTTGCATCATAAATCCAAGTGTAATAAGTGTATATATATCTACTAGTCACAAGCTTTCCGACGATCTATCATTTTTCTAAATAAGAATTTAAACAAAGAATCTACGAAAAAAATGAAATTTTTAGACGATTTTCCCAATATTTCGTAGTGGATAGTACACGAAAAATTTAAAAAATTGAGTTTCTTGGGCGATTTTATCATTTTATCGAAATGAGTTGGGATTACATGCGCAACTATAACTCAATGTGTTTCGCATGAATTGGAACTTCAATGAGGAGAATTGGTGCATTTTTCGTGCTTACGCCATCTACTGTGACATGAAGGAGAAAACCCAAATAAAATATCAAAAAAAGTTTGGTTTGCATCATAAATCCAAGTGTTATAAGTGTATATATACATATATCTACTAGGCACAAGCTTTCCGACGATTCATCATTTGTCTAAATCGGAATTTAAACGAAGAATCTACGAACAAAATGAGATTTTTAGACGATTTTCCGAAAATTTCATAGTTGTTTAGTACACGTTAAATTTGAAAAATTGAGTTTTTGGGCGATTTTCTATTTTTCTCGAAAATAACTTGGGATTACGTGCACAAGTCTAACTCAATGTGTTTCGCATGAATTGGAACTTCAATGAGTAGAATTGGTGCCTTTTTCGTGCTTAAGTCATCTACTGTGACATGCAAGAGAAAACCCAAATAAAATATCAAACAATTGTTTTGCATCAGAAATCTAAGTGTTATGAATGTATATATATCTACTTGTCACAAGCTTTCCGACGATCCATCATTTGTCTAAATCAGAATTTAAACGAAGAATCTACGAACAAAATGAGATTTTTAGACGATTTTCTCAAAATTTTGTAGTGGTTAGTATACGTAAAATTTGAAATATTAAGTTTCTTGGACGATTTTCTCTTTTACTCGAAAATGACTTGGGATCACATGAACACGTCTAACTCAATGTGTTTCGCATGATATGGAACCTCAATGAGGAGAATTAGTGCATTTTTCGTGCTTACGCCTTCTATCGCGACATGCAAGAGAAAACCCAAATAAAGTATTAAACAAAGTTTTTTTTGCATCAAAAATCCCATTGTTAAGAATGTATATATATCTACTAGTCACAAGCTTTCCGACGATACATCATTTGTCTAAATCGAAATTCAAACGAAGAATCTACGAATAAAATGAGATTATTAACGATTTCCCCAAAATTTCGTAGTGGTTAGTACACGTAAAATTTGAAAAATTAAGTTTCTTGGGATATTTTCTCTTTTACTCGAAAATGACTTGTGATTACATGGTCAAGTCTATCTCAATGAGTTTCACCTGATATGGAACTTCAATGAGGAGAATTGGTGCATTTTTCGTGCTTACGCCATCTACTGTGACATGCAAGAGAAAACCCAAATAATATATCAAACAGAGTTTGGTTTGCATCAGAAATCCAAGTGTTATGAGTGCATATATATCTACTAGTCACAAGCTTTCCAATGATCCATCATTTTTCTAAATAGGAATTTAAACGAAGAATTTACGAACAAAATGAGATTTTTAGACGATTTTCTCAAAATTTCGTAGTGGTTAGTACACGAAAATTTTAAAAAATTGAGTTTGTTGGGAGATTGTCTCATTTGAACTAAAATGACTTTGGGTTACGTGCGCAAGTCTAACTCAATATATTTCGCATGAATTGGAGCTTCAATGAGGAGAATTGGTGCATTTTTCGTGCTTACGCCATCTACTTTGACATGCAAGAGGAAACCCAAATAAAATATTAAACAAAGTTTGTTTGCATCAAAAATCCAAGTGTTATGATTGTATATATATCCACTAGTCACAAGCTTTCCAACGATCCATCATTTTTCTAAATAGGAATTTAAACGAAGAATCTTCGAACAAAATGAGATTTTTAGACGATTTTCTAAAAATTTCGTAGTGGTTAGTGCACGAAAAATTTGAAAAATTGAGTTTCTTGCGCGATTTTCTCTTTTGCTCGAAAATGACTTGGGATTACATGCGCAAGTATAACTCAATATATTTCGCATGAAATGGAACTTCAATGAGGAGAATTAGTGTCTTTTTGGTCCTTACGCCATCTACTGTGACATGCAAAAGAAAACCCAAATAAAATATCAAACAGAGTTTGGTTTGCATCAGAAATCCAAGTGTTATGATTGTATATATATCTACTAGTCACAAGCTTTCCAACAATCCATCATTTTTCTAAATAGGAATTCAAACGAAGAATCTTCAAACAAAATGAGATTTTTAGACGATTTTCTCAAAATTTCGTAGTGGTTAGTACACGAAAATTTTGAAAAATTGAGTTTGTTGGGCGATCATCACATTTGCGCCAAAATGAGTTTGGATTACGTGCGCAAGTCTAACTCAATATATTTCGCATGAAATGGAACTTCAATGAGGAGAATTAGTGTCTTTTTGGTCCTTACGCCATCTACTGTGACATGCAAAAGAAAACCCAAATAAAATATCAAACAAAGTTTTTTTTGCATCAAAAATCCAAGTGTTATGAGTGAATATATATCTACTAGTCAAAAGCTTTCCGACGATCCATCATTTGTCTAAATCGGAATTCAAACGAGAATCTACGAACAAAATGAGATTTTTAACGATTTTCCCAAAATTTCATAGTGGTTAGTACACGTAAAATTTGAAAAATTAAGTTTCTTGGGCGATTTTTTCATTTGCACGAAGAAAGGGTGCTCGTAAACATTTTGTGGGTGCCTTTATCAATTATGATGGGTTAGCTTAGCACTTTACATGGGTGTTTTTAATATTTTTTAAGATCAGTTTTCCATAATTGTTTATTCTGCAAAAATACCTACAAACACAATAAAAATAATAATATTAATACAAATTTTTTTGAAAAAACAATATAGATATGAGAACAACTAAGACACAAAAACGTGTCTATCAGAAGACTTGCAGGTTATACAAGAAATTGATGCAGAATGGCTTGTAGAGAATCTGAATGAGAATGATGGTATTTATGATGTAGGAACATCGATAGAATTGTCTAGTAGTACCAAGGATCCCGTAATACAAGATTACAAGGTTTGTTTAACCCTTTACATGAATCTCTGTCTAATGATGATCCTCCCAAACTAGAAGTGTTATCTCAAAAAGTTGTTAATCAATCTTTTAGAAAGATACTTAATTTGGGGATGGAACTCTGTGCTTCAAAAGTTTTATCTAAAATTTCTTGCATCTAAGTATCTGCCATATGTGTTTGAGTCTAACACCTTGCAGGTTTGTAAAAGGAACATATAAGTCTCTTCCACTTATGTTTTGTACACACTTCCGACTGTAAAAATAACTAATTGTGGGGGTAACTCTTATGGGACGATAATTTCACTTTTACTATCTTATGCTAATATTTTTGTGAATCTATTGTTAGCTATGCATGCCAATTGTTTCTGGACGGATCCGTAAATTTTTCGATTGTTGGTGTGCAGGAGACCAGAATGTCGGGATGACGATGTTAAACCAAGCGTTACATGGGAGGCAACCCAATGGTTTAGTATTTTCTTATCTTTTTAGTATTTTTTATCTTTTTCTTGTTTATTGTTTTTAGATTTTCATATCATTATAGGATACCCCACCTTGATTTTACATTGGATGAATTAATTTATATTAAGGACAAAGTAAAGTTTAAGTGTGGGGGAGTGGTTAAGCATATAAAATTATTAAGTATTCACTTCTTATGTAGAATTTTTTTAACTTTTATGTAACTATTTGCATGAACCTTTAACTTTTAGAGATTTTAGAGTCACTTTGTACACGTTCAGCTAAGTTTACATACAGAGTTCCAACCGAACAACTAAACTTAGATTTGTTGGAGAATGACATTCAGGTTCCTTAGTTGTTGAGAGTAATTGTTGAACTTAACCGCGCTGGTAACAAATTAGGTGCAGAAAGAAAACAATATTAGAGAAGATGATCAATCATTAGTGGACACTACCCGTATATGAGTGAGGCACCGAACCTTCAACGTATATTATCCGTTTAGAGTGTTTCATCCGTGCAATCTCCGAGTAGAATGATGAGAAACTCAACTTCGCACCATTTCAACACTACTTTTTGATATCTTGGGTGTTAATTCTATCAATCATGAGGGTGACATCAGAAATGCGAAAAAAACCTCATTCTTGTAGTTTTATTTGCAATTGGCACCATTTTCTTTATCTTGACAACAACAGGTCCATAGAAACACCATCATCATCAACAAGCAGAACATCAAAAATTTGAAGAAAGTTGAAGATGTTCAAGGTTTACAAGCAACACTACAAAGAATAGAAAATTTCAGATACAAAGTGAAGTAACAATACAAGGAGCAGAATTTTATATTCAAGTTAAAGACTAAGTACAAGTACAAAAAAAAAAAAAAAGAAGTGGATTTTTGTGAAGTGTATGATACCGAGACAATACAAGTTATTAAGAATTAAGTGGTAAAGTCTTTCTCTCATAGACATATTAGTCATTATATCTTTTAGTATGTATTTTATATTTTGTTCTCAAAAAACAAAAAATATAAAAAATAATTAAAAAAAAAGTCAGGACGAAAGAAAAAAAAGTATTTTTTATTGCTTTGTGTATTTTTTTTTCTTTTTGCATTCATTCAATAAGGTCGTAAGAAACAAGAAATCTACAAATGATTTTAAAGCAACAAGAAATTGAGGAAAAAAGTTACAAATTGTCGAAGTTCAAAGAAGTTCAAGAGTTCATTATCAACGGTTGAAGTCAAAGACGAGACATTTCTATTTGACGCTGTGAGAGTGGTGCTGATTGTAGATTGGATGAGAAGGTGAGTGAGCATTCTCATCCTCGCATAATGGTTGATTTCCTTTCTTAGATATCATCAGAAATTATAGAGAAAAAAAAAGTTTCTAGTGTCACCATTCAACGTGTGAAAGTGTTTTATCTTCACTCCTGCTTGCACACATGTGAGACCCATTTCTATTGTCTTACGATTGTCAGTATCATAAAATCCTATTGGTGAGGCATACGTCAAGGCGAAATGCTAATTCGATCGATATCAAGGCTGGATTCTTTCATTATGGCATTGGTTACTCAACGATTAGCATGAAAATAGTGTTCTTTGATACTTCTAACTTCTTATTGTTAGTGTACAAAAACTTTAAGTCCTCTTAGCTCTTTGGATTCATGTGCTTTGGAATATTTGAAAGTTAAATGATTAAGTTTTGTGGGTAAACATCTTTTAAATCTTCACGAGACTATAACCCGTCCACTAGGGACACCTTGGGGTTTAAAGGCTTGCTACACATGCTAAGTGTAACCGTATCCTCAACGAAAGGGAGTTGTTGTATTTTAGCTTAGTTTAGTTTACTCGGGGACTAGAAAATTCTAAGTATGGAAGAATTTGATAGGTGTCTATAACACCTTACTTAATATATATTATTTATGCTTTCTTAACTATTTTTCTTGTAAATAGGTTTTTTTTTTCCCGAGTGTATTGGAGTCATGGGAAGTAAAAGAAGAGAAATGGGAACTGATGACATCACATGGAGACATTGGGAGTTGGCGAACTCAAAACATGGAAGAATACAAGTATCAATGGTGGCAAAAGCATACTTTTACTAAAGACGGACACGTCTTTTACTGGGGGATGCCAAACAGAGTATGATATAGGCTGATGTAAGATTCATTAAGAGGCAGCTGGGTTTTATAAAGACAACACATAATTGTTAAGGGACAAACACTAGATTTTAAGGCCAGAGATATTGGAGTATCCAAATAGTGGGTGTCTAAATCCATTTTTCTTAACCTAGGTCGAAAAGTTCCAAGACAGAGTTTTTTTTGTTCTTCACCAAAATTTCACCATCAACCAAGGGTAGTTACTGGCAAGCTCAAACAAGAATATTGAAGTGTTGTCTGCAGAAGAAGATGGCAAGTAGGTGACTGTGTGATGGTTCAGATTCAAGTTAGATGGAAACATTGAAGAACAAATTAAAATTGATGGAATTGTAGAAGATATGGGTTTGTGAATTGAATTCGTGATATTTAGAAAATGGGTTATGCTGCAATGTTTCTACAAGTACTATGAGTTCAAGTTGAATATATAGTTGGTTGTGGTTTTTCTGCGATGGGTTTGGAAGAAACAAGAAGAACATGGGTTTGAGGTTTTTGAAATGTCAACAGATGTGGCTCGAGTCTGAAATGGGTATGATGTGTTGTTGAATGTGAAACCTATTCTACAGGCAAGGATAACATATGCAACCAGTACACAACCATCATCAGTTTGGAAATCGCACAACAAATGCTCGACAAAAGGCTTGAACCGCAAGCCAGGTCTTGTAACAATCAAGTCACATCCCTTCTCGCTGCTCTAGCTTTGTTCCACGGAGTTTTTTCCAATGGGTTAGACCAATGTAGTTAATTTCGAAACTGCCGAAATATCACCGATTTTACGGGTTTCGAGGTGAAACCAAAACGAATAATGTCATACCGGTGGAACGATATTCCACCGAAAATATCGGCCGAAATGAATAAAAACCGATTTTTCCCGATTTTTCCGATATTTCCGATATTTGTTTATGTCCGTTAGATTAGAATATTTTTTAAATTCAACGATCTAGATTCGTTAGAGAGAAAAATATTTAAACCCTAGTTTTTCTCCATGTCAAAGCAAAACCCCATGTTCTTCTCTGTCTAAAAACCTCATCGACGGCAACAAATTCTCATTCATGGCAATCCACCACAGATCCATGTCAACAGCACCCATTCTTCCTAGTTTACTGGCAGCGACTTCTTGTTTGCCATGTTCTTTGGCCACAAAATTCAACCCTCGACAAACTGTGGATAACAGCCACCATAGAACCCATTCTGGCCTTCGAATTCATCTTTCGTCTGAAACCCCATATCTCAATACAAGACTAACCCCTCATTGTTGTCTTCCTCTTTCGAATCTGATCACAGACCCATCTTCTTTATCTTGTTCTTGAACTCTCACTGAAACCTAACATAGACAACACCATCTCAATATCCTATTCAACTCAGAAACATCGCCTCTTCTACTTGGGGTAAACTGAGCCCATGGCTCTGCCGACAGTAAGAACCTGTCTTGGTCAAATGAAATAAACTAGACCTTGGTTCAATTATAAAGATGGGGTGGCTCTGAGTAATAGTCTGCCCATATAAAGATGTGTTTGTGTTCATCAGTTTTACTTGTGTGCTTGCAGTTAGACGATGAAGTTGTTCTTGTTTCTCTTGTGTTTCCAGTTTGAACTTTGTATGGGTCTATATATTTTGGATGAGTATTTGTTTTTATTTCTAAACTTTGTGAAAAAACGTTTGATATAACGTGTTAAAATTTATTTATAGTTATAAAATATGAACTAGTATTTTTGTTATAAAATTATAGATATAAAAAGTGTGAACCGATATTTCGTCGATATTTGGAACCGAAATATCTCCGATACAAGGGTGTATCAGTGTATCGCTCTCGACCGATACAGACCGAAATTCGATATTGACTACATTGGGTTAGACCACTTTTCTGAGCTGAGAGGACACAAAAGATGTGAAAAATTTGTCTAGGATGATGGATCAGAGTCATCGGACGCTAGATGAAAATCTAACACCCGCCATTTAGATGGGTTGGATGTGGGCAACACTAAATCCACAAATATTACCCGTACTCACCCCAGATGATACACATTGCAAACCGAAGTTGGAACTTCATAGATGCAATTGTAGAGTCGGCTGTAACAAAGCGGAAGGCCCATTAAGAGGCCCATAAGGTCTGGTATATACTCTCAGAACCTGCGAAACAAAAAGTGTTTTTAGAGTCGGGAGAGAAGAAGCGAAAAACCCTAAACCTCAGTAAGTTTCCCTATGCTTTCCTCCATTTCTCGCATCTGATTTTCTCTACTCATCTCCAACACTAGATTCATCATAGTTTCTGTTTCTAATTACTTACCCAACCCTAATTTTTGTTTGCTTTTAGATTTGAAGTTTGGTTCAGAAATTAACCCTAGAAAGTTTTTCCGTTAAAATCTGGTCCTTAGTTCAACATGAGGTATGTCTCTCTCTCCCTCTATACATCTTTTCTTCTCTTTTAGCAGTTAATGGTGAGATTTTGATTTGGGATTCAATGGCTGACTTTAAACCCTAGACTTCTTTTTTTCTCTATTTTCTTTTTCTGCATTGGGTTTCTACGTTTCAAAATCATTTTTGTTAGAAGAGATTATCTATAGAAGCCAGTAGAGGGTTTTTGTTAGTAGAGAGTATGTTGGATTTTAAAACCCTAATCTGATTTCATGGAATATTTTGTTGTTTACTTTAAAACCAGAGATTGAAGTTTCCATCCGTACTACAGGTTTCTCAATTGATACATATCTCGTTGCACACAAATCTGCTGTTCGTTTTGTTTTTACTAAGTGTTCAATTTTAGTTTTTTTTAGGTTCTTTTTACACTAGTGTCTTTTAAGAATGGTTTTATTGGTTTGGTTCTGACATTTCGAGGGGATCACTATGTATTTTGTTTTCTTAAGCATGTTTCTAATGTAGTCTTCAATAGGATTTATTCTACTGTGGTGTATGTGTCGTTGTTGATATGGGTTGATCCTTTAAATTTGAAAAGCCAAGAGTCTTTGGAAAGCTTCCATTTTGTGTTAATTAAGTTGTTGACACTAATAGTTAAGATTTCTGTAATGTTTCTAGAAATCAATGTGTATGAACCTTCACTAGTTCTCCATAAGTTATTCGCAATGTTGTACTTAAAAGGAAAGCATTCCTAGATATTCAATTTCTTTGTTTGTATCTTTTTTAGTTTCTGATGTTGGTTTTGTTTTACTTGTTTGTAGTCGGCCAATGGAAGAGGATACTAATGTGAGTTACCCTTTGACTTCTCTATGGATTTTAATATTTTTGATTACTTTGTTTTTGATGGTTTTATGCTCGGTTACATGGAAACTGCAACGGGTGTCCGATATGGAAATGTTTTCGTGTGTCCAATACGGCAATTTGGAAATCCATGATATGGGGAAACGGCGGCATACATAAAAATACCGTCAGTTTTGTTAAGATCAGTAAAAACGTAAATGAAATTTGATTATTGCAGATAGTACTTATATAGTTATTGTCGTTAGAAACTATGGAAGTTCAGTCCTAGATAGTCTAAAAGGTAGGTAACCAGTACTCACCGCTCTATTTTGTTATAAGAAACTATGGAAGGTTAGTCCCACATGATTTAAACCATGTATTTGACTTATGTAGTATATGTTATGCGTTCTTGTTCTGTCATTTTGGATTTTGTGCTGTTACATGACCTTTGTTAAAATTTGGATGCATGTATTGTAATGGTTACTAAATTGATTGGGTGGTGGTGACTGGGTGTTTGACATTCTAAAAACCGATAAATTAGGTTCTAATTTTGTTACCATGGTTGCCAATTTTAGTTGAATACATTCGGCTTAGTTTATTGAAGATTGAATACTTAAAGGACATGATCTAAATCCTACGTCTTTGTGCTCTTGTTAAGGATGCATCAGTATCTATTTTTCTGTGTAGATGAGACTAGAAAGGAGTTGGTGCCAAACTTGACTTTCGACGAGACCTTTAAGATTCACTGATTACTCCTGAAGTAGGTTGGGTCGTATTAAAAAAGTTTATGCAATGAAATCTTAATAAGGGGGGCATTGGGAGGGCTTGCTAAACGGGTACATGTATGTGGAGCATTTGAATGCATTGAATACAACATGAGTTCCATATCTAGAGATATGAATCCTACAAAGAATCATTTTCGTTCCTGTGCAGACTAAATGCTCATATATAGCAGAATTAGGTCATAATGATGTTTTTCTTTTACCATGTTTTAAGTTGGCATCTTCCTATATGAGAATGTGCCTGTTTACCTGAATGTGATCACGTGGCAGTGAGAACTGGAACGGTGTGTTCGAAGCAGGATGTTAAGTTGTATCAGAATGGAGTTAGAGAAAGAGTGCAAGAGAAAATCTACGGTGGAAAAGTGATTAAAGTGGAGGCACACCTGATTCCTGAACATCCAAGACCTCGCCTAGTCAGAGGATGGGTTGCTCTTGTAGGTGCCTCAGCTGGTTATGTTTCAAAATGTTCAGGAGAAGGTATATACTTCGCAGCTAAATCAGGTAGAATGTGCGGAGAAGCAATTGTACGGTCATCAATGAATGGAGTTAGAATGATTGATGAAAAAGATTTGAGAAAATAGTATCTAAAAATGGGATTTGCAGTATATCAACACATTTAGGTTTTTGGATATATTACGAAAGGTGTTTTATGGTAATAATGCTGCACAGGAGTGTGTAGTAGAAATCTGTGGTTGTGATTATGTACAACGTATGACATTTGAGAGTTATTTGTATAAGAAGTTAGCTAGAGGGAATCCATGGGAAGATGTTAAAATGGTGGTCAGTACAGTTGGTAGTTTGATTAGGTCTAACATTATTAAGGAAGAGATGGAAAGGCTTCAAGTTTATTTAGATCAAATTGTACTTAAAAGTTTAGTAGGTTTTAGTGTTGTCATGTATGTTGTATTGCTTTGTGTATTTTGGGTGATTAATAAACCAATATCATGTTTGTTGTTTTTTTTTTTCAAAAAAGAAGAAGAAAAGAATGTGTCTGTTTACCGAGTGTTCGACTTACCTAGTAGTCCAACTTTTACATGTATTACACTAGTAGTTTTAACTTTTCTTAATCAGTTGATCAATCTTCATTATCATGCTGCCTTTTGGTCTTCTACTTAAATGTTTTGCTTTGGGAAACCATTTTATGCACTTGACTGATGTCTTGTGCTTCATAGAAGTGTTTGTAGCTTATCATTTTTCTCTACTTGGTCAATTAGTTCATCATGAAAAATCAACAATTTATCTCTTACCATTAATCTTTCTCTTTTGGCAGGGTGGCAAGACTGAGGAAGAGGAATTCAACACAGGACCCCTTTCTGTTCTGATGATGAGTGTGAAAAATAACACTCAGGTAAGATTTGTTTAGGCAAATTTGGTTGGACAGAAAATTATTGTGAAACTTACAAATATGGTTGAGCGATAATGGGTATGAGCTAGGCTTCGAAGAATAGTTGCTTCTGAGTTCTTCCATGGATATGCATGATTATACCTAGTCATATCCCTGGGCACTGCTCATATTTAGTACATCCCAACCTGGTCAAATATATTAAAATGTCAACATACCTCTCACTCTCAGGCTCTGGCCGGTTGCTGTGAACCGACTAAGTAAATGAAAGAAGTATGGTTAATCTAATGTCAACCTGATGCTTACCAGTTTATGTTTGTTCATCGATATATAACCTAGTCAAAGGGGTGTATGTCTATTCTTGTAAACATTGTTTTTATTTGTTTTCTTTTTCATGTTGGTCACATCTTTCTAACGGTGCCATTCCTCAGGTGCTTATAAATTGCCGTAACAACCGAAAGCTTCTCGGGCGAGTCAGAGCATTTGATCGTCATTGCAATATGGTTCTTGAAAACGTGAGGGAAATGTGGACTGAGGTCTGTATTGTCTTTGAGAAGCATTCCTATTTCCATACTGTAACCTTATGCCTCTACTAAATGCTTTCATTTTTGCATACAGGTACCTAAGACAGGGAAAGGCAAGAAGAAAGCGCATCCAGTAAACAAGGATAGGTTCATTAGTAAGATGTTCCTTCGAGGGGACTCTGTTATAATTGTTCTTAGGAACCCCAAGTAATGTTGCTGCCTATAATTACTATTCAAGAGAAGTACTTAGCTGCGGAGAGAAAAGAACAACTGTAGGCGTATAAGAGACTTTTCAATCTCTTGTTAGTTTGTGAACTTGAACGAGGAAGTACTGGATTTTAAGCACCTGATTTTGCTTTGTAGTAATTAGAGGGAAATATGTAACTGAATATCATCACCTGTACAACTTTTCTATATCTTCCAAGTTAATGACGGCCTCCCGGTTATTTCTCTCTAGAAACTTGCAGCTATAGCCATAGTGTAATATTTTACTTGTCTCAGGCAGAGTTTAAAGATGCCTGACAACATAGTATTCAGGTGAATGCTAAGACTCAGTCCCTCACCATCCTGTTTGGGGGGGGTGGGGGGGTCTAGTAATGAAACTCTCAGCTGCTTATCTTTATAAATACAGTGGGATGCGCTGTGTATCCCTATTGTATGGATTGGATTTTATTTTTATCTGCAACAGGTTATGCGATTGCAACAACTTGGTCGGAATCAGATGTATATTATGATGATTAGAAAAGTTTGACAATCTTGCTGTTCTATGTAGTGATATTAAACGAAAAGAAAGCATCAACCAAAAGTATAAAATTACAAAATATGAAATTTGATGGATTTAGAATCCAACTCTGGAAATGAAAGATGAAACCAAGTCCACGGTGAGGGGAAAATGTATTGCTGCTGCTTTATGCTGTCGTTGTACTACCTATCTATCACCTCCTTATGTCTCTCTTTTCTAATCTTGTTATTTCCTGTTTGGATTCTTTAAGCGGTAGTAGTAGCCATGGATATGTCAGCACTGTCCTTGTGATCACCAAAGATTCTCTGACGGAAATCGGAGACCATAAGAGGAAGACCCTTGCGAAGAGACACGGCTGGTTCCCATCCAAGTAGTTCTTTGGCTTTAGAGATGTCCGGTTTCCTCTTGTGTGGGTCATCTTCTGTGTTTGGCCTGTACTCAATCTTCGCATTTGGATCAATTGTTTCTTGCACCACCTACAAAATTCAAAAGTGTCATCAGTCGATCATCATTTATTCAAATTAATCTTCATCCAGTTAATTGTTCAATATCGTAAGAGTGCAATGTGTATATACCTGGGCAAGTTCCATCATAGTGAATTCACCAGGGTTGCCAAGATTGAACGGACCTACATGTTCTCCTTCCATCAACCTCATCAGACCCTCAACCTGTTTCATTATTATTGAAATTTCAAAAGATTAATAATAATAATTTCTCCTGTGGTACGAGCCTAGACGATAAAAACATGAACATCATCGGAACCCTCGTCGTTGACTCACACCCTCTTGTTTTGTCTTAAACCATAACCTGCCCCTTGTTTTTTTGCAAGAGTCCCAACTTCCAAAATGGGAGTCCGAATCCCCATGGACCAAGTCATGGAAACCCCTCATTTCCGTCAATCTTGAAAGATTCAATGGGTCTCATTCATTATTGTCATTTTTTGAAAACTTTTCCCTAAATGATTCATTTTAATTATCAACTTAAATTAGTAGTTAATCATAATTAATCGTATAAAAGAAAAGACTAATGTTAGTTATTATTACCAGATCCGAAACATATTGAAAACTTCTGGTCTGTTTTCCATCTCCATATACTGTCATTGGTTCCTTCCTCAATGCCTGAGCGACGAAATTACTAACGACACGGCCATCGTCGATACCCATACGAGGTCCATATGTGTTAAAGATCCTAGCAATCCTTACCTGTATTATTTATTAACCCACAAGAGTAAATGCACGCACATTGCACGATATATGTGGAATAAGTTGTTGCCTAAAACGAGATTCTTACCTCAACACCAGCACCTCTATGGTAATCCATTGTCAAAGTTTCAGCAGTACGTTTTCCTTCATCATAGCAACTCCTAACACCTACAAACCACCAAGTGTTGTACCATGTGTGTCAGATTTCAACACCATCATTTACCATCTCACAAGTTACAACAACCACAGTTGTGTCTGTCAGATTCAGGTCCAAAAACCCACAGAAAACAAAAAACATGCACGAGACAAAACGTAAATTGAGAAAAAAACTCGTCTACATCCTAATTTACTGATAAAAAAAATTCGAATTATAACGAAGGGTGACTTACCGATAGGATTAACGTTACCCCAGTAGGTTTCAACCTGTGGGTGTTGAAGAGGATCACCATAAACTTCACTAGTACTTGTTAACAAAAATCTAGCACCAATTCTTTTAGCTAATCCAAGCATATTTAGAGTACCAACTACATTTGTTTTGATTGTCTTGACAGGATTGAACTTGTAATGAACAGGAGAAGCAGGACAAGCAAGATGATAAATCTGATCAACTTCTAATAACAAAGGTTCAACCACATCATGTCTTATCAATTCAAATCTTGGGTTTCCTAAATGATGCATAACATTTTCTTTCCTTCCTGTAAAGAAATTATCAACAACGATGACGCTATCACCGCGGTTTATCAACCGATCAACTAAATGACTACCAACAAATCCAGCACCACCAGTTACAACAATTCTTAATCCTTTTCTTTTCAATCCTAATGGGATTTTACCACCTGCACTAATCAAACCAATACCACCACGGTTTTCATGATAAACGTTACTCTTTTGTGACAGTATCCGATTCGATTCCGAGCTCGGGAAATAAGTATTGGCAATAAATGCATTATCATTTTCGAACTTCAAAGGTGAATATGATGGCGACGAAGAAGAAGGTAACAAAGCGAAGATCAAAGTTGCGATTGCGATACCGATGAACACGAAGATTAATCTTTGCTCGCGAAGAATGTAACGGATTGGACGCGTTATAAGTAACAATGGTTTGTTTGGTTTTGGTGTGTAAACAGCATCTGATGTTTGTTGTTGATTCTCATCTTCATCATGACCTCTATAAAATAATTCAGAACCCATGTTTTTGTTTTTGAGAGATGAGTTTTGGTTGAAGAAGAAATTCTGGTAAAGAGAAAAAGTGTTTAAGTAGAAGAAGAAATGGGTGTGTTGAAGGTTTGATACTCTTGCAAGTATCCGGGAAAGGTGCATCTAGTGTTTTATGATGGGTTTTAAATTGTGATTATTTGTTAACTAATGGTATTATATTACATAAATACACTTACCATGACCCTATTCATTTGGTGACAATGATTAAATCAAATTATCAATCCGGTCTAATTGGGAAGGGGGAGAAAAAGAAGAACTATTTTTAGTAGTGATATGAACAATATACAAAAATAAAAAAATAAAAAAAATAAAATAACAACCTGTTTTTGAGGTGGTAAGATCTCTTTGTTGAACTCACCTTCTTCTTGACGGGATTATAAAAAATAGCCCTACAATTAAGACCGGTTTGCAAAATGATAATACTATTACAATACATTTACAAAACAATTGTTTGGGCGTTAATATCAGAGTTATGTCACACCGGATCCACCACCCAGGATTAACTAAATAGGCTAAATTATCTAATTCTTCTTAAACATTGGTGGTGGTGGTATGTCGTAAAGATATTGATCCACAACATTTGATCCAGGACTCATCCTGGGCTCCAAAGGATTCACTATTCTTAGGTCGAAGGTTCTAAGGTTTAGAGACGCATATGGATGTAAAGTAGAATCACTTGATTACAGTTAACCTACGTGAGTCACCAGGGAAGAGTATTTGGGAGAGAAAATTGGATCATTATTTTTCAAAATAGTTAAGTCTAATGTGAAATGATCAATTTGTAAAGAGATAAATAATCTTTACTAATTTAAGGCCTACTCATTTTATTTGTGACCTATTAAATTTTATTCTCATCTAGATGAAAGGATGATGGGTGTCTAAAAAGGAAAAAACTATTAAATTATTTCTCACTGATTAAAATTATGCTTACATCCTTATTCGTAATACTTTCAATTTTTAATTCTCTCACAACTGATCACAAATTGGAAAACAAAAAAAAGTCAAATCAAACTATATTTTTATTTAAAGTTTTTGATTTTTTTTTTATTTAAAAATAATTGTCAATAAGACACTTACATGATGACCAATTGTTTTTGTTGTTTTTGATCCATGAAGAATATCAATCCGAAATCGACATTTGTTCTTCATTTTTATGGTCGATTACGACGGATATAATCCTTCACAAGTACCAATTAACAAAAAAAAATTTAATCGATAGATAAAGTTCCCCACATATACAGATCGTAAAAAACTCAAATTTAAATTTTTTTCTATAAACACTTTTTCACACAGTTGGCTGATTAGAAATAGAGAACATAGAGGTATGGGATGATACATCTTTTATTATTATTCTATTATGGTCCAACCTTGCAAGAAGAAAAGTTGCTTCGAATTAAGTCAATGTGGCCATTGACTTTTCTTTATATCCCAACAAAAAGTTAAAGTTAGGAGGAGTACACATTGAGGACCAGTGTGGTAAATAAACAAATTCGAAATTTGAAGCTAAGTTGGTCTATGTCTATTTATTTTATTTTTAGGGTAGACTTTCTTTGTATTTTTGTACCACACGAGGGTTTCTCAAAATCAATTGTGTCTCTTCTTGGAGCTGAATATTCAAACTATAATTTGGAATGTGTGGGCATAAGTGGCCAAAGTGTCAAATGGTTCTCTTGATGGGATTCACAGCATTGCATCTTTCGGATTAGGAAATTAGGGTGTCGTATATAGCTCTGTTAGGACAACTCTTCGTCTAAGTTTTATGGTGTAGTTTGAGGGAATGCAAATAGTGATGCTACGTCAGTTTGGGACGTTGGCTTGTAATAGTGGAGAGAAGATGACCTAAGTGAGATATTTTCTCTCGCTTTTAAAAATAAAAATAAGATACCTTCGGTATAAGGAATTTAATTATATTGTATACAGAAATAGGGTCCAGCTAATGATTTAAATTATATTAAAGTGAACGGAGTTTTTAACCTAAATACCATAATTTTATCTTTTATTTAATTTCTCTACCACCAGATTACATCAATGATAAATATTAAGATAAAATATTTAAAAATATAAAAAATGTAATATTTAAAATTTAATTCGAATAAAAATATTTAAAAATATTTTTTAATAAATATAAAAAAATAAAAAAATTACTCCTTTTGTTTTATTATTTTTATCATCTATCCCATTTTCGTCAGTTTTAAAATTGTCCACTTTTTTTTATAGTCGTGTTTTTTTAATAAACTCTCGTATATTTTCTTAAATCTTTTATACTTATAAATTAATTTTCAACAGGATCCAGTTTAAAATATTAAAGAGTATTTATATAATTAGAAAATAAATGTTAAATATCTTTCTTCATAATCTTTCATTCCTTTTAAAAGAAAATACATTTGGCTCCAAAAATCAAATTTTTTATTAAATTTATACTCCTTAAGAACCTTTAATTAGGGAATACCTTTACAAATTGGGGGATACTTAGGGTTATACCAACCTAGATATATTGATAAGGGATGTTCTAAAACTATAAATAACTAAGTTATCCCTTTCTTTTTTTTCTTTTTTTTTAATTATTTTTTACTATAAATGGCCGATCCTCAGTTTTTTAGAAGAAAAAAAGTTCAAAAATAAATAATATATATAAAAAATAAAAAATATAAAAAAATATTGAAGATAATAAATTAAAAATACAAGGGTAGTTTGGCCATTACAATAGATTTATGGATAAGGGGTTATTATATATCCCCCAATTAAATGTTCGTATATAATCTTTTAAATTTCATTTTCTATTTCCTATTTACAATCCTCCTAACAATTTTAGGTAATTTTTTAATACTAACATTTTTATTAAAATAAAATAGGTAAATAACTAAAGGTAGTCAAGTGAAATACTATGGTCTCCTTAATATTTTGACAAAGACAAAGCGGACGAAAATTAAGAAACGGATTGGGTAAATATGATATACACTTTTGTAGGTTTGAAATATATATCTTTATCCATAAAGTTTCTGAAGTGGATACCTTTGTATCCGAATTTGTGTCAAGTTAATTACATTTTACAGACAAAGTACTCGGATATCTGAATCCGAAAATTATTTTTGAATGATATTTGATATCCCGGATGCGAAAATGTCACTAAAGGTCGTATTCTTCCCCCAAACCTAATGTGAAAACACAAATTTTCATTTAAAATAAATGTGAAAAAAAAATCTCAAAACGGACATAGATGATAACATAAATTTTCATATTAAAAAAAGGTGAAGAAATTGATTTTTCACATATTTTCATCCTTAGCCAAAGTCTTTATATATAAAAATAAATAAATCAAAAAGCTTTATTTTAAGATTACTAACAAAGCATCGAAGTTTAAGTTAACACAATTCAAACCACCCATGGAAATCGATTGCCCATTAACAATTACCTTGGAGCAACTGCAGCGGTTGGAGTAGAATAAAGACCAAAACCCAAATTTTGTCTGCTCTTTTAAAAAAAAATGCTGCGGTTTTAGACAAAATTATGCTCGGACGCCTTTATAACGAGACGTTTGTTGTTGGGCGTTCTCGTAAATGGACGTGACATGAAACAGACGCTTGTTTAGTATAACGTATGTTGTTGGGCGCTTATTTAGGTGAACATATGATATGTATGGAACCATACGCCATTGTAACCGAACGTTCTATATTGATACGCTCCTCTAGGAAAACGTATGTTTAAGCGTCCACCCTAACCAGCGTCTCTTATCCAAGTGCATTCATACAAGAACATATGTAAGTTGTGCGTTATCTTGTGTGGACGTATGATGACAGACGCTTTTGCTGATAGACGCGTCGATGCCAAACGCGGCCCTATAAAAGCGTTTATATATGAAACGTCCGTGGATGGAGTGAGAAGCTTTCCTAGAAAAGCTTCTCACTAACCAACGTGTAACTCTAACTAACTTGAAACAGAAGCTTTCCTAGAAGAGCTTCTCACTACCATTATGTCTTCTTATAGAGACGTTTATGCGTCCGGCGCTCGCCTAAGTGAGCGTGTCCACTCTTCAGTTGTTCCGGCGCTCACCTACTAGAGCGTCACTTCCTATACCTAGCCAGACGCTTTCTTAACATGGCGTATGATAAATTGGCGCTGCTTCAAGGGAACGTTTAAGCCAGACGCTCTTATGGGTTGCGTTTGTTTAACGAGCGTTGTCTTAGTGCAGCGTGAGAGCAGACGCTTTTTTGGGTGACCATTTCACTAGACGTCGTTCAGCAATGCCGTCTGTGTTTCAATACGTTCTCTTAAAAGGACGTTTAGGTATTACGCTGTACCAGAAGAGCGCCTGACTATATATAGGTTTCAGACCAAGTTTTCTCCAATACTATACATTTGATCGTCAAAATCCTATTTTTACTCGCCCGTTGGGCCTGATTATTAGCGACCAAAGAATAAAAATAAGGTTTACTCTTTGATCTGGTCGTCCGTTGCAGTTTCCCTTAGAGAAGTACATGGAGCAAGTATACATCACAAGGGATAAAAGTAGCATATAATAACCTAATTACTCAAACCTCACGGATCTCATACCATACCATAATCTAAATTGACATTTCATTATGAATCTCATATTTATCCTCCTTGTTATTGATTCTTCGTTTTCAATTGGATTGAACATGTTTTGTTTTTTTTGAAAAAGATCGGACAAGTTTAAGAGTTTAAGTGAGATTTAAAATTAGGGAATTAGTTTTAATTAAGTTCACCTTATTTTCTTATATATAAAAATAATAATTAAGAGAATATCCTCTGGTTGATTAAATTGGTTAGATTAACCGATTAAGTTGGTAAATGTTTTTGGATTATATTTGTTTAACAATATAAGACGATAAAGGGAATTTTAGACTTGTCAAAACTATCAAAATATACGGTCAATTTACTTCCTATTTTTTACTAATAATTTTATGATTTGGTTAGATTTATAACATCTTAATTATGGGTTTTTAAAAGAGAAATGGATCAATTTTGGGTTCTCCAGAAATTCTAACATTTTTATTATATTAAAATAGATAAATAGCTGAGGGTAAACATGATATACATTTTTATAGGTTTAAAATATATATCTTTATCCATAAAATTTATGATGTGGATACCTCAGTATCCGAATTCGTGTCCAGTATACATTTTGCAGACAAAGTATTCGGATATCTAAATCCAAAAATTATTTTTGAATGATATTTGATATTCTGAATGCGAAAATATCAATCATTCCCCCAAATCTCTCGATAAAACTTAGCCCTACGGAGAAAAATCATCCACATCATATGAACCAAAAAGTGTTACTATGGATGTATTTGTCACCCACATCTTTGTGAAATTCAGATATTATCCTTTAAATTTGAGGGGGTCTCTGTGGATAATCCATAAGGTCATTAGACCGAATAGAAAATATCACCCAACCACCTGATGTATATTTAGTTATTTTATCCATCCGTTCACTCATTGACCGCATGTATTTCTTTTTTGTCCTATCCGGTCATCATTGACCTTATGGAAATTTTTTATTTTTTTAATACTTTAAAAATAGAAAAATGATGTAGATCGGAAACGCTAAAGTGATGATAAAATTGCAACAGAATAGAATTATTGAAAAGTAACCGATAGAATGGGTAGAAATTAGTTGATATTCAAAGAGATATCCTAAAATCTACTGGTTTATCTAGACCTCGTTAATTCACTAAGAATAACGACTAGCATTAAAATGATGATAAAATCGCAGCGGAGTAGAATTATTGAAAAGTAACCGATATAATGGGTAGAAGTTAGTTGATCTTCAAAGAGATATCCTAAAATCTTTTGGTTTATCTAGACCTCGTTAATTCACTAAGAATAACGACTATAGATACGAGATTAGTATTCCGACTTCGGAGTAAAATCAACTATGAATAAAAATCAAAATCAATAAACTCAACAAATTTAATGAAAATAAAATAATTTTAATTAATCAATAACTCCCCTAACTTTCGTTTTTGGAGTTCCTTATATAGATAACTCCTCGTTAACAAACCATAAACTTATTAAAAACCTAAAAACTTGTTTCTAAGGTATCTACTACATTTAGGTAACTTTTCTAACTTATTAAAACTCTTAAAATAAACTTCTAAACTATTCTAAAATTAGTCTAAATAATAAATCCAAAAATTAATTATTTTTTTTACTAAAAATAATATTAATAAAATACAAATAATAATAATAATAAAATTATTTTTCATAAGTCTCCCTCCATCAAAAGAGATACATACCATATACGGGTTTTAATTTCTGGAAGTTTATCTAGATTTACATAGTAGAATAAATTCCGATAAAGCATTGATGATCCCTATTTATGTTTTATAACTCTAACATCATATCATAAGTTGGCCTGAGGAATTGCATTTTTGAAAAATAAGACAAAACAAAAGTTATCTAGACTTTTAGGGCTCGTGCTTTTGGACCTGAAAATGACGTTTGGGTTTCGGCCAAACACTTGACTGGACGTGGATCACGAAAAAAACAACAACAACAACAACAAATGGGTGGTAACATTGGAATTATGATAATCTTAGGGTACTTAATAAGGTAACAAAATTACATAATCTATGATTCTATACTGCTACCACTTTCCGTAGTATTAACATTAATGAAAAGTATTGATTTCAAATAAAATTTTACTTCTTTGAGAGCTAAGTAAAGTGAATTAAACTTTAAGTCCAACTGAAGTTTGAGATATGATTCATGGACGAGGGTGTGAGTTTGGGTTGAGCACTTTACGTGCAATGGTACGGTCAGTTATACATGGCTACCTTTAGGGTAAGTTATTTTAGTAATTTGAATTATACCGCTGTGACTAAAATCTTCATTGTGATCCAAAATCAGTCAAACTCAAAACAATCGATCCCCAAAGAATTTGATCCATGATCTAAATTTGCTTAGAAACCCAAAAATTGTACCTTATTAAGTGAAATGCCATAGGATCTAAAATCTTATCTGTGACCTCATATATGCCTCACTGCTCCCAAATTATGACCCAAAATATGCATTTCAACCGAAAACAGTGATCCAAAGGCTATTATTGTGACCCATAATATATGCCATGTCCCATGACACAAAATATGCATTGTGACCCTAAACAGATAAGAAATTTTGAGTGAGTTAGCTCGACTAAAGACAGTCCAACCCGTTGAAGTGAATGGTGAATCCGGTGATAAGAAACAAAATAAAAAAAAAACTCAAAATGGAAAATATCTTTATGACGACTGCCAACTAAAAAAGAAAGAAAGTAAATAGTATAAGAGAATTTCCAAATTTTGGAAACTATCCCCCATCTACGTGCATCCAATAATTGGTCACGTTCTGTTTCTCTTAGTCCCCAGAGAGTAACAAAAAAGAGAGTGGCTGCTATGTGGTTAACCTCTACTGCTGTTGGGAAGGAAAATATTTTATTAAAAAAAGGCATACTAATCATTGATTTTGATTCTTCAGACAAGAATTATAAACAAGGGGGTTCGATAGTAACATTGAATCACCACTCTATAACTCCATAACCCTCTCGTCATCCCAGGCCTTATTAGGGATCCTACCGAACCTTTTGATCCCCAAGCAGCAGCAAGAGCTGGGGATGACATAACAGCAAGTATTTCATCACAACCTTACGCGTAAAACCTAGTCGTCACAAACCCCAAACCGGAATCAAAATACCATGACAATATAACACTATCGCGTTACTGAACCCGCCTCTATTATTAGGCACTTGCTAGCTCTTTATTCTTTTACATAGGAGTCTTTAAGCTGGAATCAGGCTAGAACTGATCCACCTATGACCCAATGAAGCTGGGTCAAATTACCAGAACAGCTGAAATTTTGAATGATGTTTCGACTGGACTACCAGTTCATAACTGTCAAGTGTCTTATAATTTACTTAACAAAGCGCCAGTGTTACACCAAAACTGCATAATAGCACTGTCAGATGGAATGATAATAGATTACACGGAAATATCAAAACAGATTCAACACTTGTGAACACTTTGGTTGCTGTTCATAGGTCCCAAAACTAGCACAAGTTCATTCGCTTTGAGTACAACTATAGTTTCCATCATTTTGACGAAGGAATCAACATACGTTTTCATGCATACCATTTTAACAGTTTCTCCAATTTGAGACTGAGAAGGATCAGAGTACTGCAACAAAACCTTGCTAGAAACGTCGTAGATCTTTAGGTGGTTTGTAATTAAGAGGATGACTTTCTGGAGTGGCATTTTCGTCTTGTTTCCACATCTTAATCGTTTTATCAGCCTCGCATGAAACAAGCCTTGAACCAGTTATGTCGTATGAGAGGGCGTATATTCCAGCTTCACTATCCAATGAACCTGATAATAAATAAAGATATTATTCAAGATCAGTTTTCTGATACAACTAGCTTTACTAATAATGACCAAGAGAAAAACACATTGCCGAAAAAAAAGATGAATACCAGGCTGCACAATCGTTTGGGATTGCTGAAAGTTATGTCCACTCTTCCAGTCCCAGAACCACATGCTTCCATTGTCACCTACAAGAGATCAAATAGGTTAGGCACTAAGGCAGCAATTTGTTTAATTTTTTTTAATTTTTTTAATTTTTTTAAAATAGAAGTACAACTATATCTAAATGCCCGATGTCTCTGGCAGAAGGGGTGATGACATTCTACTTAAGGAAATTAAATCAGTGATTCACTCATGAGGCTAATGACGGATTCCTAATTAAAGTTATTCAGTTATAAAGTCCAGTGCAACTCATCCTACACCCCCCTACCAGATGTAGTTGATTATCTAAATCATATCCATCAGGTAAGCAAGGTAGCAAATACCTCCGGTAGCCATTACGCCATCCTCATTAACGGCCATTGCATTTATGATTGTTTTCTGTTGGGAACTGCAAAAAAAAAAAAATACCGAAGTGTTAGAAAGGCAGGAGACAACTTTGGTGACTTAAAATTCAACTAATGCAAACGGGTCAATCTTTCAACTACAGGAGAAGTACAAAAGTGAACGATAGCAGATACAAAAGATGCGATAGTGACCATATCACAATGACCAACGAGATTTGTAATCCCCTTTCAACTTGGGCAAAACACATTAAACAGTCATGCGACAAAATTAGAAATAAGATAATTCATTCAGGCGGGGAAGAAGGATGAATTTGGTATTAGTTATTAAAAGTAACAAGTACTCACAGCATATTATGGTAAAACTCTCCTTTAGGAAGGCCGAATTTCTTTATATTATCAGCAGATGCAGATGCAAAACTATGCCTGAAAGAAACAAGATAATGTCAGTGTCTTCAACTAGCTTTCTAAATAATAAACAAAAACAATACACCTGAGAGACAAGTTTTGTGTGAAAATATGCTATCAAGATAATTATCTGCTGCAAGAGTCTTAACAGTTAGACTGTCATGAATATACATACTGTGTTGGGTGAAGTGCCATTGCTCTCACAGATTTCTTGTGGTGAGTGAGTGTTACCATCGTTTTTCCTACAAGGAGCAACTGGAATTATAAGAAATACAATTCTTATTAAAAATGAAACTCAATGCACAAGTAAGCAAATAACTACCATATCGAAGATCCCAAAACTTGATGGTCGTGTCGTGAGAGCCAGTGACAACTTGAGGATCCTGAAAAAAATAATTCCAGAACACAAACCAATATCAAGCTTGAAGGCTAAGAAAAATCAAATTTCAGGGGTTCTTTCTGCAAATGTGTTTGTCACATCGACCAACCTTAAAATTTCACAAGTTCCTATAATTTAAATTCCTTCCTTAAACCATCCTCTAATGAGCTCGTTTGAATTTAAGTAAGAGATTAATCTCACTCGGATTTCTAATTTTCACCATGACGACCTATTCTTTGGTCAAGATGTAACAAAAAGTAATAAATTATGGTCAAGTACAAGCTCAGTTCTTACCGTAGGTCGAGTAAAAACTGAACAAACTGTATTGTCATGTCCAGAGAGAGCATAGGCCTGCATCTTCGTACGAATATCCCACACCTGCGGGGTCCAAAAAGAAAATAAATAAGTTTCTGTGCAACAAATAAGACTTCTGTGGCATATAACAACCAGCTTGTGACCTCATATAAGACCTTTATCTTTCAACTGAACAGTTCTACAGAAGTCATTAAAGGGACTGAAGTACTTGATGAGAAATCATATTGAAGGGATTAATTTATATTCCATACCCGACAAACAGAGTCACGTCCTCCAGTTAGTAAAACATCAATGGTGGGATGAAGAGCTAAGCAGTAAACACCACTCAGATGCCCATGGTATGATCGAATGACCTGTCCAAACATAATTCCAAACCATTAAGTTAGTCAAGCAACATGAAGCAATATACATATAGCTTCTGTATAGGAAAATAATGCATTAGCAGACCTTGTTCTGTTCGAGGTCCCAACATTTAACTTGTTTGTCATCACCAGCAGAAAACATGTAGGTGTGTTGTGTGCTCACAGCAAGGCCTAATAAGAAAAAATTGATACTATGTTAAGCATTGTCCTCAATAAGAACGGAATGTGACCCACATACCACATGCTCTTGTAATTACGAGAAAGGAACTAACCCCTGACTTGCTCGATATGTCCTGTTAACGTGAGCTTTAGCGTTCCAGTTCCTACGTCCCATATCTAGTAAAAAGAAAAAAAGGAAAAAAAAAAGAAAAAGAAGAAGAAGACAAGGATCAGAAGACACAATAATGGAGTATGTTTTCTACTACAATGAGTTAGTTAAGAAATATATATTGAAAGATGGCTTAACCCTTAAAGTAACTAAAGAAAGATTGAATATCAGTTCCAGAAGCATACAATAAACTATTCTGAAGCACCAGCCACATAAATCAAGCATTTAGGAAGATAGATGTATTCCAAAAACCTTTATTGTACGATCTGCAGAACCGGTACAAAACCACGAATTGCTAGGGTCAAATGCAATAGATCTCACCCACCCCAAATGGCCACTTATGACCTACAAAAAGTAAAGCAAATGATATTAGTTAGCTACAGCTCCATTATAGAAATACTGCAGATTGAAGTTCAAAGGAAGCTTCAGACAAAATTGAAGATTATGGTAATTTGCTTTTAGCAAGGCATAGTAACTCATATTTTAGTTTTGGCTTTGTGTGCGTTGGTCAATATAAAATTAACGTATTGTTTTTTTAAACAGGTAAACATAAAAGTTATGTCAGGCTCACTCTGTAATTCCTCCATGGAGCATGCCATTCTGGGCGGGGCCATTTGCTAGGGATCCTTTCCACGAGGGCAGAAGTTGATTGATTCCTAGTCAAAACAAAATAATTCTTCAAGACACTAGATAAAACCCAGTGGTTAAATAGATACGCAACAAGTTCAGCAAGCAAGACTAGTGCCAACGGGCGTGAAAGTGAAGCACGCGAAGTCATAAAATATGCACCTTTCCGATGAGCCTGGAGCAGACATGAGTGCATTTGATGTGCTTCTAGATGGACCACCTGTTTGGTTTCTGGAAAACATAAAACCTATAAGTATTTCCACGAAAGAAGATATACCTTTACAAATAATTTAATGTATCATAAGCACATCTGTATGATCGAACTACACCCACAAAGTAAAGGAACCACCAGATGCAAAATTAACTGAAAGAACTAAAGATTGCTCAATAGGAACCTTGAAGGTAACGTCAAGTAACAGTACCTTCGCTGTTGAATCTCTCTTCTTTGCATTCCTCTGAATTTTTCAGGTAGCATAATCATCGATATGTATATGTATTATGTATCAACTAGCACATTTTGATTAAGTAGAGATTCTCCCAACATTGGTAATTCTAAGGAAAGTTCTATATGGCTAATTATTAGTAAAGCAAGACTCTAGCTTTGGAATAGTTTCCTAAACAGCTCTAGTATTTTCCCTTAAAATTAGTATCCTAAACATCTCTTGCATTTTCCTTTAAGAATAGAATCCTAAATCTAAGATGACTTAGAGAGTGGTTCTCTTATAGACAGACCTAAGTTACGGTTATATCAATCGGAACCATACCGGTTACGGATCATTAAATCATCAAAACTAGATATGAAAGAGCAAACTTACGGTCCTCTTGGTTGTATAGGGGGAGGCACGACTAAAGCATTGTGAGCCCCGTTTTGCACATCGCCAGAACCTTCAGGACCTACATTAAAGAATGACGTGCAAGTAAGAAAACAGAGACTACAAAAGCCAAGACCTATTCCTATCACTCAATTTATAAAATCTAGCTCCTGGAAATCCACTATCCTTACAGCACAGTACTAAACTACAAAATACCAATTTAGCAAGACAAAGACCAAACAGCAATATACCTGGAAGAGCCAATACTTCAGAAGTTTTTTTATCTTCCATAGCTGAAATAACTTTCTGACCAGACTGATTCAAGTTCTTTACCACCACCCCATACTCAGCATGCATCTAAAAAATTCAAGCAAGGCAATCCATAAGTCCAATTTACTTGTAATAAATAAATCAACTGTGGAATCATCATCAGCTAACCAATTGCATTCTCAACAAAGCATACGACGAACGTTTCATCTACTGACAAGTTACAATCTAACAATGAGATTGGGTCTACAGACCCATGAATTATGGCAAGGGGGGATACACATAGTTTTCGAACAAAGCAATGTAAACAAATTAGGTCAAGAAAACAACAAAAAGTACTGACCTTATAACTAATCCGTATCTTCTTACTGATAAACACCACCACCAAAACGAAGACGAAACCCAATCACATCAACAAGGAAGCAACAATTCAGTACTAGGGTTTTGATTTTCAGAAAACAGATTAAGGGTTTATAAATTGAGTAAGAGTTAAAGAAGAAGTAAGTAAGAAGTAAAAAAGGGTTTGTGAAAAGATATTACCTTTCGGCATCAGGAGGAGCATAGTGACCATGAGCAGGAGAGAAAAGATCAAGTGCTCTTTTTAGGGATTTGAAACTTAGTTTCTTTAGTGATTGTGGTTCTACTGGTTGTTCCATCTCTACTGCCACTCCTGGCATACCCTAACTCTCTCTCTCTCTCTAATGGAGATGAAGAATAAGACGAAGATGAAGAAAGGGTATTTCTCTATGTAGTGTAGATTTACAGAGAACTGAAGGGAGAGAATTCGGAAATCTCTTTACTTCATTCTATGTGTTGGGAAACATCCCCCGACAGGGATGAGACGATACTGGCCGTCTGATCTTGAGTCCCAATAAATAAAGGAACACTTACTATAGCGGTGGTGAGTCCGTGGCTCTAGTCTCGTGAGAAAAGGTCAGATGTTCGAATCCACGCAAACACATAATTTCTCTCTTGGGTATATTAACTGAGGGATCGGCTACGATCGGCTACGAGGACCCAGATGACTACAATGTGGTCCGGCGCATAATTAAAGTGTGTTATCTACACAGTTAATAAAGTCCTTCTCGAGATCAATTGGAATTTTCAGAATCCGGTAATTTCGTCATTTAGTAAATCAAGCTTCAGATTCATGCATGCCCCCTAACGGAGTCAGGCTTTTTCTTGATCTAGTTTATCTTATTTGACTCGAAACTTAAGACGAGAAAACTTCTCTATAAAGGCCAGTATTTGATCTTTTCATCTATTAACGTGTAATATAAATTAGTTTTAAATAAAAAAAAAATTATTTTCTCTATATAAAATATAAAATTAATTTTTTAAAAAAATTAGCCCTTTCTAAATCTTGGAAAATAGGTCCACTTTTTGAGAAAAAAAAAAAAACAAACGGCTGTCAAAAAATTAAGATTAAATGTGGCCGACTACATCATAGATGCACCACTACAGGACAACCGTAATGCCTACTCTTTTCGTGTATACTAGTAAAAAACCCGTGCGACGTATCAGGTTCGGATGAAAAATATTTTTATAGTTGGTTTTTGTGCACTAAGGGGGGACGAATAACCGGTTCAAAGGGATCCATTGGTTTGTACACTAAGACGAAGTTTCTCCTCGCAGTCGGTCCAAAGGGGTTCATCTAAATCAATGAAAAAAAGGAGTTTTATAACCCAATCAATCGAATCAAATCCTGTAATATTCACTCACCAATCAGAAAAAAGGTTGCGATCATCGTTAAATATATGAACAACTTTTTATGTGGTGAGTTTATTTTACTTCATTTTTAATATGATTGATAAAGGATGAGAAATGAAGGATCAATTTTCGCTAGGAATATTTGGATCCTCATTTTTTTCCATTCTCTTATTTAGATAAGGTAGGAGATCGATTTTTACTAGGAAGTTCTTTTTTTTCCAATCGCCTTTATGGGTATGGTAAGAGGACTCGTTTTACTAAAAAAGTTTGGATCTTTATTTTTTTTAATTTTCTTTATGGATAGAACCGAGATAGGCTTTGTTATCGGGATGGTGGTTGGATAAGTAGTGGGGTTGGTCAAGCTGGCTAAGTTTATTTAGGGGAATTGAGCACAGTTGTGTCGTAGCAAAACAAAATAATAACAAAAAATAATATGATGCATGAAGTGAACTACTGACTTTAAGTACGAAAGTATGTATTTTTTTGGTGGCAAATGCTCACTTGATGACCAAGTTAGTGGATTGCGCCGACAATTCAAACTAGAATCTTTTTGACTCATATTTCAATTTTTGCTTGGAATAGAAACTATCTAGTTGTATATGGTGGATTTTTGAGAAAGGGTGAAATAGTAAAGTCGCCTCTCCCCAGCAGTTGAAGCTTAAAAATAATAGAATTTTGTATATGCTACTGATCCGGCATCAAAAGAATAAAATTCATATTTTATATTCCGCAAGAGAATTAAAATATCAAACGCTGCGCTACAGGCATCTCACACAGATCACGTATTCTCTATGGAAATACACATATAATATTAGAGCCTCGTCCGACCGAGATTTTAATATTTTATACACAAAACCAGTACTGTACAACTCAGTACTTACTCCTGTATAATGATGGGGCAACTCTTAGATGGATTAATCACTAGTATAGAGCAACGTCGTCCTCAAAAATATCACTGGTGCTGGTTACAACTTTTCCCCAGATGATCCCTAACTAGAACACATCTTTTGTTCCCGAGTGGATGGCAATGCTCCTAGATAAATTACCTACTAGTATAAAACAACTTGGTTCCTCTCTACATTCTCGGTTAAATTTATAGAGTGATCTTATATCAATATTCAAACCTTAATTGAATAATATTGATTTATGAAAAGACATAACAAGTCGTGCACGAATGCACTAAGTCGAAACATGACATCTTCGTGTAAGCACTAAGTCGTCGTCGCGCTAAATGCAAAGATAAAACTCCAATTGACTAATCCCTAATATTTGTCGAGCTTGAATAACACATCTCCAATATTGGTTGCATGAAAATCCCAATATTGGTCGAAATACTAATAAACCATAACATTGGTCGACACCAAGTTTCTGACGTATCATCATTGTTACCTTGTAAAATATAACAATGAATGTAAAATAGGCAAAATGTTCTAAACAGCATATGTTTCCCATTATGTCTAATACGACATACTGAAATGACATCCAATTCCGAGTAACAGTCTAAGAGATATGGCCTAAACCCTAGATGAATTACAAGCTGAAAACTGTCAGAATTTCATCTAAAAATTCTTGGAAGGTCGTTGTTTGCTGCATTTGACAGCCGAAATAAGCTATAAACCTAAATCCTTTAGTGTTGGATGTAGCCAACGATTTTCCAATTCGGAATTAGGGTAGATCATCAAAAACAGACATCGTATGAAGAATCTATTGTGTTTTTACTAAAGGACGTCATGTCTGAATTTTTCGGACATAAAGGGCTAACACCCATGAGTATAAATAACAATAATGGTATTTGAAGTAATAGATTCGAAGAGCAGTAGATTTAAAGAGCAATAGCTTCGAAGAACGATAGCTTCAAAAAGCAAACAAGAGGATATACTTAAAAATAATTATAAAAATAGAAAATTATGGGACCGGTGCCAATCGGCGGGTCGGCCGTCACCCTTGGCCGGTCCCTACTCTTAATTTTTTTATTTTAGGATTTCCTCTTTTTATTGAAACTCTTTTGCTCCTTCTACTAAATCAATAAATTCCAAATAGCTTAAAAGACCAAAACAGCTGCGCACAACAATATGAAATGGTCCCACAACCATCTAATATAAAATACTATAATTTTAATATTTCCAAAATTTTGGTATTCACATCAATTGGTCTTCACACCAGTTGGTCTTTATATCAAAACTATCTCTTCTAAATAATATTATCAAATATATATCAAAATATTACTAGAAAGACGACATGATGCACTAAGCATGGTCCCGCGACCACCAAAATTGTGTTCTACCAAATTTGTGCTTCACATCCCATGTCTGGTCACACCATTGGTCGTTTATCCACCTTGGTCGGTCCTTATTTTGTTTTTTGGACTGTCCCTCTCCTCTAATCGATCTCTTTACTAGTCCTTCATCTGCCATATTAGGGGTTTTATTGCTTAATCAATTAATGAAAATAATTTAATTGGTCCCCCTACCAATAATTAAAATAACCTTAATTTATCTTACTCTGAAGAAACTAGATATTTTACTATTGCTAACACTAGTATTTACACGAGTTGGTACTCACACGACTTGATGCTTACACGATTTGATGCTCATACAAATTGATGCTCATACGAATTTGATTGACATATCAAACATTGTAAAATATACACGTACATATATATATTTTGGTCTCTGATCGATCCAGCAATCTCATTAGACCTATGCTTACTAATCCAACAAGATCATCCAAGTATCATCGATTCCTCAGCTGACACAATGATATTCCACAACTACCAATGTCAATATCAATCAGACTCTCTACGTTTATGATCTATTAAGCATCACTGCTTGTTACAGCATACACCATACGCTTCGTCTATCAACGAGTCAACATGATAGACTCATCAATATGCTAAGACTGACAGTCTAGCTAGGTCAATAACTGACCAAATAATACATGTCTATAACATAGACTCAACCATGCTCGAGACATCAATTATGTCATATGGGGGATATTCATTAGGGTTTTGGTCTGACTGCCTGCATCACGTGCGGTGTAAAAATACACCAACGACGAGAAAGTATACAAGTTATGTTGGCAGTTGAAGGAGTAAATGAAATAGTGGTCGTACAACTGTCAAGTTCCACTCACATGATGGAGTCGGTTTTCACCATGATTTCCACTTTTCTACTCTTCCACTTATTTGTAATTATCACCATTTATGATATCAATGTATTAACTTCCTCTAAAAAAAGAGTTTTGTCTCATAATCGCTTAAATAATCACAGAGCTATCATCTTAGAGATTCTCAGGAAACTCAGACTTCTGATTTTCGTCCTCACAGCAGTTCAACACATTCCATTAATCTCAATACCTTCTCTGTTTCCTTCATGACTAACCCTTCTCCTTCTTTTGTGACGGAAACGAAATTGGAACGGTCATTTCTTGATTTAGGCCAATTTCGTACAGATTGATCTCTCGAATTTTAAAAGTACTTATACAATACAAATGTTTGGTGTTTAAGCGATTTGGTTCGACTGGCATCGGCCTGGTCCATCATTTGCTCTGACTAGCATCACTTCTTCATCATTCCTCCTTTTACCCTTAAATCGTTTTTACCCATAAAGTTGAGTAAAACTTGATATAAAATTGATAAAGATGATTTGTGAATAAGTTGAGTAACCTATTTATAGTAGTAGTTACATACTGATCTCGTAAGAAGTAGAAGTTATGGAGGAGTGAAAGGGTGAAGATTATGGAGGACGTGGTGAAGTTATGTCCGCTACATTAGGGAAGACTAAATTACACGTTTATTCCTCTTTTCACTCTCGGAAAGTTCACAAGACTTAGTAACTTCTCATTGTGAGTATACTGGCACATCGTACATGTTGTAGATAGCTAGACCAAAACCCGAATAAATATCATAAGAGATACTACTTGGTCGATTAGTAAAGCCAAGACTCATTATGATGATCAATTAATTAATTAATCATACTAACGAGAGTGTCGAATCTGATGATTCTAGTATGTCTCTTAGAGACATGGTATTTTTTAGTAAGTCAAGTGGTATTCCCTCATGTTTTCGCTAATCATCTGATGCAAGAAAAAGAGAACAAGAAAAAATCAAGTGTTTTTAAAGTTTTTGAAGGGTCGTGGATAACTAACCAAAACCCGTATGTTGTTTTAAATCTTAGCCATTCGAAATTGCAATATCCATTCGTAGACATTAAAAATGTTTTTTTAACCAATACCCGCATGTTTGTAGATGGTAAAAGCTATTTCATTTAAACACTGTGAGACGATCCTTTCCCATTTGTATACATGTTATTTTTACAACACAGATGAAATCCAGTGGCGTTATTTTTATCGTACTACCCAAATAAAACTATTTTAAATATTATTCTTATAAATTCTTAAACCCAAATGAGGTCAGAGATACGAATTCCTTGCTCATAAATATATTTTCTTTCTTTACGGTTACTACAAGCAGGGGAGTATCCAACTTATGACAAATGGGTACAACTGCCTCCACTTCAACCTACTCCTAAGATGTATTTATAAATATTTTACGAAACTCCATAGATTTAATCCCCTTATCTATTTATTGTTCTAATAAATATAATAAACTTAAAGTGGAAATATTTTATTTTTACCTTAAACCTCATATTTTTAATTCTGGCTTTACCGTTGATTATAGGTTGCCCGAGCATAGGTGTTGCAAACTGTTTGGTATACACGATATGCTTTTGCCATGTTGAGATTTGTAATATGCTACTCCACCAGCAGAGCCAAATGAAGCTCCCATGCCAACTCATAAGTTGCAGTGCAATAATCAATTCAACGATCGTACCTCTTCCATCCTGGCCACACATTTAGCATCTTGGATCACGACATTATGGTTTTCAGAAGAGGTTGTTCATTTGTACTTGTCATTTCAGAGGGAAGAAGTATAGAAAAAACATTGAGATTAGGGTTAGGTAGATAGAGATTAGAGCAAACTAGAGAGTAAGAGTATTTCCGGTGGATATTGGTATTTTAGCCGATATATCAACTCATGTAGAATTGATAAATTTAACTAGTAGATCCAATTTTCGTATAATCAAATATTTCTTTTAATTAGTGGGGTCTATATTTATATAAATAAATAATTTTTAATTAAATAGATCGATTTTTATTTTAAAATTAATATATATATATATATACATATATATATATATATATATATTAAAATAACCCACTTAACTAAATTTTAAATAATAAAAAAATATTTCAGCTTGTCCAAGTTGAGCCGACCGTCTTAACTTGAGTCTCGATTGATAAACCCTTCCAAATGTCCATTCGCCAACCTAAATTTTAGGTTCGCCAATCCCACTATGGGGGTAATTGGTTATTAGCTAATATATCGCCTCTACTGACTTGTTCTAAGAGTAAGGACTATGGATAGAGTCCTTCAAAATGGAGGAGTTTCACCTTAAAAAAACTATTAGACTCTACTATCGGTAAAGAGGAGAGTCTCTCATCCAAAATCTTCTATACACTCTTTCAACCGAAGGAATGGTTGATAGTCTTCCCTATATGGATAAACTTCAACTGTCAATGCAAAACAGGGGATTTCCCCTTTGGATATTTACTTTAATATTAAATTTTTAAATCGGGATATCCTATCTAGATTTTTATTAGTAAAGTACTAAATTTACTCATAAACGGAAATCTTTATCCGTTAAGATCTTTTCTTATATTAGGTAGGAAAACTTCGTCCGTTTAATCTCTCACTTCACTCTATCCCATATAACAAATATTTCTTCGTCTGCTCGCTCATTCATTTAAAAAGAGATAACAGTGTTAAAACATTCTATTCTATCCGGATAGCCCTTTGCTTTAACAGAGAGAGCTAGGGTTTATTCTAACGTCAACAACCAATGAAGAAATCAGCAAAGGGGTTTGTATAAATGAAACCCTAACAAATGACGAAGAAGGTTTTGGATTAGTATGTAAGAAATGGTTACATTTACAAAGTACAGAAAGGAGGAAATTTTGTGCATGAGCAGGTCCTCTTATGCTTAAGAAAATGTCTGCTAGATTCTCAAGGATAATTGAATTAGATCTCTCTCAATCACTTTCCCGTTCGTTTTATCCTGGTGTATTAATTCTGATCTCTCTGTTGTTTCTAATGGGTTTACTTCTTTACAAACACTTCATCTTAACAACTGTAAAGGTTTGGTTTTTTATACTTCTTCCCCCTTTGGATTTTAAGCTGTTCAGTTACAAATTGAACTCGTAATCACTGTGAAATTAGTTCTTAGAATGTTAGTTGAGCTGGAAAGTTGATTGCTTTATGAGTTTTTAAGTCTGGGTTTTCAAAAATTCATCTTAATTTCTCAATGAATTGTTTGAAATTAGTTCTTAGAATCTTAGTTGAGCTGGAAAGTTTATAGCTTTATGGAGTTTTTAACTCTGGGTTGTTAAAAATTTCATCTTGGGTTCTTCATTTTAGTCTCTGGAATTTGATTATTGATTGTGTAGTCTGTAAAGTATAACCTCGAAGCACTGAATTTTGATGGGGAAATGTTATTAGACTTCGTGAAAAGATAAAAATTAGAATCTTTAACAGATTGAGTGTTTTTTCAATGATGCCATGATTCTGTCCTGGTCAATGAATTGGTTGGTGGTTTACCAAACCAATAATTCAAATGTTGGTTCATTCGACTTTTATTGATTAGCTTGCTTAGTTTTATGAAAGGTGTTGCTTGTTAGCTACTTTTTTTTTCTTCTCTTCCAACTAAGTATAGAAATTTGGTAGGCATATGAGGTCAATGTTTGGTGCAACATTATCTTGTTGGTTGTTTTTGTGATTTTCATTCGTCGGGATAAATATAAGTTATCTCTTCTTTTTTCTGTTTCTGTTACTTTTCATTTTGCCTTTATGGAGTGCAGGGCTGTAAATGATAAATTTCCTAGTTGTGGAAAGGTGTTTTACCCTTTCAAGTGGCTTACTACCAGTGAGTTATTATCTAATGTGTCTAACAAGTTCTTTAGTTCACACTTCACAGTCCGCTTGGTTGTAAGGTTAAATAAGTCTTTAAGAATAAAACCTTCCCTGAGTCTCTACCGATCACACCGCCCTACCAATATAGCGCAGTTGTTTGTTTCGATGAATCTCTTACATTTTGTCATGCTTAGCCTATTTTTTTATTCTGGGGTTGTTGCACGTATGTGGCGACGTACTTTTGTTTTACTGGTATTACAGATAAGGGATTGGTGGAACTTGGAAAAGGACTTCCATGTCTACAGTCATTAGATATATCGTACTGCAGAAAGCTGACAGACAAGGGATTAATTGCCATAGCAGAGGGATGCTGCAACTTGAGAAACTTGCATCTTCTTGGTTGCAGATTCATTACTGACGGAACGTTAGTAGCACTTTCGAAGAATTGCCCTCATCTTGAGGCATTGGCATTGCAAGGATGTATCAACATAACAGACTCAGGGCTATCAACTCTTGTTGATAAATGCCGTAAAATAAAATCCTTGGATGTCAGTAAGTGCATTAGTGTTTGTGATGCTGGGATTTTGAGCGTCTCAGAAGCATGTTCTTCTCTTACAACGTTAAAGTTATTGGATTGCCCTAAGGCTGGAGATGATTCCATTTATTCATTAGCTCGTTCATGCAAGAATCTAGAGACTCTTGTCATAGGTGGCTGCCGTAACATCTCTGATGAATGGATAAAGTCAATGGCCTTCTCATGTAATCACAAACTAATTTTTTTGCGGATAGATTGGTGCTTGAGTATTTATGATTCTGCCTTGAGCTGCATCTTATCTCTCTGCAAAGACCTCGAAGCTCTTGATATCGGGTGTTGTGAGGAGGTAACCGATAGGGCTTTCCAGGACTTGGCAAACAGTGGATTCGAGTCAAGTTTGAAGATACTAAGGATTAGTAGCTGCCGGAAGATTACTGTTTTTGGAATAACGAATCTCTTGAAATCATGTAAAACTCTACAATATCTTGATGTAATGACATGCCCACACATCACAGAGTGGGATTGTGATCAGGCAGGGCTACTTTTCCGGATACTGCAAAGTGAACTTCCCTGGAAGCCTGTCAGGATCAGATGCTTTGATAGATATATTTGTCTGAAAGCAAATTATGCTATACAAGATCTTGTGGGATGAACAAACACAGCTCTTGGCAGCGGAGCAATGAAATAACAGGTACGATCGAGTCTCAAAGTGTTAAATGTTTATATTGCCATAATAGTTTGTGTTTTATGCTTGAGTTTATTGCCTGGTGTTATCCATTGATTTGTTAATCGGAAAACATTCTCCCCTTGTGTGTAGCTAGTCTCGAAAAGCTTAAGAGTTGTGTTAATATTTATTTATGAACAACTGACTTTGCGTCACCATAATCATTTGATTTTGTTGCCATTTAATTTGTTAGTCGTTATCTCTTGGATGTATATATTTCAGATTAAAATCCTGAAATAGTTAAAAAAATTTCAGAAGAGGCTGAAGCCCTTTCAACCACTGAATTGCTCATTCATTCATCTCTGTTAAGACTTGAAGAGTTCTCCAAATGATGTCAGAGTGGATTAGGGTTGTGTGTATATACAAGTCATGGAATTGCATTCCGCAAAACCAGAGTGCATAATTTAGGGTGTGCATTCCACCTTGGCTTCCTACTTGGATTAATAAAATCTAGACTTACGACTTCAAATTTTTTATTCTCTAAAAAACGTGATAAATCTCAATGTTACAATCTGCACGTCATCACATTCGTCATTAACAGCACCACCAATGGGTTTTAGGCTAATAAATGAAACAGCATATTATCGTGTTTGAATATAAAAAAATATCAGAAATTAATTTGGGAACATAATTTGGGACCATTAACAGCACCCCCAATGGGTCATACGCTATAGAAAAACACCTGTACTTGATCCTACTTCTTGAGAATCAAAAACACTTTTGCTTCAAGTAAGATCATTCATTTTTTACTACTTGCTGACAATGAAAATTGCCAGACAATGGTGTAGATGTTTGAATAAGATCACCTGTACTCCTCTCGGTACTCAAATTTGAATCCAAATGTCAGCCCCATCTTTACAACAATAATAATTCATTCTTCAACGAAACAGCTGCTAGATAACATATCTTATCCGTTTGACAAATATAATATAATAATGTATTCAAATGCAAATCAAATGGTTTGCCGATTAAATAACTGGAAAAAAAATATATGAAGAAAGTCAAGTCAAACTTGTTTTTATTAGATTTTTGGATAACAGACAAAAATATTGACCATAGCCATCAGTATTGAACTCGGATTCAAGACTTTTCAGTCGTACCCGCCTTTATAAACCCCACATTCACATACAATTATCATCGCCACCATTTCTTGCTCTAACCATGGCTTCTTCATCTTCTAGTGTTCTTCAAGTTGAATCCCTGCTTCTTTTCTCAATGTTTGTATTTTTATCTCTTCTTTCTCTGTCAAGCTCACAGCCTACTTCATTCAGACCAAAAGCACTTGTCCTTCCAATCACCAAAGATGCATCTACACTTCAATATCTAACCCATATCAACCAAAGAACACCTCTAGTCCCCATAGACGTAGTCGTCGATCTTGGCGGTCAATTCTTATGGGTCGATTGTGAACAAGGTTATGTATCTTCAACCTACCGACCATCTCGCTGTGGTTCAGCACAATGCTCGCTAGCAAGTAAATCGCCAGGCTGTGGAACATGCTTCTCCCCGCCTAGACCAGGATGCAATAACAACACTTGTGGTCTTTTTCCTGGTAATACCATCACTCAAACTTCCACAAGTGGTGAACTTGCTTCAGATGTTGTATCTGTGCAGTCCACAGATGGTTCAAACCCCGGAGCCGATGTTACGGTGAAACAGTTCATATTCAATTGTGCACCAACTTCTCTGTTGGATGGACTTGCTAAGGGTGTTAAAGGAATGGCTGGTTTTGGTCGTGAAAAAATCGGGTTACCTTCGCAATTTTCAGCTGCTTTCAGCTTTCCTAGAAAATTTGCTATGTGCTTATCATCTGGAAATGGTGTCATGTTTTTTGGTGATGGTCCTTATGTGCTGCAACCAGAAAAGGAAATTTCAAGTTCACTTCAATACACTCCTCTATTAATAAATCCAGTCAGTACTGCAGGAGTATTCTCACAGGGTGAAAAGTCAGTTGAGTATTTCATTGGAGTAAAATCAATTAGAATCGGCGAAAAGGAGGTTCCGGTGAAGAAGAATTTACTATCAATCAGTACGGATGGGGTTGGAGGAACTAAAATTAGCACTGTTAATCCTTACACTGTCATGGAAACATCAATTTACAAGGCCGTAGTTGATGTATTTACTAAGGAAGCTGAAGCTAGGAATATCTCCAGGGTTGCTTCAGTAGCACCTTTCAAAACATGTTTTAGTAGCAAGAATGTGTTAGGTACTAGACTTGGGGCTGCTGTGCCAACGATTGAACTTGTGTTGCAAAATGAGAAAGTGATTTGGAGGATTTTTGGAGCCAATTCAATGGTGCAAGTTAGTGACGATGTTTTGTGTTTAGGATTTGTTGACGGAGGCGTAAATCCGAGGACATCTATTGTTCTTGGTGGGTATCAGTTGGAAGACAATCTTTTACAGTTTGATATTGCAAGATCAAGACTTGGGTTCAGTTCATTACTTTTTGGCAGGCAAACTAGTTGCTCAAACTTCGATTTCACCACTAAACCTTGATCATTTAGAGTTTGAAATGAATTGGTCGCAGCCGTATTAGAGTTTGTACTACTATAGTTTGTGATTTCTTCTTCATTTTTTTCAGTTTATATATTTGATGTAATTGAATGAGAATAATGATTGTGATTATATTACAACCACTAAAATCCTGAAATACTTAAAATTGTTCAGAAGAGGCTGAAATAATTTCATTTGTTGATATCACTTTTGCGTACTTTGAGCAAAATGATCATTGAGACCGTAGATGTGAAGCTTGTGAAGGTGTTACTGTTAGCCTCGCAGCAAAACCATGGATAGCATGGTTGCAAGTATAAATGAGTTCTCAAAAAGACCGATGAAGGTGACAACGATATGACGATGTTAGTGGTAAAGGCGGTTAAAAAAAAGCAGTAAACCATTTCAAGAAAATAGATACATATCTTTTCCTGCCTTTCCCCTTGCTTAGATTAAGAATGTCTCTCTCACTCTTCTCTTCCAATAATGAAGGACTAAAATCACAATTAGCTTCAAGCAAGATAGCATGGTAAATCAAGTGATGCACTAAATTTCATTACAGAGATAGTTTCAATAAAAATGCGCAGTGTACATGATGCTGCCAAGTTTCAGAAAGCATTTAAATGTTTTATTCCTCGATAATTCTCTCAAAGAAATAAACAAAAATTGATAAAATATACAAGCACCAAATGTAGATCCATCTAGGAGTGGACCAAGGGGATGGTCCATATGCGGACTAATCCCCAAAACTCATTGGTCATTACAGAGATAGTTTCACCTTACAAAACAGGATTGGACATGAAGTGGATTGGACATGAAGTCAGAGGGATTCACTAAGTAGTTTAGAATTATAATTAGGACTAATTTAATAGTTATAAAAGTAGTATATTGGACTTTGGACGTTAAGGAATGCCGCTTCTTTAACGATGAAAAATCTATATTGTATTGACACGGGACACGATACCATATTGTTATGAGAATACATTAAATTTTCAAAAAACAAAATTTAGTATAAAAAATCAAGATAAACAAACTTACCATATATAAAACCTTCTCATATTATTTTCTATAAAGAAAAATTATTTTTATTAAAAATGAGACAAAAAATTCATTTTACTTAATAGTAATTAAATTTAGATTTTAATTATTTTTAATATATCCGAGATGCCCTTCCATATATAACCTAGGTATGTTCTTCTTCTTCTTCTTCATCTCCCCACCACCATCACCAACAACAACAATACTTCCTCAGCAGCGACACCATCACCAGCTACGACAGTACCTTCTCCGCCACAACAACACCTTCGTATCCTTTACCAACACCTCTCTTATTCTTCTTCTTCTCCTCTCCACCACCATCACCAGCAGCAACAATACCTCCTCCGCCACCATCACCAGCAACAACAGTACCTCCTCCGCCACAACAACACCTTCGTATCCTTCACCAACAACACCTCCTCCTTTCCTATCGCTTCCTCGTCGTTATTGTTTCTCCTCCACCACTATATGTCCAAATCCACCACCAACGATAACTTTTCTTCCTCCTTTTATCCTCTACAAACATCACCAACATCTCCAGATCGTCATCGCCGAAAATATTCAACAAAATATAATGATATATCATCATTGTCAAAATTTGGGTTTT